>JARQOC010000004.1:312634673-312892229 GCA_033576535.1 Allobates femoralis
CCCAACTCCTTCCTCAGGGAATGAAAATGTAAAGTCATACCAGACCAAAATTCACACTTTTTTAAAACTTTAAAAATCTGTTAAAAATTAACTGATGAAGAAAAAAATTAAAAACTTTTTTTGTAATTAACTAAAGTTGTACTTCATATAGAAAAAAAATGTAAAAAATCTGAAAACATCAGGGAAAAAAAATATTCATTTTTGGATCACTTGACATGGAATGACCCGTAGACACAGTATCACTGAAGAGTATTGTAAGGGCAACTACGACCTGTCGCTATGACTACACAGTTTGGTAGAAGCGGACGCAGGCGCAGTAACTACATAGAAAGATGGAGTCACAGCGCATGTGCGAGATCTCCGCAGACGTCGCGAGATGACGCTGTGGACCTGTAGCCTTGGAGATGGGCTGGAATTTGCTGTTAGAGAGGTTCTTTGAACTTTAAAGCAATTGGAGAGACAGAGAAAGGTAGAAAATAAGTAAAACTTTTAACACTTATAGACACAAAGTAAATTATACTATGACACAAGTAATGTAAATCACTATTTTACTGTAATAACTTGATAGAAGAAGATTGTCTATGGGTCCATTGGAAGCCGGAATAAAGGACTACTAAAACAGAATTTACTAAGGAGTGCTGCAGTGAAAATTTTATTTGAGACGTATGTATTGCAAGGCTGTGAAAAACAACAACCTGCGTGAGCAGGGTGCCACAAAGGTAGAGACAAGGAAAACTACAGTGGGGGGCAGAGGAGCCATCCCGGCTCAACCCAGGAGAACACTGGTCACTGGAGTCCGAGTCTGCAAGGGAAAGAGGTTAGCGCAGCAGAGAATCCCAGTAAACTGTGGAGGCTTAGTGTGTCGCCCCAGGGTGTGGGGTACTCGGGTATCAGGCGGCAAAAGGGTTAACGGTGTCACGGGGAATGGCGGCCACGCCTGATCCCGTGCACCGGGGGACGGTTCTTTTGAAAAGGGGATTATGTACAAGGGATTATTTACAAAGTTAGTTGTCGTGATGCCACCTGCAGTTTCTGGTGAGTAGCACCAGCGCCGCCACAGTCCGCCAGAGGTCGGTGGTATTGCGGCTGAGATGGTGTAGTCCTCCGCAAGTAGGACTGGACCTCCGGGGCAGCGTAGTAAGGAGGGACAGGTTGGAGTGGTGCTGGGATTGTATAGGGAGAGTTGGAACAGTCTATGGAGGGTACTGGGAGTGGAGAAGAAGGATACACACACGCAGGAAAGTCTCTTTTACCTTTTTTGTTGTTAACAGGTAAAATGATCCAGGGCACTGACTTAGGCTTGCGGGACATGGAAGGGCCACTCCGGGTCACTGGCTCGGGCCTAATCACAGCACCGACCACCAAGACGTCTTCACAGCTCTCCTAACGTCTGCACACTCTAACTAACTCCGCCCCCAGAAGCAGTATTTATAGGGGATCTTGCCTAAGGTCAGCAAGTGGTGCCCCCCTACTGTGTCGGGGTGGAAGGTGTTGTATGTAGTAGGTACCTGCTATGGAAACCCAGCTGTGCATTAGAGAAGTCTGTGGCTACCTGCGTTAGCAGGGCACCACATCAGCTTCCCGGACACCCGCAGCACCTACATTTGAGAGCCAGGAGCCATAGGAGAGATAGCGGTAGCAAAGCAAGAGCCCTCAGTGCAGCAACACAGGTGTGAAGGAACTGGAAAGGTCATGCCTGGTTTCACACACGCCAGACTCAAGACAAGGGAGTAGGACATGGAGGCCTATACCTCACTCGGTGTAGAAATCCCAAAGTGCACCCTTCAACCCTGGATGTGTACCTGGAAAACCATTAGTAAAAGGTACAGAAAAAGACTTTATTGTATGCGTGTCCCTTCTTCAACCTGTCCCACACCACGACTATGCTGCCCCATTCCTACCATGCTGCCTTATTTCACCATAATATCCTACACCCCCAGGGAACCTGCTCTTCCTGTAGAGAGGTACAACACCTTGCTGCCGCCCATCACCCCGAAGGTCCCAGCAGTGCCAGTGCCATCCCCGGACCTACAGGTGGCGTCATGACTGACAATAACTTTAATCCCTGTAAATATTCCCCTTTTTATTTTGTCACCAGGGGTACGGACTCGGGCACCAACCACCCGTGACATTCTCGTACCAGTACGCCCGAGATCCGAGTACCCCAAGCCCTTGGTGTGAGACATAGGGCAGTGGCTGTTTTGGTAAAGCCTTGATGAACCTTCGGTAATAGCCTACCAACCCTAGAAACTGCCATACTTCACAGATGGTAGTCGGTCTCTGCCACTCCTTGATGATGGTGACTTTATCAAGATCTAGTGCCACGCCTTCTGCGCTTACTACATGGCCTAGGTACTGTACCTTGGGTTTTAAGAGATGACTCTTGGACGGCTACACCTTTAGAACACGTCGGGCAGGTGCTTCAAGTGGTCTTCTTAGGTCCAAGAATAGACGATGACATCATCCAGGTATGACAGTACCGTCTCAAAGTTCTTATGCCCAAGGCAACACTCCATCAACCTCTGGAACGTTCCTGGTGCATTGCACAGCCTGAATGGCATGCAGTTGAACTCACATCTTTTCCTTGTCCGCTTCTGCCACAGGAACCTTCCAGTACCCACTGGTGAGATCTAGGGTCGAGAAATAGCAGATTTCAGGGCAGCTAATGATTCCTCAATACGTGGCAGGGGATCGGCATCCTTATGGGTAATGTGGTTAATTTGCCTGTAATCAACACACATTCTCATTGTACCATCTTTCTTTTTTACCAGGACTAGATGAGTTGCCCCGGGGCTACAAATACCTCTGATTACCCCTGCCTCTTTTTTTTCTGTAACATGCTCTTGGCATACTGGTAATGAGGCAGGGGAACAGGGCAGTATCTTTTTTTAATGGGCGGATAATCTCTGGTGGGGATATGATGTTTGACCCCTTTTACCTGCCCAAAGTCCAGAGGGTTCTTACTAAATACCCGTTCATATTCCTGGACCACCTGGTACACCCCATCTTTTTGATGTGAAGGGGTGGAGTCAGTGTCAATTTGCAGCTTCTAACACCAGTCCTCCGGCTGTCCGACAGAGCCATTGTCCTCCGCCATTTCAGACGAGTCCAAGGTTTCTTCTGCCTGGATTGCATTGTTGTTGACAGTAAACATCTTGGCTACTGTAGCATACCGGGGTAAGTTGACCTCTTTTTCCCCACAATTTAAGATGCATATGGGTACTCTCCCCTTACGGACATCGACTACCCCTCTGGCGGTCAGGATAATAAACCTGCTGTCAGAGTATACAGGTTCTACCAGGGCTTGGTAATCTTGACCTCTGATACCTATAGCAGCTCGACACCACATCATCATTTCACTTTTGGGAAATATGACAATGGGAATGTATCACTCACCCTTACACTGCCAACTTCCCCACTGGACAATTCCACTTGATGTCTCTGCATCAGGGCCCTGATCTCTTTGTGCAGGACTCAATTTTGTCCGGAACTGGCGTACCTGCTGTAACAATACAATAATCTCGCCAAGACAATTCTCAATCACATTGATGCCTAGGGTGATCATGGGATTACATTCTGTTCTATCAATATCCACTATAATCAAACCCTGGGATTTAAGCTTTACTCACCCCACCTTAATGGTCATCTCTTTATACCCCACCTGAGGAAAGGGGTGACCATAGTCAGGTCATCATGGCTGTTGGTAAAGTTAGAGTCAGCCCAGTAGCGTTTATAAAGGATATGTGGCATCGTGGTCACCTGGGAGCAAGTGTCCAGTAGAGCGTTCATTCGGATGCCATTAAGCACGACAGACAGGAACGGTTGTCCCCCAATGTACTTGTCCTGCCAATTTTGTGTCCCAAATCGCCTTATTCCTGGGGGTTGGTCCTCTGCCCCAGGGGTTGCTCATTTAAAGGACAGAACCTTGCAATGTGCCCCACTTTGTTGCAGCGGCAGCAGATGGGCTGTCCAGTCTGGTCGTAGCGATCGATGTCCTTCCCTCTGGTCAGTGGGATCCTCTTCTGTCTTCACCACATTAGGTCATCTGGACTGGAGGCCAGCTTTATTTTCTCGGTTGGTAAAGACACTAGTAGGGACTGCACTGTTTTTGCCAATGCAGCCACACTCTTCCTTAATTCCTGGACCTGGAGACATAAATCTTCAGAAGTATTGGTGCTTAGTGTCTGTGCATCAGCCTCGACAGGTGCCTGGCACAATGACTCTGCCTCCTTATTGCTGGGAGCCTGAAGGGCACTGTGCCACTAGGGATACTTTCTGGCAGCACTATCCTTAAATTGTGCAAAGATCATGTCAGGGTTCTGTAGGAGCATGATGCGAAGCTGCGTCCTATGCGTGTTGGACAGGAGCCCCTCTATGAACTGTTCGGTTAGCAGCCTGAACTCCTCCTCCTGCACACTGTCAGGGTCCATCTGCTTAACGGCCTGCAGCGCCTCCTGAAGGCTGAGGGCATAGTCTCTTACACTTTCCTGCACCCATTGTTTGCAACCGAAAAACCTAATGTTTATTTCTGCTGCGGTGCGGGTATCGAAGGTGTCCTTTAGTTTTGCCAGGATGTGCTTAACTGTTCTTTTATCAATGTCTGGCCAGGACTTTACTTCTCACTGGGTGGCACCAGTGAGCTGACCGATCAATATGGTGACCTCAAGCCCCTCGGACAAAAGGTACACGTAAAACAGGCTACGCAGTCTTTCTTTCTTTGAAGTCACTGAGGGTATGTGACTCCCATGAGTATTGTGGTAAGCAAGCCGTTCCTGGAATGTATGACATTAATAGGGACATTATGGGGGCCGCGGCAGCACCTACTGCTGGAGCTTCACCTAGGTTGGGCATCTTTCTCCCCCCTAGTTAACCTTAGCAAGGTTCTGAGTCACGGCATCGAGTACCGCGGGTTGGTTCACCCATCTGTACAGCCACACCACTGGATTAACAGGCAGGATGAATTATTCACACAGGGTTTCCGGGCCGGGGCCTCCTGTTTCCCAACGGCTGATATCAGAGCGCGGGGCAGGGTTTCTGTTCACTCTCTTTCTGCAGCTCCACCCATGACAACAAGCCCCATCTGCTCCCAGCACTGCGTGGCATGGTAATAGCGGCAATTTACACAGTTTAACACAGTTTTTTACAGACAGGACCCTGTGATACAAGGGTTCCAAAATCCTGTTCGCGACGCCAGATGCAACGGCCGCAAAGGCCGAGGAGTACTTTGCAGCCGGGCCGGCTAACTTTCTTGGTGGTCACGGTGGCTGTGGCCCAGTTCCGTGGCCCTGGCCATTTAGATGGGAATTATTTACAGTGAATTATGAGTCATTCGTGACACCACCTGTGGTATTCAGCCAGGGATAGCCGGCACTGCTTGAATGAGCCTAAGGGGATAGTATTGTGGCAGCTGGGATGGTAACGCTCCCCACAGGTGGAGTTGGGCCCTGAGATATAACGTGAGAGTCTTTGGGGATGATGGTAGTTGTAGTTGGTGTGCAGGAGGTGGCAAGGAGGGTGCAGGAAATAACAGGAGAACACAAAAGGTGCAGTTTCTTTACATTTACTTGACAAAACGTGGTGCAGTCCAGAAGAACTGATTACCAGGTCCAGAAGGGTCCGGTCTGCCTGGAAGCATTCGGGATCCACCTCCCCAGGTGGGTTGGGAGGCCTTCCTGCTGCGCTCTCAGTGTGGGATCCTGGCAGCCTGTGAGCTATCCTGCTGCCCTCTACTGCTTTTCTGCTCTCGCTCCCGTATGGCAGACAGCACAAGCCTATAACTGACACCGCCGTGCTGGTAGAAACCCAGGCTCTCGCTATGCTGTTGTGCCGCTGGGTCTTTAGTGCGACCAGGAAACTTGCAGTCTCCTGTCCTTCAGATTCGGTTGTCGGGACTTGCAGTACCCACGCAACCCGGACTCTGGCGTCCTCTGTAGCGCTCTTCTAGGGAGAGCTTTCGGCAGCTTCACTCCCCAGAGCTCTCTCCCCTACATCTACTCCTCTCCCTCTCCTCAGACTTTTTGACTAACCCCTCCTCCGTGCTGGAAACAGGGCAGCGCCCCTAAACTGGGGTGTTGAGCTCTCCCTTCTGGCCCGGAGTCAGGTTTTGTGTATGCATGCTGTGGTTTACCTCACATGGGGATCACCTCCTGCTTCCAAGCATGACATCACCCCCCGGTGAAGGAGGCAATGTCACTGGGGAAACCAGACCATTGGGGTGCCACAGTCACAGTGCACCACAGTTACAGTGCAAGGGTTCGAAGGCACCAGTACTTTTCCAGGTGGGCCATCCCTGCCCTGCACAAAAAAGTTGTAGACAAAATCAGGTGTGCACTGCATAACGCGATCAGTGGCAAGGTCCACATAACCACCGCTACGTTGTCCAGTAAGCACAAGCAGGGACATTACATCTCCCTAACTGGTGAAATGTTGTGGCAGCTGGGCCTGAGGCAGAAATCATTTTAGGACATGTTCTACCATCTCAGAGAGTTGCTGGACTTTTTTCTGACCATGCTGTTTCCTTCTCCTACTTGGCTTCCTCCACCTCCTCCTCATGTGGTCAGCATAATACCTGCACAACCACCTTCAGCACAGCCAGGGAAAATGACAATAGGTTGTTTTGAAAAGTATTTGTCTGTGGGAAAAATCCCACACCGCGCAGGAGCTGTGAATGGAGATTGAACAACAGAAGGATGAATGGTTGATGCCAGTGAATCTCAATCCTGGTCTGGTGTGTGCGATAACAGGCAAAATCTTGTAGCTGCACTGAGCCTAGCCAATTTGACACACATCCCTTGCCTTGCACTTGTGCTGAATTTGGTGCAGAGGTTCCTGAAAAATTACCCTGAGATGTCAGAGCTACTTTTGATGTTCTCAACCTTCTGCTGCTCACCACCTCATATGCAACGTACCCAGAACATGGAACTCTACAATGCATATATTGTACAGACTAGAAACGAGGACCAATGGGCAATAGTGGAGTTTCAGCTGCAGTACCCATGATTGAGTCTCTCTGCAGAACAACACCACTTCACGAACGATTGGGCCTCCATGCAGGATGTTCTAAAAACATTTCATTTGATGATGAAGTAGTGGCACAGGAATAGGAGGAACAACAAGGGACAATTTATACAATCATCAGGGCAGTCATACACATATGGCTCAAAGGATGAATTCCTGTATCAGCAGCAATCAGGTGTACCGCTGTCCAGCCAGTGGACAGTTTTGGAGGATCAGAAGGAAGAGAAACTGTGTTTACAGAAGAGTGGCACTCAAAGCAGCTAACAGATATCATTTGAGCATGGCTGGAAAGACACAGACAATACACCTCCCACAGAGGACAGCTTGTCATTGATTCTGACCAGCCTAACACGCATGAGCGAATACATACTGCAATGCCTGCGCAAAGTCCGCCGAGTTGCTCAGATTGTTACCATTACCGATTACTGTGTGGTCACCCTGCTGTATCCCTGTGACAAGGATAACATGCCACCCTTACGTCCAACACTGAAGTGTGATGGGAAAATGTGGGAATACAAGCAAACACTGGTAGACACATTACAGGCGGAATTCCCACCCAACAGCAGGGGTTCAGTGGAAGCCAAAAAACAAACGAGGAGGAAGTCACCGGGCAACGGCACCAGCTCAGAAGGGAGGGTTACCCTGGCCAAAATGTGGAAAACCTTCTTCAGCGCGCTACGTCATCCAGCACTGCCATGAGATATGGTCTGTATTAGCAAGAGGTGTATTAGCAGGAGGCAGAGTTTAAACAACATGGTGGAAGAGTATATATCCAAACGTCTCCAAGTATTGAGTCATGGGCCTGCCCCATTTAACTACTGGGTCTCCATTTTGGACAACTGACCTGAGTTTGCCCTTCACGCCTTGGTTCTGTGGATGCAGTCTTAAAATTTTGACTGTGTCAGAGAACTCTTATAAATTTGGCTCTGTGTGGGAACTCTGAAAACAGGCTCTGTTGGGGGCATAATTTAAATTTTGTCTATTTGGAAAAACACTGACAACAGTATTTTTGGGGGCACTCTTAATATTTTATTTTATTCATTTACTTCCTATTTAACAATGATTGCTATGGTAATAGAACCCTTTTAATTCATTTCCCATCCACATTTGTTTGCAGGGCAATTGTCCTGCTCTTAACCTCATTTGGCTTCCTTTTGCAGCCCTTTAACCCTAACTACAACCATTTCATAGTCTAAATGTTCGGGTACCCATTGATTTTCAATGAGGTTCAGGGTTCAGGGTCAAGTTATGGAACTTTTAATTGCAGTTAGGCCAAAATCGGTGAACTTGAACATTAACGGGTCACTCATCCATAGTCAGGATCACAAATAAATATTTACACCCAGGTACCTTATAGATGATGTTGTCTATGATTAGAGATATTCTGTTTCTTTTCTTCATCTTGTCTAGCCAAAGTCAAGCCATGATGACTTTTCACATCCACAGCTCGTCTCTGCATTGTCTCTGGTCTTTTGCAGCATACAGTGTCTGCGTAAAGTATTCAGACCCCTTTAAGTTTTGCATTCTTTGTTTCATTGCAGTCATTTGGTGAATTCAAAAAAAGTTCATATTTTTTCTTTCATTAATGTACACTCTGCACCCCATCTTGACTTAAAAAAACAGAAGTGTAGAAATTTTTGCAAATTTATTAAAAAAGAAAAAAAAAAACTGAAATATCACATGGTCATAAATATTCAGACCCTTTGCTCAGTATTGAGTAGAAGCACCCTAGTACAGCCATGAATCTTCTTGGGAATGATGCAACAGGTTTTTCACACCTGGATTTGGGGATCCTCTGCCATTCTTCCTTGCAGATCCTCTCCAGTTCCATCAGGTCAGATGGTGAACGTTGTTGGACAGCCATTTTCAGGTCTCTCCAAAGATACTCAATTGGGTTTAGGTCAGAGCTCTGGCTAGGCCAGTCAAGAATGGTCACAGAGTTGTTCTGAGGCCACTCTTTTGTTATTTTAGCTATGTGCTTAGATCAATGTCTTGTTGGAAGGTGAACCTTTGGCCAAGTCTGAGGTCCAGAGCACTCTGGAAGAGGTTTTCATCCAGGATATGATACCCACTGTTTATCATAGTTACCAGTGTCCTCCCGTTTCCATCGATGTGGAGGTGGCTCCCTGGTCCCTGAGGAGATCTGCCTGTTTGACAGCTCCCCAGCGACCAGGTAACGACGCATCAACGATCCCTACAGGATCGTTATCGTTGTCGGGATCGCTGTTGCGTCATTGTGTGTGACGGGAGCTTTATATAGACAGGTGTGTGCCTTTCCAAATCAAGTGCTATCAGTTTAATTAAACACAGCTAGACTCCAATGAAGGAGTAGAACCATCTCAAGGAAATGGACATCATTGCTAATGTCTGAACAAAGAGTCTGAATACTCATGACCATGTGATATTTCTTCATTTCTGTTTTTTTCAGTCAAGATGGGGTGCAGAGTGTACATTAATGAGAAAAAAATGAACCTTTTTAAATTTACCAAATGACTGCAATAAAACTAAGAGTAAAAATTTTTTTAAAAGTATGAATATTTTCCATACCCACTATATTGCAGTACAACAGCCTTAAAAAAAAAGCAAAATGATCAATCATATTCTTGAAAACAAATATCTGCCCTACACTATGGCCTTCAATAAATAAGTGTCCCTCACTGTGTTTTCTGCGCAAAATATGACCCATACACTATCCCTCTTACTGTGTCCTCAAATTTCTTTCCCATGTTTGCTCCCCATATTTTGTCCATATACCTCTCCCCATACTCGTTCCTCAAATTTCTTGCCCTATTGTTCTTTTTTTTAATCAAATAATTTTTATAAAAGAAAATGAATAAAAATAACATTACTTATGTGAGTTTGCACGAGTATGCAAACAATATTACTTTTCTTTATTTTATGAGAATACGAGAAAAACCCGCAACACACAACGCACTTGCCACACCCAACTGCAAGCCCCATAAAGAATGAATGGTGCTTGCCGGATCAGTGCCGCAAGTCAGCCGTTACGCGGCAGATCCGGCAGATACTGAGACATCTGCTAGATCTGCTGGGAATTAAACTTTACCGCAGATGTGAAAGCACCCTTACAGTTGTGCATACATTAGAATTCTAGACCTTAATTCAGTTGATAATTTGCTGGTGTACTTACAAATAGCTTCTCACTTACAATCTCCATCAATTTACCCACTGGTTGTGGAGAGACAAATAGGGTCTACACGCACATGCAGAACAATCTCGACATCTCTAATTGATCCTACAGGTAATTGAGCTAAATATTGACTTCATGGGGAAGCTTAGTTATACATTCAGTTATTTTCATTTACAACCCATGCAGGCAGATTGTTTTCACGTTGACATTAAATAGTGTGTTTCTATTCATCAGTGCCAAAAAACTAACAGCATCCACTGTAATTCAATGTCGTGAAATAAACATGAAATAAAGGGATGTAAACCTTTTTTACGTTAACTCTATTGTGCATTCAAGTACATCTCTGGATATACTGCCAAGATCACGTTAATTTTATATGCTAGATCAATGTATCACTATTTACTAGGCTTGTTTGCTGCATGTGAATAGTATGTATTGACAGTCCATGGTCCATTTTCCATACAAAGAATTTATGTAACAGCAGTAAAAAGCCATATATAGAAAAAAAGATGTTCATGCTAATGCTGGTAATGCTATAAAGAGATATACCTTAAGTTGTTTCTACTTTTTCATTCTCAAGATGCCATATATCAAGCATTACTTCGAATTCAGTATAGAACCCCATAGAAAAAAGGGTAAGGGCATTAGGCATTCTATCATGTTTTCCAGGCTCAGATTAAATTATGGATTCCACTGCTAAAAATGACTGTTGTAACCTAGCCACTTCTTTACTGGGGTTGTTTGGTCTAAATTCACAAGTCTGCATTCACTGTATGTGTCACTATATGTGACACCAAACTAGTGAATCTCTCACGCGCACTGTGTAGATTCTCCAGTGTCAGAGCCAGGAACAACACTCTAACACTCACGTGACTGAATGTGACATGCAGACTCCTGGCTATGTAGCGCCCCAGGGTCCGGTTGCCACAATATTAAGCTTGGAAGCAAGGAAAGGTACCCACCTCAGGCGAAACACACGCACAACACCTTCCCAACTCCAGGCCAGGAGGGGGAGCTCTACACCTGAGTTCAGAGCAGGTCCCCTATAAATTCTGGTCTGGGGGCGGGGTCAGGCAGTTCTGTTCTTAGGAGGACTGTAGAAGACATCCTTTGGTCGGGTGCCGTGCTAGGCGAGTGACCCTTAGGTGAGGGTCTGAGGGAAGTGGAGAGAAGGTGTGGGGAGTGGAGTAGAGCCAGCTCGCCTCAGCACCTAGCGTAGTACGGACACCGGAGTCCGAGGTCGCCAGGGACTTTATGCCCAGCAACCAACCCCCGGAGAGCGGATAATTATAAGTTGCTCACCCACCAGAAAGGCCAGGAGACACAGCCGCATCAAAGAGCTCAGGAGACGAAGTAAAATGAGAAGTAGCATAAAAAAGGCTCGAGCTGCCTGTCACACGGCCAAGACAGACAAGTGAGGAGAAAGTCTTAGCACATCTTCTAGCAGCCAGGCTCACAGAGAACAGCGCAGTAGGGAGGTCTAAGAACTTGCCAGGTGTGGAGAGCCCCAACCTGCTTCCAGACTCCAGATCTCTAACACCGCTTGTGAATTGTGCTCTGAATGAACCAGCTACTTGCAACAGTAAAGGTAAAGGAGACTATTACTCTTGTGTATGTCAGTTCTTTTGTACACTGAACCCTGCACCCCCAATGAACCCTGCATCACAATAGACTTCACGGTTGTCCTAGGGACCTGCTCTTCCCGTGGAGAGCTGAACCATCTACGCTGCAACTCCTATCATCCCCAGAGGTCCGGACTGCAACAGCGGCTATACGGGTGGCGTCACAACACTTTCATTTTTGTTTATTTTATTTTGATCCATTTTTACAATCACCCTTTTTAAATGCTCGCCCAACGAGGAAATCACGGACCGGGTCACGCCACTGAGACATCCCGCAGCCCCACACAACAATGACAGGGCCCGGTTCCGAGTACCCCACGGTCACCGCCAGGAGCGAGACAGCTACATTCCGACTACATGGGCACGGCCTTGCCCAATGCATGTGTATTGAGCGAGTCCGCACCCATCTAGCAGAATTCTAGCCAGGAGCATGCATTTCACATACTTGGAGCTACCTTATTGTCATTCCCAGCTCTGCCTACAGAGAATTCACACAGCACACGGTGCGAGTGAGGATTCACTAGTCTGCTGTCCCATAAAGTGGATGTAGACTTGGGGACTTAGATCAGACGATCTCTTTAAAGCATTAAGAGAGTCGAGGAAACCAAAAAAATTTTCCTTACTGTAAATATTATACCATGATAAAATAAATACGGTATATGTTATACACAGTATATATATCCAGCATACCAAAAACCTATAATTATCAGCCCTCTTACTTATTACATGCTTATCCTGCCTCTCAGCCATTTATTGTTCTGCAAGCATGAAGATTTCTTAAAGGGAAATTGTCATCTCAAAATTTCTTATTTAAGCGATGGCAAAGCAGACAGGAATTGTTAATACAATTTTAATGGCATCTAGGTATTAGTTTGCAGGCAGCAGGGAATGGTTATGTTAAATATATACTTGTGATACTCTTGCTCCATTCCAGTCATGTGCGCCGAGTGCAGCACTGAACAGTCACCGCTGTTTTTCTGTGCACTTGAATGATGTTCTACTCAGAATAATCCAGAATTTTTAATGGAGGAGCAGCATACAGTTGAAACCAGAAGTTTACATACACTATATGAAAAGACATATATTCATGTTTTTTCACTATCTGACATGAAATCAGAATGCAAAATACACAAAAGGTTTGCGCCAAACTGCTTTCATTAAATTGTGGGATCGGTGAATGATCCCATCTGCTCACCTTCTATTGTTGTGCCTGTCCGCACAACTGGAGTAAGAGTTTAATCTGTCTCCCAGCTGGGCTCTCCTAGTTGGGCTCCAAGTAGCGAGGTGAAAAGTGCACGTATTTCCCGTGTGTCCCGGTGCACGTGACAGCTCATGGGGAGTGATGGTGTGACGTCTGCCAGGTCCTGTATTCCTAAGCTGCTCTGTATCACGCTTCCCAGCAGGGAAGAAATTTGCAGCTCCAGATGGCTAAAGGGATCCATATGCTGAACCATTAAAGCTGAAAGGTAATACTTATGCGAGCCGTGTCCTGTTAATGTACCTTAGCGCTTACAATATCACTCGTTTTATCTGAGTGGCTAAAGGGATCCATATGATGAAAGGTAATACTTATGTGAGCCGTGTCCTGTTAATGTACCTCAGCGCTTACAATATCACTCGTTTTATCTGGAGCATGAAATCAGAATGAACCTTTCCTGTTTTAGGTCAATTGGGATAACAATAATTATTAATGTTTGCCAAATGCCAGAATAATGTGAGAGCTCCAGATAAAACGAGTGATATTGTAAGCGCTAAGGTACATTAACAGGACACGGCTCACATAAGTATTACCTTTCAGCTTTAATGATTCAGCATATGGATCCCTTTAGCCACAACGCGTTTCAGCGCCAATTGCGCCTTTTTCAAGTGTTCACTTGAAAAAGGCGCAATTGGCGCTGAAACGCGTTGTGGCTAAAGGGATCCATATGCTGAATCATTAAAGCTGAAAGTAAGGTGATTCCCTGTAGGGTATATATAAAAAACAAACATGCGGCGCCAATCTCAGCGCGTTACCAATGTAACTCTCTGGTGCCCTTTTAATGAAGTTTTATGCACTCACCTCTTGCCATAAAACTTCAAGCATATGGTTTTTCCAAAGCCTCCTCACGCTTTGGATATTTATCCGGGTCTGCTGCTTGCCTTGAATTGATCCTGTATTGGGTCCTGCCACGGATTCCCACAGGCATAAAGGTTCAATAGGAAGTGATCCAATTCTATAGTGGCCGCGCTCCCCGTGGTAATGATTTTAAGAACTTCTTGTCCACAAAAAATTTTATTCCTCAAAACATGTGAGAGTATAAAAAACGGATACAACGCGTTTCGGCGGAGACAACCGCCTTCCTCAGGTATACCTGAGGAAGGCGGTTGTCTCCGCCGAAACGCGTTGTATCCGTTTTTTATACTCTCACATGTTTTGAGGAATAAAAATTTTTGTGGACAAGAAGTTCTTAAAATCATTACCACGGGGAGCGCGGCCACTATAGAATTGAAACATTAAAGCTGAAAGGTAATACTTATGTGAGCTGTGTCCTGTTAATGTACTTTAGCGCTTACAATATCACTCGTTTTATCTGGAGCTGCAAATTTCTTCCCTGTTGGGAAGCGTGATATAGAGCAGCTTAGGAATACAGGACCTGGCAGACGTCACACCATCACTCCCCCCGAGCTGTCACGTGCACCGGGACACACGGGAAATACGTGCACTTTTCACCTCGCTGCTTGGAGCCCAACTAGGAGAGCCCAGCTGGGAGACAGATTAAACCCTTACTCCAGTTGTGCGGACAGGCACAACAATAGAAGGTGAGCAGAGGGGATCATTCACCGATCCCACAATTTAATGAAAGCAGTTTGGCGCAAACCTTTTGTGTATTTTAGAATAATGTGAGAGAGAATGTTTAAGACATTTTACTTTCTGCAAAGTCATAAGTTTACATTCACTATGATTACTATGCCTTTAAACAATTTGAGACAGCTCATATGATGATGTCATGTGATTGGAAGCTTCTCATAGGTTTATTGGCAACATCTTAGTTAATTAGATATGCACCTGTAGATGTATTTTAATGCACACCTGAAACATACTGCTTCTTAGTTTAGCATCATGGGAAAGTCTAAAGAAATCAGCCAATATATCAGGAAGAGAATTGTGGACTTGCACAAGTCTGGTCCATCCTTGGGTGCCATTTCCAGATACCCAAAGGTGCCTCGTTCATCTGTACTAACAATTGTATGCAAGTACAAACAAGATGGGCATGTCTAGCCATCATAATGCTCAGGAAGGAGATGGGTTCTGTGTCTCAGAGAGATGAACGTGCTTTGGTCCAACACATGTACATCAACCCAAGAACAAAAGCAAAAGACCTTGTGAAGATAATGGCGGAAGCTGGTAAGATTGTGTCATTATCCACAGTGAAATAAGTCCTGTATCAACATAGGCTGAAAGTCCACTCTGCCAGGAAGAAGCCATTACTCCAAAAGAAACATAAAGAAGCCAGAATAATTTTTGCAAATGCACACAGGAACAAAGACCTATATTTTTGGAGACATGTCCTGTGGTCCAACAAAACTAAAATTAAACTGTTTGGCCATAATGACCATCCTTACGTTTGGAGGAAATAGGGAAAGGCTTGGAAGCCTAAGGACATCATACCAACTTTGAAACACAGTCGTGGCAGCATCATGTTTTGGGGTTCTTTTGCTGAAGGAAGTACTTCATAAACCAGATGGCATAATAAGGAAAGAAGATTATGTGGCAATCTTGAAGCCACATCTCAAGACATCAGCCAGGAAGTTAAACCTGGGTCCGAAATCGGTCTTACAAATCGAGAATTACCCGAAGTATACTGCAAAATTGGTTACAAAGTGGCTTAAGGATAACAAAGTCAATGTTTTGTATTGGCCATCGCAAAGCGCTGATCTCAATGCTATTGAAAATTTATGGGCAAAGCTGAAAAGGAAGGTGCGAGCAAGGCAACCTACAAATATCGCTCAGTTACACTAGTTCTGTCAGGAGGAATGGGTCCAAATTCCTACCAACTATTGTGAGAAGTTTGTGGAAGGACATCCAAAATGTTTGACACAAGTCATACAGTTTAAGTGCAATGGTAACAAAAACTAATGAAATGTATGTAAACTTGTAACTTTGCAGAAAATACTAAAAAAAAGCCTTAAAACATTTGTCGGGCCCACTGGGACGGGGGTACTTGGTACAGGACCGGTCTGCTACTGGGGAAGTCACGGGTGGTCCTGGTCCGGACCGTGTCCCTGGCTCGACAATAAAAAGGGGATATTTACAGGGGATTGTTAGTAGTGACGCCACCCACTATGTGCGGCCAGTGATGGGGCTGCCGCTGCTGCAGAACCTCCGGGGATGATGGAATAGCAGCGTAGATGGGATAGTTCCAGTGGGTAGAACTGTGTTCCCCGGGGCAGTAAGGGTTAAAGTCTATTGTGGAGTGTGCAATACACTTACTATGCAGCCGCTGCAGGAATCCTTCCTCTGCGCTGGAGCTGACAGGCTGTGGCTCTGCAGGTGGAGATTTGCTGTAATCCTGTATGGAAGGAATGGCGTTCAAGCAGAGACACAAGGGAGGCAGATTCAGGGTTTTCCGTGTTTACTTCTAAAGCTTTCAGCACAGCTCACAGTTCAGTTACAGTTCTTACAAGTTTCAGTTCAAGTACACGGGCTCACTCTCCCCTCCGGGGTTCCCTTAATCTCTGCAGCCAGGTCTCTCTCTCTGTGACCCCTCACACTGTCTCTGTGTCCTTTCCGGGCTGTTTACGTTCTCTGGGTTCACTTGGTGTGTGTGACGCCGGACAGTATGGCGGTGACTCGGGCCCCTGTAAGTCCTCCTTTTCGTCACTGAGCTGCCTGTCCTTTGGGGTAGGGACCCTAGCGTGTAACTGTGGTCCCCCGTCGTGCTGTTTGGGGATCCCGGGTAAAACTACGGTCCCATTTAGAGCCGACACCTCTACTCAGCCCAGCCTCCAACAGTCCTCTAGTGTGAGGCTCTACCAGGCTCTTTCTCTCTGCATCTTTCAGTGTTATAGGAGGGCTACTCCGCCTGCAGTCGGTTGCTTCAGCTGTAGTTCTAGGGCCCGGATATCACCGTCCCTCTCTTCCCTTCACACTCCTGGGGGTACTGGCTCCGGATAGGCTTTCTCTCTCCTCTGGCTCACACTGACTCGGTACAGATTCTGCGCTACTTACACCCCACTTTGCCAGGACGTGTACTTCCTTCTTCCTGCTCAGCTTAGCTCGACCTTCTGCTGTATCTTGGCCTGTGCTGTGTTCCTCAGCCTGCTGCTGATCTGTGCCTTTACTGCTTGGCTTACTCTCGGTCTTTTCTGCTCCGCACCCTGGGCCTACTGACTCCTTCCTCCTCCCTCTTCACTATTTCTACTGTCAAGTCACCTGACTACGTGTGTGCCCAACCCACTCCTCTAAATCCACCACCCCTCGCTTGACTAGAGTCTCCAATCTCAGGGCTGGATGCTGCCATCTACTGTATGTGGGTTGTGTGGGCTGTGAGGGTGTTGGTGTGCAACTGTCGTCCTACCTGCCTGGCTGCAGTTCCCTTTGTGGCCTCCTGAACGCAGGGGCGCCACACATTCTCTCTCACTCATTATTCTGGCATTTGGCAAATATAAGAAATTATGTTAATCCTAATTGACCTAACATGGAGAAGGATTATTTTGATTTCATGTCAGATAGTGAAAAAAACAAGGATATGTGTCTTTTTATATAGTGTATGTAAACTTCTAGTTTCAACTGCATATACCTGACAACCACTATATTTAATATTCACTTTGCCATAGACATGAATATGGCTGGAATAGTTCTTATCTCTAAAGCAATACTGTTTCTTCACAGAATACCTGTAGAAAAGCATGGTCCTGCTGCCTTCATCCATATAACATCCTGCTCTGAAATGAAAGCCCACCTCTGTTATGTCTGTATGCAGATTTACAGACAGGGGAGTGGGAGCAGAGGGACATGTGTAGCACCTGCTGTGGAAGCTAAGTATGGAGTTCCACACACTTTCACCTCTTCAGATATTGATTCTTATGCTAAATTTCAGAAAACTACAATTCCCAAAGTGCCTTGTTCCTGGAATCAATCTGGGGGAGGCAGCAGCAGACAACAGGAGGGATTAGATAAAAGAAGGGGAAGGGGAACAAGAGGCGCAATAGTGCCCTATCACTCAGACACTATGAAACAGTGGTATATAGGTAAACCACTCACCTATAACAGTTGTGAGACCCACAACTGGTATGCAAACATGTAGTATCAAAATCCTGCCGGCTGCTGCTGAACCTCCTCCAACCACTCGCACATGGAATCTCAGGAAGATAGGGGAAAGATAGAGGTGTGTAATGGTCCGCGCTGCCGAGATCCACTTGCTTCAGAGAACACACGGGTCAGTGATGTTCAAGCAAAGTTCCTTTATTGAATCCTACGCGTTTCGGTGCCCTCAGGAAGGTGCCAGGAGGGCACCGAAACGCGTAGGATTCAATAAAGGAACTTTGCTTGAACATCACTGACCCGTGTGTTCTCTGAAGCAATTGTATCTCGGCAGCGCGGACCATTACACACCTCTATCTTTCCCCTATCTAACAGGAGGGATTGGCTGAATGTGCAGGAGAAAAAGGAAGGAAAGGATTGTACTGAGATGTGTGGTCAGTCATCATGAAGAATTAAAAGTGATACTCCATGACTGAAGCATGGTATATTTGTTGAGACCTCTGCAGCTTTGTGTCAAAAAGCTGTGAACCCTATTGGTACCTTTACACGCCGCCACTGCAGGATGGATACCAATGGCTACTTCACGTGCACGAGCACGCCCAAACGGTTACCAACGGGAAACGCACCCTCTTTACACGCCGCCACAAGGTGCGCTACGCTACGCTACATCTACAGCTAGCTACATCACCGGGTGTCTCAAGTAGCCATCTGTAGCTCATTTACACACCGCTACAAACAGCTACTATGGGCGTACCTGGTGCAGCAGGGACAGCACATAGGCGTGCTACAATTGTGGATTACGAGACGTCCGTACGCTGATAGGACAAAGCAATAATACCATGATTGGCCAGGCATCGCAGGAGGCTGATTAATACTTGACGCTCAAGCAATTGTGTAGTGTGACTCGTCAGCTCCTTAAATATGCCGCCCTGTGCGGCGACAACCAATCGCAACGCAGAAGCTTCCTCCAATGATCGCTGAAGGGGGCGCGGAAACCTGGAGCCTGTGTCACGCCCGAGCTACATAGCATGGTGTAGGAACAACCCTTCTGTTCCTTCTTTACACGCCGATACAGCTCGCTACAATCGGCTTTGTTGCCATCTGTTTATGGGCAGTGCACAGATACAGATGTATCTGTAGCCGGCTGTGTCGTCCCGTCTTCAGACGCCGCTACTACGGACGATATTGGCGCGACAAGCTACATTTGTAGCCTGTAGCGGGTTGTATCCATCCTGCAGTGGCGGCGTGTAAAGGTACCATATATCTGCATTACAACCACCGACCAGCCAGGTTACCAAGAGCAGCGTACCACTGTAGCGCCCAGGCTTTGGAGTACTCGGGCGTCAGGCGGCAAGGGTTAACACTCCGGTTGTCACGGGGGTGGCAGCCGCGCCTGACTCTGTGTCCTGGGGTATCTTTTGAAAAGGGGGGGTTTATATACAGGGGATTATATACAGTTTGTTGTCGTGACGCCACCTGTAGTTTCTGGTGAAGTAGGACCAGCGCCGCCTGACGCCCAAGTACCTGGGACCTGGTTTTGTAAGGTACGCTCAACAGGGGCCCTTGATGTGGCCAGACTTGTTCAAGTATAGTTGATAATCCCAGAACTTGGGTGGTGAGAGTGGAGATAAGTCTGGAACAAAATATAGGGTCCTTAGAAATAGTTCCCAGGTTCTGCCTGCAGATATAAGGTTATAGTATTTGTGTAAGGTTTGATGATGGTTGTGAGGTAGCGACCCAGGGAACTCGCTTGCAGCATAACGAAACCAACACGTGCTTATAATTTAACCAATGAGTACCCGTTTATTTACTCACATACATAACATAAACCAGGTAGCATGTTTGACACATTACACATTGATTATAAGCACAGTACATAAATGCACAATACATTTACATATAACATTACGGAACACATATATTGCACATAACGTCCTATAGTTACCCGGGACCTGCTCCACCTCTCTTTCAAACCCTGGGAGCACTAACAATCGCTCCCGTGGTAGTTACGGCATCCGGCCAATCTAATCGTTCCACATACATTAACAATACATAAGTAACCATATTCATCAACGGGCCCTGTGGGTCGCAATGGCGGTACCAACGGCCCGGCTTTATTTACCCAGCACAACACTACCCCAGAGTACAGGCTTCAGCCTGACCGGGCTCTTATACACCGCATGTGATCCATCCTATAAGCATCCATGGATTACATAGGTCCTTCCACACGCTCACAGCCCATCATATAATCATCCATGGACTGTGGCCCCTCTGGGTTCAGAACAGGGATTGAGCAACCTGAGTCACGGGTACTCCATGCATCCCCAAGGGGCTCCTTCCTGGATGTATCTCGCCACACGTCCAGACCAGCGTCCACCTGGTTCAACCACGGTTTCCCCACTCTAGGAGCCCTTCTAACCCCTGCTTCTGACCACCGGTACATACACTTCAACGGGTCCCTTCACTGACTGTTTTAGTCAGACCCAATGGCAGCTATGCCAGCCTGGCACAATTCATACATCTGCCTCCCGTAGGGCTACATACACTTCAACGGCTCCCTTCACTGACTACTTAGGCAGACCCAATGGCGGCTATGCCCGCCTGGCACACTTTACACACAGGGTACATAGTTTACTCTCACATACGGGAACTGCCTTCTTACCGGGCACGGATCCGTGTCTGGCTACCTGAGTAACGGGTACACCATGCATCCCCAAGGGGCTCTTTCCTGGACGTATCTCGCCACAGATCCAGACCAGCGTCCACCTGGTTCAGCCACGGCTTCCCCATTCCAGGAGCTGTTGTGGCGCCCCGCAACGAGTGCGTCACCGGAGGGTATTGCAGCCAAGACAGCAGCAGCAATATTCTCTGACTAGGCAATGACAGAGTTAAAACTCAGAGCTCCATACCCTACATGCACATCAGCATAGAGGGCCAATAAGGTCCTGGTGGGCGGAGTGTAGTGGTAGTGTGTAGAGGAGAACTGAAAAGGCAACGTAGGAGAAGGGAGCGAAAGAACAAGCTCTACAACCTAGGAGAGGGGGCCTGCACAGTCCCGTGCAGCCCCCTGGCCATCACCCCGGTTGGGCGCCAATACTCCGGTGCCTCAACAACCGGACTCTGGGCAAATGCATACAGGTCAAAACATCCCCGTGCCCACTTACAACCGGATTACTGGTTCCAAAGCTGGGAGTCGTTTATCACTGCCATGCAAACCAGGAGTGGAGGGACCGCTTTACAGGACCACCCCACCACCGCCGCACACACAAAGTCGTCTAGCCAGCGGAGTACCCACCAAAAGGACCCAAGGCTCCCCACAAATCCGGCCAGAATTCCCCGGTAGGGCAATTGAAGCAGCTTCCTTGTACCCGATCTGGCACCTCAGGGCGACAACGGCAACACAAACTAGTTAGAATGGAGGAACACCACGGAGCTCTGAGAAACACTGGTCATTGCTGAGTCCACCCGGTCCGTTACCCGTCATGGTATGTCATGTATCACCTGCTGGTTACAGTAAAGTACCCTATACAGAGACTTTCAGTGTCCGTGCTTTCTTTAGAACTGTCCATCTCCGCAAGTAGAAGGTAACTGCAGCTGCCTCAGAACATCTTGTGCAGCTCCTGGCTCCGGGGACTACCGCTCAGCCTGTGGGGAGCGTTCCATCTTGCTGCATCCCATCCCCCGGAGGCTCAAGCAGCGCCGGTGGACATCACCGGAACACTCACAGGTGGCGTCACGAATTAAACAACCTTTAAATCTGTTCAGCCAATATTCCTTTGAATCTGCACCACCGGGCCCCGCTTCGGCAGGTGCGGTTCCGTGACAGGAGGAAGAAGCAGAAGCCTGCCCCGTGAAGCCCCGGCCCTCGGCTTGGTGTCAGACACTGTCACAACCTCGGTCCTGGCCAACGGTATGGAGCTAGCACGCTCCCCTCATGTCCGCACACCACAGAGCTCTGGACTGCTCTGCTCTCAGCGTCCCTCAGTCTGAGACTCCATCAATCTCTCACACAGACTGGATTTCTGGCTGAATCTCTCTGGTGCTCTCTGGCTGATGATCTCCCACTCAATCAGCTGGCAGGCTCTTTATTGTGCCTGCCACCCCACACTGACACATCCACCTGGGCTGTTATTACTCAGGACACACCCACCTGGACTGCTACCAATTAGGACACACAGCTCCCACGCAGCCGCTCATCCAGCTCATCTATGTGTCAGATCTACAGCACTCACTCTCAGATTTAACTCATTGTGTTCCGGGTAGGCTCACACAGCATCATCACAGTAAAACTGGCTAGCGTGGACAGGATCATACCTTGATCCTCCACGTGACGCACCCCGGCCATGGGGACCATGCCAGCGGTGCCTCACATGGTGTATATTTTGATATGATAATGTATATACAAGGTAAAGTGTTACCTTCTATTGATTACTCATTGTCCCTAGTGTGTCCCTCTAACGTGTAATGAAAGGTCCTATCTTATGTTATAAGGTAAGATAATGATACCGCTGTAGGTAAGTAAGCACAATAGAAACAATAAGCGGATGTGAGAGATATTTATCTTGTGGTTGATTATTGGTGATTCAGGGAGAGCCGCTCACATTGGTGTCCAGTGGGAGCCAGCACATTCAGTGTCCTGGCTGTGAATGGCCCTGTGAGCTGGCCGCCGCTAAATTTTATGCGCGCTGCCGATCACATGACCGTAAATGACATACCGTCGGCCGCGAATTAGCGCTAATGATGCAACTGGAAGTGACGTTACAGTGTTTTGTTTTTGCGGTTGTCATAGATACATACGGTGTGTTGATGATACTAGCGGAACATCTGAGAAGCGAGGATGTGGCAGTAGTTTTAGTTGTGGGTTACTGAAATATAGTATCTCACATCAAAGTATTCTGTGATCTTATAGGAACTCTGTATGTTAATCAAATTGGATGTAACTGTGGTTTTGTAGATAGTGAAAGGCAGCCTGATGATATCATATTGTCTAAAAGAATAGAGAATGAATAACCAGCTCTCAATAGTGCACACTATAAATGAGACAAAGGATGTTATACACATGCATGTTTAACATTTGCTTAATGGAATAGAATAAACAACAACTGACTTATCAATGATGAACAAATAAATGGTTATATCAATCTTATCCAGATGGCATGAGACATCATAAGTCACAGGTTATCACGGTCAAGGAGTCCAAACCAACTGTAATGTTACTATCATACAGGGTTAGGGATAAAAGAAAAATGAAAAGGAAACTTGAAAAAAGGGGGGGAGGGTTGAGAACCAGGGGGGATTACTATAGTATCTTACCAAAGTAGATGGTGAGGAAGGAGTAGACCAAAGGCGACTATGTTTGAATATAGAGAAAAAAGACGGATTAGGTTAGCCATTCAATTTCTCAGACCCTTGGGTGTTAATGTTAATGTATCTAGAGTATAAATCCAGTGGGTTTCATGTTGCTTTAGGAGTTTTATATGGTTACCTCCCCTGCGTGGCCTCGGGATATGTTCTATAACTTGGAATATTAGCTGAGCCACGTTATGATTTGCTTCCTTGAAATGGTGAGGAAGCGGTAGCCATGTCTTGCCACAGTGTACAGTTGATTTGTGGCTTGTGATCATGTCTCTTATGCTTTGTGTGGTTTCCTCTACATACAGTAATTCGCAGGGGCACTTGACGAGATAAACCACATAGTTAGACCCACAGTTATAGAAACCCCGGACTCTATAGGATTTTCCTAGTGCGTGGATGGATTACTCTAGTGCCTTTGATGACATTTGAGCAACACATACAACTCAGACATGGAAATGTTCTATGTTCACCCGTCAGAGTTCTTGTTAGTGGTTGTTTTTTTGTCCCCACATCAGCCCTGACTAGTTGGTCTCTGATGTTTGGAGGTCTTCTACTACACATTAGTGGTGGGTTCTGGAAGACTGATATATTGGGGTGGGCTTTGGCTAACAGTGGCCAATTCTTTCTGACTAGGTTATGGATTTTAGGCATAATTGGGTTTGATATGTGTACAAAAGACATTCTTTCCAGGGTTTTTGGATGTTCCATCCTGTTGTCAGTATTAGTGATAGCACTGTTGAGTTCTGTTGTAAGCAGATCGGGGGGATAGTTTCTGGCCATGAATTTTTTCGACATTTCCCTAAGTCTGGTAACTCTAGTAGATGGATCAGAAACAATTCGGGTTACCCTCTTAAACTGTGAACGTGGGAGACTATTCTTGGTTGGTTTAGGATGACAACTATCATAGAGGAGGAGACCATTACAATCGATCGGCTTTGTGTAAAGGTCTGTGGTTAAAACCTCATGTGTGTCTTTTAATATCTTTGTATCCAGGAACGAGATCTCATTGACATGTGAATTTAGAGTGAATTTCAGTTCAGGTCTTACGGTGCTTATAAAGTTGACAAATGCATGTAAACTATCCTCAGGGCCCTTCTATATACAGAATACATCATCGATGTACCGATACCAGGTGGTTGCATGGGTCTTGAATAAGTAGTTGGGGTAAACATACGACTCCTCAAATTGGTCCATGTATAAATTTGCATAGGCCGAAGCTACGTTCGAGCCCATAGCTGTGCCACATGACTGTATGAAGAATTGATCTTCAAAGAGAAACTAGTTCTCTCTGAGGACCAAATTCAGTAAATCTAGGCAAAGGTCCCTAGTGTTGGCATCAATGTTTGCTTTTAATAGGGTGTGTTCAACCGCTTCAATCCCCTTATCATGTGTTATAGATGTGTATAGACTATTGACATCTAGGGTACAGAGAAGGCAATCTGGGGGGACCGAGTTGATGTTTTTTAATTTGTTTAAAAAGTCCCCTGTATCCAGAATAAATTACTTGTTCAACTTTGTATATGGTGTTAGTATTTTCTCTAAGAAGATTGAGAGGGGATATAGTATGGAGTCTGTGCCAGCCACTATGGGGCGTCCTGGTGGATTCAGTAAACTCTTGTGGATTTTAGGTAGAATGTATAGTACTGGTGTTACAGGATTTTCATTAAAGAGAATAGTTTTAGTTTTGGAGTCTATGGTGTTATTCTGATAATATTTAATACCACCCTATGAATTTTGGTACGTATGTTATCAATAGGACTACATGAGCCACAGAGTAATCTGAAATATTAATGACTAGGTTTGGACCCCTACCTGCGACCTAAGTATCATCTGTAAATCTGGATTGCGTCCACCTGGACCTCCTTGTGGCCATCCATTTGGGCCTAAAAAAAGTGGCAGAGGATGTGTTCACGGGGAGCCTCCAGTATTGCTGCTGGATTCTGCTGATGAGCCTCCTGCTGGTGTGGATCCACCGGATGGCGGTTGCCCTCCTGCTGGTCGTCTGGGTTTTGGCCAAGGTCGTCTCAGTAATGGTTTGTCCCATCTGTAAATTTTGTTATTGAGGTAATCCTACGTGTCTCTCTGGAATTTAGTTATTTTCCTTTCTTCCAATGTTTTCCTATGGGTTGCGAGTGTTGATTCAACTTTACTCTTTAGGTTGGAGAATTCTGTGCTGCTAAGGGTTGATGTTAACTGTGTCTCTATTGTGGCAATCTTTTCCTCTGACTCTTTGATAGCATCTTGTAAATGTTCTATGATTAAGAGTATCAAGTCCAGTGAGGACTTGTTTAAGATGTTTTGAAATGTAGCACAGTATTTTTGTTATCTACGAATAACGTGGGCCTTAGGTTGCTCCTTAGTTCCCTAGGGATTTTACTTTGTCGATAATATTCTCCCAGAGTTGCACAATGTAAGACAAATGAAATTAATTTCTTTCTTTCTCTCTTTCTTTCTCCCAGTCCCTGGTTTTTATGTCTCTGTTTGGTACCCGGAGAAAATCCATACCAATCCTGATGCGGACTAGTAATTGATGGGCCACAGCTGATTCATCGTATCCATCCCAGCTTCTCAGAGTCTCCGCTAGTATCATCAACACACTGTATGTATCCATGACAACCGCAAAATCAAAACACCAGAACGTCACTTCCGGTCGCGGCATTAGCTCTAATATGCATGCGCGGCGGACGGTACATCATTTCCGGTCATGTGTCCATAAAATTCGTCGGTGGCCGGTTCACAGGGCCATTCACAGCCAGGACACTGAATGTGCTGGCTCCCACTGGACACCAATATGAGCGGCTCTCCCTGTATCACCAAGAATCAACCACAAGATAAGTATCTATCACATCCGCTTATTGTTTCTATTGTGCTTACTTACCCACAGCGGTATCATTATCTTACCTTATAACATAAGAGAGGACCTTTCATTACACGTTAGAGGGAGCCACTGGGGACAATGAGTAATCAATAGAAGGTAACACTTTATCTTGTATATACAATATCATATCGAACTATACCTCATCATCAAACCTTACACAAATACTATAACCTTATATCTACAGGCAGAACCTGGGAACTATTTCTAAGGACCCTATATTTTGTTCCTGACTTATCTCCACTCTCACCACCCAAGTACTGGGATTATCAACTATACTTGAACAAGTTTGGCCACATCAAGGGCCACATCAAGGGCTCATTATACCCCACAAAGGTGTACCCCCCTCTGTTGTAGGCAGTAGCAGGTAAAAGTTTGATCAATCTCTTTCTCAACCCTACCACAGATCTTTCTGCTAACCCCCAGTTCTTGTTTTGTGTTCCTTCTCATACTACCATCCATGATCACCAGCTTTTTTTGATTCATATGACAATACAGACCTGTATTTGACTGGTTTCGATTGTAAATATTGTATATGTTAGTATATATTTCACAAGTTTTTAATGTAAATTCTTTGTTTGTCCATAGTGACGTTGTGATCAAGACCTGTGTGAGGCCGAAACGTTGACCTGCTTGTCACCACTTACACCTGTGTTCTAAAATAAAATCACTTTGAAGCATCCAAATAACTGTATGAGTGCTTGGATTCTATATTTCTATATATGGCGTCACAGCTTTCAATGAATATTTAAATGAATCCTCAAACATCCTCAAATAGTTACCAAAATCATGAGGATTCTTATCCTGCAGCTGGCGCACAAACTGCATGTGTGTAAAATCAGCGCGCTTCTGCAGCCAGTCTCGGGACCAGATGCGACGTCTTCTTCGTTTGCGCCTCTCTTGCATCCGTGCGTTCTCTTCTAGGAAGGATGCCTCAACCAGCAACGCAACCACCACTACAGCACACTCTGCATCATTCATATGAAAGTAACAAAATTTGATGAGCCCAGATTGCCAAAAAAAGGGACGCAAAGATCATCCCAGAACATGTGGAAGGTCATAAGACAATACATAGGATTACTTAATTGAGCATTCCAGTACCCCAATTTTGGCCCACACAAATATTATTAATGTGGAGCACGGCTTGGTAACAGCAAGCACTGTGTGCGTGTTCCTCCAGCAGAGATTCTACATGTGTAATGATGACAAACAGGATTACAGCACATACATGAACGGCCCTCCAGTATAGGTGTTTGCGCAAGATACCCCATACAATGGATGACCATGCCAAAGCATATGTTCACCGATAAGAGACAAGGCCCAGATTTCATTGCATATGGAGCAGCCTGACCTCCATGTAGTGTATCACTATGCCAACAGATAATTTTTAGCACTGGTTAAAAAAAATACATAGTCTGACATCTGCAACAATGCCTGCCGTGAAGATAGCAGCATCCAAAAAAAGCAGAACCGTACAGGAGCCGCAGGCCGGAGAGCTGTCAAACAAACTGCAAGCAACAAAACAGCGATCACAGCGAGGCACAAGCCACCTGGCCAAAGGGAGCTATAGTTCTATCATGCTCATGAACAAAGGACGAAGCGCTAATATGTTGCTTTCTTTTGTTGACAGGCTGCCCAATCAGAATGCTGCAGTGCCCACCAATCGGAGCTGTGGGGTGTGGAAGAGGCTATGCTGAAACACGCCTATGTGGCCATGTTGTGAATCATCAAAGTCGTCAACGACGTCGTAGTTGAGGTGTCAAACACAACGATGCATTGCGCCCAGCGGGAGACCGATGCCCGAAAAATAGCCCAGGCCATACATAAGCGATCAACGATGTCACAGCGGGAGAATGATCGCTGTTGCGTGTTACACACAGCGAGATCGCCGGCGAGGTCACTGCTATGTCACGAAACCAGTGACGCTGCAGCGATCTCGCTACATGTAAACCACCTTTTATAAAGGAACCACCTAGTAGTATCTTCAATGTGACTTATCCTGACCAAGACAACATAACATAATTCTTTAAACATACTTCAGTGAAATCGAATGGAACTGTACGGATCAGCTGATATCATCATAAAATCAGATATCTAACAATGCAATTAATTTTTCACTGCTTCTTATCTGTATTAGAAGCTATTTCTCTAACTTTCCAGATAAAATATTGCAGAATTCAGCAAAGTTCACTGATTCAGTGATGTTATCATAACTATTATTCTGCCCTTAGTTTTATATCTGACAAGCAGTAAAAGCTTATCTGTTATTGTAATGGGCAGAATTTCATCCATACATTGCTACACACGTACAGCTGTTAAGTCTTCAGGAAAGATGACAAGGATGAAGTGTGTTTGGCTTTCTACCTAACAGTGCTGATAAAGATTGATCCTGTAATGTTAAACAGGCTAAACAAGAAAGACTAGATCAGGGCTAAATCTGACAGGTGACACGTCTGACTAAACTGAAGGAAGACCACTATTACTAAACTGTAAATTATCGTGTGGTACACAAACAACTATATATATGTTAACCATTTCATATCGAAATAAAAAAATTAACTAATTACCCCACATTTTTTAAAATATTTAAAGGCTTTAGCCCCTTTAAAAGGAACCTGTCAGGTCCCCTTTGCACCTAAAAACACGACCAGTTCTGGATGCATGCCTGACATCCGTTTTCGATAGTCCCAGCATCTTGCAGCATACATAAACCGATCTTTAGAAAAAGTATTTCTAAAGATTGTTTATGATTTGCTAATGGCAGCAACTAAATAAGCAACGAAATCAAGGAGAACAAAGAGATAAGGTGTGCACAAAATTTAATGTAATGGAACAAAACACAAGTGCTAGTCCTGAAAGGACAGAGATGGGACAGCAAATATAGGGCAGAACAAGTAAAATGATTACATCTGTATTACAAAGACACCAACAAAGACGTCAATTTTACAAATTGGCTGCACAGATACCGCTAGGCAGGACATTATTATACATAAACTAGCATGTGAACAATATAACAGTAATAAAGTGCAAGTGCAACAGTAAAACCTTGCCCAAGATTGACCTGAATAACAGAAAATCTTTAAGTAAACCCGATGTCATGTGGTGAATGGTACTAAACCCTCTGTGGCCAGGAGAGGGAATAGTCAGAATACAAGAATGCTCATTTACCCAGCAGTGGAGTTGAGGACCCCCAGATCTGGACCCCGACTTACATTTCCTCTTTTTAGACTATAGCAAGCTTCATCGGGGGGGTGATGTTACCCCTAGCTAAACCACTATATATACCCCTATGATTAGCGGTAATCACCGCCATACAGTCGCACAATCAGCGGTGCTCGCGCATTTCCGGTCCGGCCCTCTCTCGGCAGAATGTGCTCCGACGTCACCGCCAATGCGATGCGCACACCACGGGAGCCAGGGACGTGTCACCATGGCTCCCGGGCATGCGCATCAGCTGTAAAGACGCTGCGCCCATCGTCGGAGGGAGGGGGGAAGAGCACGAGCGCACATAGGTGCCGTAAAGACACCACAGGGGAAAACCATTAACCCCATAGGTGCAACACATAATTCTCATAGTCTGCCATTATTTACCACCATGGTGTAACAGAACTTAAACAGCAACATTTAAGTAATGGCAGCAACTAGTCTACAGAGCGTTAGTTCTCCAGAGAAGCCAGCCCACATAGCATGTTATTCCACTCCCGTGGGTGTGATAACATGCTATGCATAGCATCGTGTGGCTGTGTATTTCACTCACCAGTGAGTCTGTCTCTGCATGTCTACACCCCCAGCTTCAGAGAGGCTCACCGCGCATGATTTGAATGTACCGCATTTCCAGTCATATGCACTATGAAGCCAGAATACATACCCACAGCTGTATAGTGCACATGACCGGAAACGTGTCACATTCCAATCATGCGTGATGAGCTTTTCTAAACCATATAGCATAATGCAGCCCCATAGCCCTTCATATAGCAAACTACAGCCTCATAGCCCTCTATATAGCATAATACAACCTCATAGCCCTCCAAATAGCATAATACAGTCTCATTGCCCGCCATATAGCATAATAAAGACTCATATATGCAGCCACAAAATCCTCCATATTGTGTAATGCACCTCTCCTCCTCCCCCCATAGTCCTCTAGCCACTGTGTACTCACTGATTAAACAAATAAATCTGTACTTACCTCTCCCGGTTTCCCCACTGCTCTGACCTCCCTGCAAGCATCCTGCATACTGAACATCTCAGTACAGTGGCGTGCAGTAGTGACATCACCACTCTCCACTGTGCTAAAATGTCAGAGCGCAGGCACATTGGGAGAATGAAGAGAGAGGGAGTTTTCCCTCTTCCTTCATTGCTCTGTGAAGTGAGTGACGGGCGGGTGGGTGCCACAGCTGACACCAGGCCTCCCTGACACACGAGCCCAATAGCGGGCACATGGTCTGCTGTGCAGTGACATAGATGGGAAAGCAGGTGCTGGGGTCAGCGAGTCTCTGTACCTCCAGACCCGGTCTCAATCATGGCCCCTGCAACCCAGATCGTTATGCCGCTGGCTATAAGCAATTTCTAAATCATTGTATTCTTGTTTCCTTTACAGTTAACATACTGTTTCAACTTTTTTGGAAATTAGGTTGTATAATTAGCCAATGAACATGCCCCGTGATTGTAAAATGAGCCACTGTGCCCCCTCTGAATATGTGGTCGCTGAAAATGACAGTCTCACACAAGTCCTGAGTTCACCGGGTCTTTACCTCTACTGCACAAGTTACAAGTTCACAGTCACAACTGTTCCACAGTAGTTCTACTCTCGGTTACGGTGACCTGTTTGCAGCTGGAACAGGCTACTAGTGATACCCCCTTATTAGTCCTTTCGGGCTTCCTTCTTGTCCTCTCCCGAGAAGTGGGTACAGTACGGCCATCACGGGCTCTTTAGTGATTTAGCCCACTCCTTGGGTCACTAGCCCTAGTACGATGGCTTTCTCCTTTACCACACCGGTTGTGAGGTTCCGGGACACAGAGACCCCATACCTGGCTGGAGTTCCTGTGGTTGCAGCTTAGAGCTACCCTGCCACATCTACAGACCCTCTGACATCTACAGACACTCTGGTTCTTTGGCCCAGCCACCAGTGTCCCAGGTTAGTCGGGCACACCTGGCTCCTTCTGCCTTCCCACGGGTTCAGCTTGGGTTCCCAGCCGGCCATTAGGGGGAAAGGCCGATGGGCCCCGTTGTTCTCTCAGTCTGCGACACTTAGCTGAAGGGTGTTTTGGTTGGGGATGCTTTCCTCTTCCTCACCCTCCAGGGAATTCTCAACCCCAACTTAGTGTTCCTAGGTCCTTTTGAGTCTAGTTCCTCACCCCTTTCCCGGGTTCTGTCTCCCGTTCCACCCCTCCAATTGCTCCTCCCGCCATCCCTCGCCTGACATGAAGTGACTTAGGCTCAGGATCGGAGTGTGTGTGTGGGGTGTTGGTGTGGAGTGACCAGCCTACCTGTCCAGCTGCAGTTCTCTCTGTGGCCACTGGACCGCATGGGCTCCACACCCGTACCCGCCCATATCCGCCATACCTGACAAAACCTTCCGTACTTCACAAAACCTGCTGTACCTGTGTGAACCTGTTGTGCTGGTCTGCCAGTACCAACTGTCTGCCTGCTTAAGCTATCCTGTCTGCATCTGTGTCCATACCTGCATTCCTGACCCTTGGGGTCAGCTGTCGCAGGAGTGGAGATTGCCATGTAGTGGCACCTGGTCGCTACCTTCTAGCACAAGCCTAACCACACCATCAATGGCTCTAGTGAAGATGGGCTAGCCACTAAGTTACATCCCTCCAACTGAAGCAGTGCACAAGGGCAAGGGGGGCAGAGACAGCACACAAAGGGGAAAGAGACAGGGCATGGGGGGATAGTGACAGTGCACAGGGAAGCAGAGTCAGGGCACAAGGGGGAAGAGACAGCACATAGGAGATATAGGGAAGGCGTAGGGGGCAGGGATATTGCACAGGGGGAAGAGAGAGCACACAGGGGGAACAGAAAGTGCACAGGGGGGCAGAGACAGCACATGGGGCAGAGACAGCAAAAGGGGAAGAAACAGAGCACAGGGGAAATAGAGAGCACAGGGGAGAGTGCACGGGGGGGCAGTGACAGCGCATGGGGGAGAGAGACAGAACACAGGGGGGCATAGACAGCACAGGGGGAAGAAAGAACACAGGGGGAAGAGTACACAGGGGGAAGAGTGCACAGGGGGAATAGAGCACACAGGGGGAAGAGAGAGCACATCGGGAAAAGAGACAGTGCACATGGGGACATAATCAGCGCAGGGGACAAAAATAGCACATGGGAGAGAGTGCACAGGGGGGGATAGAGCACACAGCGAGAAGAGCGTGCAAGGGGGCAAAGACAGTGAACCGGGGCAGAGACAGTGCATAGTGGGAGAGACAGGACAAGGAGAAGAGTGAGTGCACAGGGGAGAGAGAGAGCACAGGAGGAAGAGAGAGCGCACGGGGAGGGGTGAGCATACAGGGGGGAGACAGTCCAAAGGAAAGAGCACATGGGGAGAAAAAACAGCATGAAGGGTGAGAGACAGCACACAGGGGGGAGAGTGTACAGGGGAGACAGCTCAAAGGAGAGTGCACAGAGGGGTAAATACAGCACAGGGGGAGTGAGAGTGCACACAGAAAGACTAAAAAACCCTGAAACTAACACACATTCATAGAAGTTGAAAGTAATAGCTGCTGGGAAAAAAGCAAACCGACTCACAGCAGGAACTCAACTGGTGTTTACCCAAAGGTAAATCCTTATGCTAAAGGGATGGAACTCCTACACAAAAGTCCACCTATTGGATAGCCAGTAAGGAAGTGCAGTGAAAGGTGAACATATGTAACTCAACCCAGAATGATGATAAGGCAGACTAAAACAGAACATGAGAAACACCGAGAGAGGAGCGTACCAAGAAGGGAGAACCAAGACAATAGTAAGGGTGGATTCACACTAGCGTTCAGGACGCATCTCTCTGCTTGGTGAGACGCACATGGATGCCTGAACTGATACTGATGGATGTTAGCGCTGCAGATTTTATATGGATCCACATTAGTTCAAATTTCCATATTTTGCTTGTCCACATCAAGATGCATGCGGTGATTTCACGTGCCCTAATGCAGGCCAAAATCTCAAAACGTTGTGTTTTCAAGGTACATCAAACTTTCAGCAGGATGCAGACAGATACAAACTGATGACAGCGCATTCACCCTGTGTGAAAGATAGGGAGGAAGCGGATCTGTAGGCGGACACACTGGGATGCATGCTGACACAACGCATGCAAATACCAGTGTTAAACCACACTAACTATCAGCATTTGGACAGAGACAAAAAGGCAACAGCTCAGTGACGCACACACAGGGCTCGGGTACTAGGTTCTTGGGCGGTTTCAGTCTCTGGGGAGGTCACGGGTGGCTTGCCCGAGGCCGTGGCCCTAGGGGTCAACTAAAATAGGGGGGGGTTATATTTACAGGGATTATGTTCAAACCGACTACTCCTCTCCTCCAACTCACTCTGAGCACTCACTAGTTCCCCCTAGAGGCCACTATATACCCTCCCGGGGTCCCTCCCGCCTACTATTCTAGTGTGTGTGGTGTTACTCTAGGGTTGCATCTAGTGACCATAGTCCCAATTGCAGTGGGGTGACTACATCTCTTTTCTGGGTGCAGTACCCCATTTGTGGCACCTACATAGTGGGGCGCCACATCAGCAAACAGAAGAACTGACCAAACAACAACAGGTCACTGAATTGAATACCCAAACCAAGCCATTACACCTTTTTTTCACAATTCCACAGCTTTTTCTTCACATAGATAATTGTGCAGAGATTGTTCGCAGAACTCTGGTTGCAGTGAAATCATGGACACATTGTTCTATTTTGTGGCCGTGTACAAATGGAACAATGTGTCCATGATTTCACTGCAACCAGAGATCTGCGAACAATCTCTGCACAATTATCTGTGTAAGGGCCCTTTCACATCAGCGTTTTTTTTCAAATCGCGGCAGATGCGGTGGAAAAACCGCATCTGCCGCGATTACCGCATACCGGCTGCACTTGCGGCGCGGTTGCGGTTTTTGCCATGCAAAGTATAGGCGTACTTGCGGCAGGTGCGGCAAGTGCGGTTTTGCACTTGCGGCAGGTGCGGCCGCGAAAAAAACCGCGGCTGACCGCGGTTTTTTTCACGGCCGCACCTGCCGCAAGTGCAAAACCGCACTTGCCACACCTGCCGCAAGTACGCCTATACTTTGCATGGCAAAAACCGCAACCGCGCCGCAAGTGCAGCCGATATGCGGTAATCGCGGCAGATGCAGTTTTTTCACCGCATCTGCCGCGATTTGAAAAAAACGCTGATGTGAAAGGGCCCTTACTGGGCTTAACAGTGAGAGATAGGATATCAAAAATGAAATCCAGAAAATCACATTGTCTACATTATATAAATGTATTTGCATTTTGAACAGAGAAATAAGTATTTGATCCCCTATCAACCATTAGGAGTTCTGTCTCCTATAGACCAGTTAGCACCTAATCAACTGGTTACCTGTATTAAAGACCGCTGCCTTAAATTGTTACCTGTATAAAAGACTCCTGTGCACACACTTAATTAATCAGTCAGACTCTAAACTCTACAACATGGGAAAGACCAAAGAGCTTTCTAAGGATGTCAGGGAAAAGATCTAGACCTGCACAAGGCTGGAATGTGCTACAAAACCATAAATAAGATGAGTGGTGAGAAGGAGACAACTGTTGGTACAATAGTAAGAAAATGGAAGAAATACAAAGTGAGTTTCAATCAACATCGATCTGGGGCTCCATGCAAAATCTCACATCATGGGGTATCCAGGATCATGAGGAAGGTGAGAGATCAGCCTAAAACTACACAGGGGGAACTTGTTAATGATCTAAAAGCAGCTGGGGCCACTGTCAACAAGAAAACCATTGATAACGCTTTACGCTGTAATGGATTAAAATCCTGTAGTGCCCGCAAAGTCCTACAACTCAAGAAGGCATGTGGCGCCCTGCCACTGCAGGTAACCACAGACCTACCCAAAAACATAGATGGATTTCCATAGTGAGTATCCCAAACACATACAACACCTTCCACCCCAGACCTGTAGGGGGAGCCCGACTTGCTGCCTTTAAGCAAGATACCCAATAAATACCAGTGCTGGGAGCGGAGTTAGTCAGAGTGTGCAGTCGCTAGGAGAACTGTGAAGAAGTCTGCAGGAGAGCATCTAGCCCAGCAGAGAAACCGGTTCACCGAGGAGACTCCAGTCTCCCGGGCATCTGCGTAGCAACCAAGAAGGGAGCCAGGCACCACAGGAAAGAATATAGAGGCAGTCCATACGAAGGTTTCCCACTACACACACAGGTGACAGAAGAGCAGAGGAGGCCAGGCCTAGTTTTACACAAGGCAGGGGCTTCAACAAGAGAAAAGTGACAAGGAGGCCTTAAACTCACTCACTGTGGGGATCCAGAAGTGTTTCCCAACCACCGGAGTGTACCCTGGACATTACCTGCAATTCCACCAGTAAAGGTACAGAAACAACTTACAGTGTGCGTGTCGATTTCTCAGTCCCTAACCCTGTCCAGCACAGAGACTGCCACAGCTGCCCAGCAGCACAGCCAACTCCCTGCTGCAATCCCGGTCACCTCATCACAACCCTGGGGACCTTGCTACGCCTGTGGGGAGCTATACCACCCAACTGCCAAATCATCATCCCCGGAGGCGCACAGAAGCGCTGGTGCATTCACCAGAAACCACAGGTGGCGTCACGATAAACTTACAAACTTTTATTCCCCATCAAAAATCCTCTTTTTATTGTCACCCCAAGGGCACAGACTCGGGCACCGACCACCCGTGAAAGCACCGTACCCAAACACCCGAGATCTGAGTACCCCGACCCTTGTGGGCCAGACAGGCACATGTGCAGGCCCATCTGAAGCTTGCCAATGAACACCTTGGTGATTCTAAGAGTGATTGGGAGAAATTGGTGTGGTCAGATGAAACAAAATTTGAGCTCTTTGGCATTAACTCAACTCGCCGTGTTTGGAGGAAGAGAAATGCTACCTATAACCAGGGCCGCACCGTCCATTGGACAGTGTGAGCCCTGTCATTCAGGCGGCAGCAGGCAGGGGGAGCGGCAGTGCAGAAGGGGGCGGCGCCTCATGCACACAGCCTCCCCCTGTCATGGCGCCGGCCGCTCACCCCGCGCACCGCAGGTAAGCGGCGACCCGCCGGGGGACAACAATAGAAGGGGCGGCAGCGCTGGGCTTCACCAGCACACCCCCCCCCCCCGGTACTCACGGCCGCGACCGGCAATCACTGCCGCGGCTTAGGCGGCAGTAACGATGTAGAAGGGGCGGCAGTGCTGGGCTCCACTAGCACCCCCCCGTAATCGGTGTCGCGGCTCAGGCGGCAGTGGGGCTTGGTGCACCCCTGCCTATAACGTAAAGAAAACCATCCCCTTGCGAGAGCAATGCGAGAGACTCGTGCGTGTCTCGCATTGCATCATCCTGCACGGCCCCCAACTCTCCAGGGTCGTGGAGCTGCATTGAAATACATGCAATTGATATGATCCTGCTGGAGAGCTGGCGGCCTGCCGGGTACTACCGTGTTTCCCGGAAAGTAAGACCCTGTCTTACATTTTCTTGGGGGCCAAAAGTGGCACCCTGTATTACTTTCAGGGGTACTCTTACATTGGCAGCCCCAGCCACTGCAGCCTCCCATCCACACACACCCACCCACCCATACACATACAAACACACATACACACACACACACGTAAACCGCTTCTTACCGGTTCCCCCGGCCTTCGGTGTGGCTTCCCGCTGTCCTCGCTGTCCTCCGGTGTGTCCAGGCTCCTCCAGTGTCCTCTGTGTCCCCCAGGTGCAGCCGCGCTGGAGCAGATGAGGTTTATCACAGCCTAACTTGCTGTGTGCCCCTGCTCAACTCCGCCCAGCCTGACGTCACAGCAGCCCGGCTCGAGCTCTGATTGGCTCCCAGGAGCTGTGAGAACTGTGAGACTGGAATGTTACAGTCAACCAGGAAGGAAACACAGACACTTGCTTGCTCTGCACGGGTTCTTTATTCCAGTTCCCGTCAGCTTGTACACAGTTCACAGGTGTTATGGCTCGGGTAGTGAACCAGGTGTCATAGGAGGAAGCAATGTCTCTCTGAGGCTCCAGTGATGTTCCTTCTATTCTCTTCCACTGTCCTACCTCTGCGCAGTCCTTCTTCCTCGTGCTGCCCTGCATGTATCCCGCTTACTACCAGGCCTGTTGGGTGATATGAGATACCCTTCTCTCTCTAAAGGTACCTTCGCACACAGGAATATTGTAAAGTTATCTTCACACACAGCAATATTGCTTGCAATTTCACTGGCAATTTGATGGTTGCAGTGAAATCATGGACACATTGTTCTATTTTGTTGCTGTATACAAATGGAACACTGTGTCCATGACTTCACTGCAACCAGCAAATTGCCTGTGAAATTGCCTAGCAATATTGCTGTGTGTGAAGGTACCTTAAGGGGGCCCAACCCGGTTTGGTGCTTCTGGTGGGGACCGCACGTATGTCGGGCGGATAATGCTCCTATGAAGCTGTCGATCATACCAGTATTTGCGGCTCAGGGATGGACCTCTGCACTGCTTCAGAGCCGGTACCCTGCTTTGGACTGGGCCAGGGTGTTCAGTCACCCACCGTCTGCCCCTTTCTGTCTGGGTTGCCTTCCTTCACAGATGCCCTCCCTCTTAGTTCCTGCTCCTTCTCTTTCAATAGACGTTCTGCCTCTCTGCTTCTTGAGCTCACACTTCTCTAGCCTGAAACTCCTTCCACCGGGATTGGGTCTCTCAGCAAAGGATTTAACCCTATAGTCCCCTACTCTAAGTGTGTGAATGTGTGGCGCCCCTGCGACCAGGAGGCCACAAAGGGAACTGCAGCCAGGCAGGTAGGACATTGTTGCACAACAACACCCTCACAGCCCACACAACCCACGTGTCAGAAGGAGGTTTACATCCAGCCCTGAGATTAAACGCTCTATGAGATCGAGGGGTGGTGGATCAGAGGAGTGGGTTGGGCAAACACAAAGTCAGGTGACTGACAGTATATAGTGAGGGGGAGGAGTGAAGGAAGTTAGTAGGCCGAGGTAGGCTGAGCTGTAAAGACTGAAGGAGAATCACACGTCTGTGAGTGCAAGGCTAGGAGCGCAGAATCCGTACTGAGCCAGTGTGAGCCAGAGGGGAGAGAAAGCCCATTCGACGCTGATGCCACCAGGAGTGTGACAGAACGGAGAGGGACGGTGTAACCCGTGCCCTAGACAGCAGCTAAAGCCACTGACTGCAGGCAGAAAAGTCCCTCCTATGATACTGGAAAGAAACAGAAAGGAGAGAGCCTGGTAGAGCCTCGTGCTGAGGACTGCTGGAGGCTGGGCTGAGTAGAGTGTCGGCTCTAAAGGGGACCGCAGTTTACCCGGAATCCCCAGACAACACGACGGGGGACCACAGCTCCACGTTAGGGTCCCCAACCCAAAGGACAGGCAGCTCAGTAACAACCAGGAGGGCCCACCAGGGGTCCGAGTCACCGCCATACTGTCCAGCGCACCACACACCACCCGTACAGACGGAGACCGTAGACAGCCCGGAAAGGACATTAAAGACTGTGTGAGGGGTCACAGAGAGAGAGGCCTGGCTGCAGGGAGCAAAGGGAACCCGGAGAGGGAGAATGTGCCCGTGTACTTGAACTGTGTACTGAGAACTGTACTTAACCTTGTAAGAACTGCAAACTACCTGTGAACTGTTGGAACAACTAAGAGTAAAGCTTTGAAAAACCCTGGAACAGTTTCCCTTGTGTCTCTGCGTGCAAGCTATTCCCTCCATACAGGACACAGCCTGTCAGCACCAGCCAGGAGGAGAGATCCCTGCAGCCTGCAAAGTAAGTGTCCTGGACAATTCCACAACCCTTAACCCTTACTGCCCCGGGGGATACAGTTCTTCCCACTGGAACTACACCATCTCCGCTGCCACTCCATCACCCCCGGAGGTTCTGCAGCAGCGGCGGCCCCCATCACTGGCCGCATCAAGTGGGTGGCATCACAGTGACATTTCCCCTGTAAATATTCCCCCTTTATTCTGCCGAGTCAGGGACACGGTCCGGACCAAGCCACCCGTGACTTCCCCGACACCGTCCGGTCCGGTACCGAGTACCCCCGTCCCGTGGGGCCCGACAAATTCAGATTGAGAGGTGCAGTACCCCTCTGTAGAACACTGACTAGTGGGGCGCTACACTTCCCCTTGGTGAATCACACTTGTCCCCAAGTGTCACTAGCCTAGCCACTAGCAGTTTTTATATGCATATCAAACAATATAAAACACTATTATTAACAACAAGTACTCTTGGTTCTTCCCGTCCGGGAGGCACAGTTCTTGTAACGTTGCAAACAGTTCTAAGCAAAAGTCCTCATGAAAGTCTATGGGTTTTGCAAAAGAAAAAGCAGCCTTCACATTTACCAACTATATACAGGACCAGAGTATTGCAATTTACTTATCACATTTGCATACACACCGGGCACACCATCTACGGCAGGGGTCTCAAGCTCGCGGCCCCCGGGCCGCAAGCGGCCCGCCACGCTCCCCAGTGCGGCCCGGGGCACCATGACAGAAAAATGCATGCCCCAGGCCATTATACATGGAGCCGCCGCGGTACCGCTTTACTGTGACGGGTACCGCCGGCTCAGCTCAAACAAGCGCCTTCGCGCCTGTACATTCATGAAAGCAGGCAGCCGGCGGACCAATCAGAAGCCTCCTGTGATGTATAATGAGCCCGGGGCATCAGGTGTGTATGAGTGAGTGTTAGAGAGAGAGTGTGAGTATGTGTGAGTGTATATGTGAGTGTGTGTATGTGTATAATAGTGAGTGTATTTGTGTGTATATGTGAGTGTGTGTATAATAGTGAGTCTATTTGTGTGTATAATAGTGAGTGTGCGTATAATAGTGAGTGTATTTGTGTGTATATGTGAGTGTGTGTATGTGTATAATAGTGAGTGTATTTGTGTGTATATGTGAGTGTGTGTATAATAGTGAGTGTATTTGTGTGTATAATAGTGAGTGTGCGTATAATAGTGAGTGTATTTGTGTGTATATGTGAGTGTGTGTATGTGTATAATAGTGAGTGTATTTGTGTGTATATGTGAGTGTGTGTATGTGTATATGTGTGAGTGTATTTGTGTGTATATGTGTGAGTATTTGTGTGTATATGTGAGTGTCTGTGTGTATATGCTCTTTATGACCGTGTTTTTCCGGTCACATGGTGTGCTCCGCCCCCGGAAGTGACGTTTGCGTCATCCCGCGACGTCACATCCGGTCCGGCGATCGTGTGGAACGCACTCATGCGTTCCACGCCTCCCTCCTGGCTCCCTTACAGAGGTGGGAGTGAACCAGGGCTGATTCGTTACTCCCCCTTGGAGTGAGGTCATTATAGGGGGCAGATACTCAGTTGGAGATACTGCCTTCCGTTTTTTAGAGATTCTTTAAGAGTATAGATATCTCCCGGTTATCCAAAACAGTCCACAAATGGTAGCTTCAAATCAGTTGAAACACCTCTTTGCACATTAGAACAATGTTACATCATTATGGCATATCTTTAGATTTCTCTCACTAGGTCGAATCTGTCATGATATTAAGGAGCATGATTAAGATTAACCCTTTTGGGGGTGATCATATTCAAGGTTCCTGTGAGTTACAGACCGGTTACTATTAGAATGGAGTTATGATGTGTATTAGGCCTGTGGGGTCTCATCTTCTTCTGGGGGGTGTCTCTTGCTCTTGGACCGTGGGTGAGGTGGTCGAGGGGGGGGGGGGTTTATGAAAATTAGAGGGGGGGAGATAACTATGTATGATATTATTGGGGTTTATTCCTCGCATTATCAGATTCACAGCATACAGATTTGGAGAAGGGATAGTAACAATAGTGATCTCGTGCTCCTATGTCTCCCTATTCTCAACACTCTATCCCTGCCTACTTGCGGAGGTTGGCACCCTACATATTTCCCTCCCCGCCCATGGCGCCGCCGCTCCTCGACGGCTCTCCCTCCTACCCTTACCCTGTACTAATGTGCCCCGATGAAAGGAGAATAGGAAAGAGCCTCATTCATCCCTTTTGGAGCCACTGTTTCTAGGGTATAGATCCAGAACACCTCTTTCCTAAGGATCTTGTTATCCCAGTCCCCTCCCCGTATCGGCGGTGGGATATGGTCAATACCTATGAATGTGAGACAGTTTTCATCCCCTCCATGGAAAGCATTGATGTGTCGGGCCACCGGTTTGTCTCGCTTGTTGCGGATATCACTCCGGTGTTCCCCGATTCTTTTCCGAAATTCTCTGATTGTTTTCCCCATGTATTCAAGGTTGCATGGACATTTGGCTTTGTAAATTATACCTTTTGTCCCGCAGTTTATGAATGACCTAATATCATAAGTTTGGTGGGTGACGTTGCTCTCAAATGTTTTTGTTGTTATAACCTGATTACAGCTTATACAATGCCCACATTTGAAGCTCCCTTTCAGATTGTTTCTTATCCAGTTCTTATCTTTAGTCATTAGATGGCTATGAACCAGTCTGTCTCTCAAGGACCTAGGTTTTCTATATGTGATGTTAGGGCCCATGGTTAAGAATGGACTCAATTCTGCGTCCATCTGTAAAATTGGCCAATACTTGTTCATGATTTTTCTGATATGATCTGCCCCACTAGAGTAAGTAGTAATCATGCGTATTTTCTCAGTTTCCTCCTCCCTATTTTTCTCTTTTGGTATAAGGAGTTTTGTCCTTTCTATCCCCTTGACCTCCTTCCATGCCTTTTTAATCACATTCTTGGGATACCCCCTTTCTCTCAGACGTTCCTTCAGATCATCTGCTTGTATTCGGAACTTCTCCTCTGATGAGCAGTTCCTCCTCATCCTGATCATCTGACTTTTTGGTATCCCTTTTTTGTGACTATTAGGATGTCCACTCTCCCATCTCAGTAAAGAGTTAGTGGCAGTCTGCTTCCTATGAGTACTCGTTTGTATCTTTCCCATACTGTCCCTTTCAATTAGGACATCTAGGAAGGGGAGTCTTTCCCTATGAGTCTCGAAAGTAAACCTGAGGCCAAGATTGTTCTTATTCAGGCAGTCTACTAACCCTTGAAGCTAGCCTCTGATCCCCTCCAAATGACAAAGACATCGTCAATAAATCTTGTCCATAAAATCATCCTCTCCATGTCAATTGGAGTGTTCTCACCAAATACAACGGTTTCCTCCCACCAGCCCAGGAGCAAGTTTGCATACGATGGGGCCATTGAATTCCCCATCGCTGTGCCCCTGAGCTGGTGGGAGTACTTTCCGTTGAATGTGAACACATTCTTGGTCAGACAAAACTTCAATAGTTCCATGACAAAATTATTGTGTTTATCAAATTGTCTCCCTCTACTCCTCAAATAGTATCTTACAGCCTCCAATCCCTTCTCGTGTGGTATTGATGAGTAGAGTGCCTCTACATCAATGCTGCATAGCAGCATATCATCCTCCAATACCACATCCTCGATCCTCTTCAGGAGGTCGGTGGTGTCTCTAAGATAAGAGTTCAGGGTGATCACAAATGGTCTCAGTATTTTGTCAATGTAGACGCCTAGATTTTGTGTTAAACTGCCTATACCCGATACTATTGGTCTCCCTTTTAGAGGGTTAGTACCCTTATGGATTTTCGGGAGACAGTAAAACGTGGCCATCACTGGATGGTCTGGCATTAGAAAATCAAACTCCTTTTTATCAATCACATTTTCAGATAGACCTCTATCCAAAAGACATTTTAAATCCCTCTTGAAGTCCTTCATTGGACTGCAACTGAGTGTTTCATAGTTCCCCTCATCCCCAAGGATTGTATTACACATCTCAATGTATCTATCTGTGTCCATCACAACCACATTGCCGCCTTTGTCAGATGGCTTGATTGTGATGGACTGATCTCTTTCCAGATTACATATACATGTCATCTCCTTTTTATTGAGATTGTGTCTATCGCTCCTCAGGTTATCCAGGCCTTTGATCTCTTCTGAGACCAAATTGACGAATACGTCAACCATGCTCACATCCCCTGTCGGTGGTGGCATTCGTGAGCTTTTGTTTTTGAGGTCTGTGAAGGGTCCCTCACCCGTTTGTGTGTGGTCGTCTCCTAGGTGGAAAAGGGCTCTGATGTCTTCTAAGAGGTCGTCAGGAACCCCCAGTTCCCTGCTGGTTTTTTTGTCCTCCTTGATGAAATGTTTCTTCCATCTCAACCTCCTCGCAAAGAGGTTGAGATCCTTGACGGTTTCAAAAACATTGAGATCAGTGGTAGGAACAAATGATAGCCCCTTACTCAACACCCCCATCTCAATGTCCGTCAAGATCCTAGAGGACAAATTCACTACCTGCAGAGTTTTTATGTTGTCGGGGTGTGTAGCGGTGTTGTCGGTCCTGGGCGGTTTCTTAGTGCGTACTTTGGGTCTAAAAAACCGGACCCTGGTCCTGGTCTTGGGTTGTTGTTTGGCTGATTACGGTTTTCACCCCTTCCTCTGCCTTTCCCTTTCTTTCTGTTTTTACCAGTTTTCCCGGCTCCTCTACCCTCCGCCTCTGATGTGTCTGTCCCCGTGGAATAGTCCTCTGGTTCCGTATCTAGATGGCCACTTGGTGCCCCTTTAGGTGTATACACGTATGCCCTATTATTTTTGAAATCTTGTAGATCTCTCAAGTAAAATTTATGCTTTCTTTCCTTCAGATGATACTGAAATTTTTCTAGGGTACCCTGTAGAGCAGTCTCTTTTGCAGAGAAGTCCGCTTCCCCTGAAAATTTCTTAGTGATTTCTTTCTGTTCTTTGAGACTATCGTCTAGTTTACCCAACTGTTTCTTTTCCTCCTCTAGCAATAGTCTCATCAGTCTAATAGAGCTAGCTGTCGCTTCTTTTTCCCATCTAGTGGCCAAGTCGGGGTTCTTGTATCTATACCCCGGTGTGAGTGTTATTCTCAGGTACCTGGGAACTATCCCTTCCCTTATGTAACTCTCCAAGGATTGTACCTCCCACCAGGAGATTATTCTGTCTTTGTAGATTTTAGTCAACTCTTTAAATGCTCCTGTTAGGGTGGTGGAATACTTTTTTTGGGCAAATTCTTTCTCTGAGAAGACCTCTTTTGCCTCTGCATACCATTGTTCAGTGTCGAAGTCTCCTGATAAGAAACCCGCCATTCAGGCTGTTTATATTAGTTATATTACTCAGCAGGATATATTTTCTCCCTTGTAGGGAATTTCACCCTCTCTATCGGGAAAATGGGTTTAAACAATTTTTTACAGCCGAAGTGTTAAGAGGTTAAAACTCAACATTTAATCATAACGTATTTAAAAAGACTAGATTGTCTACACAAATACACACGTGCTCAAGTGTCATATCACAAATTAAAAAACCCCTCTATTTCTTCTAGGAGTTTGTAAATAGGTTATGGTATTAAAACAACAAGGGTTACGTTCCCTCTGGTTCCAATCCACCTCAACCTAGTATATGTCAGCCTACAGATGTTTCAAGGTTATTTTACATATATCTCCTTGATCAGGCTGGCATATGTACCCTTGTATATGGGAAGTAAAAAGCCCCCCCCCCCTTATAAGGAAGGATCTCACCGGCTTTCTTCCCCTAAGTCAGGGAATTTTTCTGAGTCTCTCTTCTCCAGGAGGTCCTTCTGCTAGTGACTGCCTGGTACTGGACTCACAGTGACTTTCTTACATTACCACCATGCTCCACTCCCGACGCGTTTCGGATCTAATGTCCTCATCAGGGGATATGTGGCTTGGTTCTCTGTGGGGTCCTATTCATAGGTCCCCCTTTATGATGGTATATGTCCCTGTAAATGGGACATCAGATGTTAGTCTCATTGTATATGGCGCAAGGTGCATAGCACCGATAGCTACATGCATAGTCACAGCCCCCCGGGTGCTATTGCCCCCTGGGTACTTACCCAGCATAGTCCAGTTAGCTGTATGTTGGAGCACACCGCCGCGGCCGCTCTGCCGCTCTTTATGACCGTGTTTTTCCGGTCACATGGTGTGCTCCGCCCCTGGAAGTGATGTTCGCGTCATCCCGCGACGTCACATCCGGTCCGGCGATCGTGTGGAACGCACTCATGCGTTCCACGCCTCCCTCCTGGCTCCCTTACAGAGGTGGGAGTGAACCAGGGCTGATTCGTTACTCCCCCTTGGAGTGAGGTCATTATAGGGGGCAGATACTCAGTTGGAGATACTGCCTTCCGTTTTTTAGAGATTCTTTAAGAGTATAGATATCTCCCGGTTATCCAAAACAGTCCACAAATGGTAGCTTCAAATCAGTTGAAACACCTCTTTGCACATTAGAACAATGTTACATCATTATGGCATATCTTTAGATTTCTCACTAGGTCGAATCTGTCATGATATTAAGGAGCATGATTAAGATTAACCCTTTTGGGGGTGATCATATTCAAGGTTCCTGTGAGTTACAGACCGGTTACTATTAGAATGGAGTTATGATGTGTATTAGGCCTGTGGGGTCTCATCTTCTTCAGCCGAAGATAGCAGCCTGGGGGGGGAGGGGAACGTGACCGCTGAAAGTGCCTAGGGCGGCAGGAACTCCAAATATGGCCCTATGTAAGTGTGTCAATGTGTGAGTGTGTATGTGTTTGTGTGAATATGTCTGAGGATGTATGTGTGTATGTATGTGAGTGTGTGTGCATGTGCGGGTGTGTATATATGGGCTTGCCCACACACCTGCGCTCTCAGCATTTAGTGCTTCTTGCGCTAAATACTTAGGCTTTGACAGAGAAGTGCAGGTGCGTGTATGCGGCCGCTTTCAGCAGACGCTGTCCCTGGTTACCCAATGTGTATCGTGGTAACCAGTTCATACAGCAGGCTGCCCACTGTCCGCTTATCTCGAGGCCACAGGGAAACGCTGCTTGCAGCGTTTCCCTGTGCTCTCTGGATAAGCGCACACTATGCATGCTGCTATATGAACTGGTTACCACGATACACATTGGGTAACCAGGGACAGTGTCTGCTGAAAGTGGCCGCATACACGCACCTGCGCTTCTCTGTCAAAGCCTAAGTATTTAGCGCAGAAGCGCTAAATACTGAGAGCGCAGGTGTGTTGACAAGTCCTATGTGAGAGTGTGTGTGAGCAAGAGAACAAAAAGAGCAGAGACCCAGGACATTACTACAAGATGACAAGGGAGGGAACATTACTAAAAGATTGGGACATTACTACAAGATGAGGACCAGGATGGGAAACATTAATATAGGATGGGGACCAGGAAGGGAGACATTAATATAGGATGGGGACCAGGATGGGGACATTACTACAAGATGGAGACCAGGACAGGGACATTACTACAAGAGGAGGACCAGGATGGGGACATTACTAGAAGATGGAGACCAGGACTGGGACATTACTACAAGAGGAGGACCAGGATGGGGACATTACTACGAGATAGAGACCAGGGCGGGGACATTACTACAAGAGGAGGACCAGGATGGGGACATTACTACAAGATGGAGATCAGGACGGGGACATTACTACAAGAGGAGGACCAGGATGGGGACATTACTACGAGATAGAGACCAGGGCGGGGACATTACTACAAGAGGAGGACCAGGATGGGGACATTACTACAAGATGGAGACCAGGACGGGGACATTACTACAAGAGGAGGACCAGGATGGGGACATTACTACAAGATGGAGACCAGGACGGGGACATTACTACAAGAGGAGGACCAGGATGGGGACATTACTACGAGATAGAGACCAGGGCGGGGACATTACTACAAGAGAAGGACCAGGATGGGGACATTCCTACAAGAAGATCATAATTTGTACTTTACTAGATTGAGCAAAAAATTCTGGTATTGCTAAAATGTCATTTAGGGTATCGTTACACATCGCAACATTGCATGCAATTTCACTGGCAATTTGCTGGTTGCAGTGAAATCATGGACACATTGTTCTATTTTCTTGCTGTGTACAAATGTAACAATGCGTCCATGATTTCACTGCAACCAGCAAATTGCCTGTGAAATTGCATGCAATGTTGCGATGTGTAATGGTACCCTTAGTCCTACAAGCAATGTGGCCCCCCCGATATCAATTTTTTTCTATGTGTGCCCACCAACCCAACCGAGTTTGAGACCCCTGATCCACTGGGCCCTGCATGTCTCTCACAGCTCATACAGTCATTGTGATACAAGTCCCGGTCTGAGTGCTCTAGAGCTGGTGCACGATTCCGCTCACCTGTGATTGCGGCTACACCGACCTGTCTAGCCGGTCCATGCGGTTGATGCTCCTTCTGCAGTGTGCGGGGCCGGGATGCCCCGACTGCCTCGATGTCGCCTTTCAGGTCATCCTCCTCGGAGCTTGGCTGGCTGGACGGCTTCTCAGTTTTCTCGGACTCCGCTCTGGTCTCGCTGCCGCTGTCATCAGGTAGGGCCTCATGGTCATCTGGCTGTGCCCTGACTTCTGCACTAGTGATGATGGGCTGCATCTCGGCTGGCGGGTCCTCACTGGTTACCGGGTGCTCAACCGTGGACCGGTCTCTTGCTCCTGGTATGAAAAACTGAAGCTCTACTCATATAAAGTTTATATAAAGTTTTTCATGCCATTTTTGACATTTTTGATAGCATTTGTATTTACTACGTAACCTTGTTGATAAACAATGTGACATCAATCTGTGATCCTCCCTATATGCTGATGTTATTGTAATTATCTTTTTGCGCCTTTTCTCTGATAAATACGAATCTGTTCAGTGTAATCTTGATGTTCCCTGAGGAAGGAGCTTGGAACGTGGCTCCGAAACGCGTCCGAAAATAAATCTATATCACCAATACCCAGACGTCCAGTGTCGTTGGTTTGTATACATCTTCCTGGCAGCAGCGCGGGACACAAAGGTACTTCGTCCGAAAAACTTGTGATTAGAGCACCGCATCCTGTGGAAGTACAGTCCCTGCAGCAGCTGCACCTTTTGAGTGATTACGCTGGTTGTGTGCTACACAACCACACCAGGAGAGCAATTCTATTATTACCATTTTACATCTATCTATAAAGGATAAGACCCTATTGGTGCATTCTCAACCCTTTAGATAATCTGTTCCAAACAGTGGTTTTCTGCCACATATGGGGTATCAGCGTACTCAGGAGAAGTTATACAAGAAATTTTGGAGTCCAGTTTCTTCTGTTGACCTTGTGAAAATGAAAATATTGGGGCTAAAAGAACATTTTTGTAGAAATAATGTACTTTTTCATTTTCACGGCTCAACGTTATAAAATTCTGTGAAGCACCTGGGGTTTCAAAACGCTCACCACACATCTAGATTAACTCCTTTGGGTGTTTAGTTTCCCAAATCAGTTATGGGGGGGGTTTCTACTGTTGAAGCTCATTAGGGGCTCTCCAAATGCGACATGGAATCCGCTGACGATTGGAGCCAATTTTCCATTCAAAATGTCAAATGTTGCTCCTTCACTTCTGAATCCTGGGCCCAAACAGTGGTTTTCCACTACGTTTGTGTTATCAGTATAGATAGGAGACGTTACACAACAAATTTTGGGGTACATTTTTTCCTGTTGCGCTTGTGAAAATGAAAAAATTGAGGCTAAAACAACATTTCTGTGCAAACAATGTACTTTTTCATTTTCAAGACTCAAAGTTATAAAATTCTGAAAAGCACCTGGGGGGTTCAAAGTGCTCACCACACATCTAAACAAATTCCTTGGGGGTCTAGTTTCCAAAATGGCATTACTTTAGGGGTGTGTCTACTATTTAGGCACATCAGGGGCTCTCCAAACGCAACATGGACATGGAGCCCGCTAACAATTTCAGCCAATTTTCTGTTCAAAGCGTCAAATGGCCCAAACAATGATTTTTCAGTACATATGGGTTATCAGCATACTCAGGAAAAACTAGACAACAAATTGTACAGTGCAATTTCTCCTGTTCACTGGTAAAATTACATACTTGAGGCTAAAGTAACATTTTAGTTGGAAAAAGTTAAATTTTAATTTTTTCCTTTCACATAGTTTTAGTTCCTGTGAAGCACCTGAATGGGTTAATAAACCGCTTGAATGTGGTTTTGAGTAGCTTGAGGGGTGCAGTTTTTATAATGGTATGACATTTGGGTGTTTTCTGCCATATTGGCCCTTCATTGTTAGTCTAAATGTGATGTGGTCCCTAAAAAAATGGTTTTGTAAATTTTATTGGAAAAAAAAATGAGAAATGAGAAACTCCTAATGAAAAATAAATATGTTTAAAAAATTGTGCTGATGTAAAGTAGACATGTGGGAAATTTTATTGATTAACTATTTTCGGTGATATAACTCTCTAGGTTAACAGTATAATAATTAAAAATTTGAAAATTACAACTTTTTTTGTCAAATTTATCAATTTTTCACAAATAAACGCAAAAAAAATCACTATCATGAAGTCAAATATGTCACGAAAAAAAGTATTAGAATCACTGGGACACTGGTCACAATGGGAAAAAATGGCCTGGTCGTTAGGGTGACAACAGGCTGGGTGGTGAAGGGGTTAATGTCCTGTGAAACATTTAAGAATTGCAACCATTTTTCTGCAAAGCCTCCACATTTGAGGGGCTCAAAAGTAATTGAACAAATTTTCATCACTTTAAATAAAATACTCATTTTCAATACTTTGTAGAGAATCCTTTGCAGGCAATGACTGCCTGAAGTCATGAAGCTATGGATGACAGCAAACACTCAATTCCCTCCTTTGTTATGCTTTGTCAGGTCTTTACTGCAGCTGACTTCAGTTGTTTCTTGTTTGTGGGTTATTCTGCCTTAAGTTTTGGTTCAATTCAGCAGCGTCAGTGCGCCTCTGAAGGCAGGTGTGTGAGTCCCTAACTTCAGAGGCATACTTCACATATCGGAAGAATAGTTTCTGCACTTCCGATCATGAGCAGTGCACCTTTGTGAAGCTGTGGGACGTGTCACCTGGCTTCAGAGGTGAACTGACACTGCGCAAGATTTCCGGGGACTGGCCATACAGCCGGCATATGGAAATCATGTTATCACACCTATATGGATACACGGCCGACTAGTCTGGAGAAACAACACCCCTTCAACTAGTCAAAGGCTTAATTTGCATACGAAAATGAAGGTAATGAATGCTTTATTTCTTACACAGTGATTTTTAAGAATGATTCATACAGGACTGCTTAGGACGGGAATTTTGACATGCAAATGTGAATGCTGCTGGCTTGGAGGGAATAACAGACCTGAGAGGTTCATTGTAAACATGTGAAGTGCATGATCGGGGTTGAGATCTGTTGATTGACTTGGTCATTGCAGAACATTCCAATTCTTTGCCTTAAAAAGATTCTTGGTTGCTTTCGCAATGTGTTTTGGGTCATTGTCCACCTCTACTGTGACACACTGTCAAATCAACCTTGCTACATTTGGCAGAATCAGAACAGAAAGTATCACCCTGTACACTTCAGAATCCATCCAACAATTCATCCAGCTATTTCTGTCTTCAGCCACATCATCAATAACCACTAGTAACCTGGTGCCATTACAAGCCCATCATGCCCATGCCATCACACTGCCTCCACCATGTTTTACATGGGATTTTCTTTGCTCTGGATCACGAGCCTTCTCCATACTTCTTTTTTTCCTTCACTCTAGTATAGATTTGTCTTGGTTTCATTTGTCCAAAGAATGCTTTTCCAGAATCGGGATGAATTCTTTAGATATTTTTTTAGCAAAGTCTAATCTGGACTTTCTATTGTTAACAGGAAAAAAGGGAAAATATCAAACGCCCAAAAGTTTATTAATTAATGTATTAGGATCAGAACAGGATGAATAAACTACGGTACTTATGTGAGAGAAACAGCTCAGTCCAAAATATAATAATGAATCATTTATGATGGCATACACATAAGACACATACTGCATACACATATATGAGGTTATATGAACTATTAACTGGCCTACCATAATGCTGGCAATTAATATGTTTGTACAGGTAAATACGATAGTCCAAATTACCTAGCGGATGGAAGGACGGAGACCAAAATATCCATATTATAGAAGGGCACAGACCTAATTATCCATATTCTAGTATTTAGCCATATACCCGATAATATAGACACAGTATATGTTTGCTACTGATATCCCGCTAGTGCCGTCAGCACAACACGTTTCGTCCAATACAGCCTTCATCAGGGGGCATGTCCACATGGCCGGAACATGTGTCAGGCGGATAGCATAGAAAAAATTCCTTTATTTAAAATAAAACACACTAACAACCCTCATTTACCCATTTATTATTATTAAATCCCAACAATATACCCTCCGACAATAATCCATGAGGTCTCACGAAGCACACTCATCTCTGCTGCATAGAACGTTGCGCTGAAGGAGGAAGCATCCTATCTGTGCAAGCTCACTCCTAGAACACATTGACGGCACAGAGAGCTTCGGCCGTGTCTCTCACATCCCCAGAGTCTGCCCCTGCAATTTCTGCGTCTGCCACCAGGCACCACTGTGTTCTCTCCAAAGGTGGGGCTAGTGATATAGTAGTCTGCCTTGTGGATGTGTGCCCAGCTTGAGTCATTAACTCTGACTTCAGCCAATTAGGAAATACTGCAGTTTATTTGAATCCTCTGTGTGCTCCTGCTGGTTCCCAAATATACTTTTTTTTTCGCTTTATAAGACGCACCTGATTATACGCACCCCCAAATTGGCTAAGGAAAAGAGAAAAAAATATTTTTTTATGTTAAAAGGGGACTGTCTTATAATGCCATTGTCCGTCATACAATCAGTGTATATGCCCCTCATCCTGATATATATATAACCCCCATTCTGGTACATAGTCCCCCATGCTGAATATGGCCCCCTTGTGCTGGCACACACATTCCCCCCCTTTGCTGGCACACACATGCCCCCATTGTGCTGGCCCACACTAGCCTCTATGTGCCGGAACACACTAGCCCCCAAGTGCTGGCACACACTAGCCCCCACGTGCTGGCACACACTAGCCCCCACGTGCTGGCACACACTAGCCCCCACATGCTGGCAACCCACTAGCCCCCACGTGCTGGCACACACTAGTCCCCATTGTGCTGGCACACACTAGCCCCTTGCATCCAGGATATGCCCCCCCAGTCACTCTTTATGCCCCCCCAGCTAGCACACACATAGCCCCCCCCGCATCCAGAATGTGCCCCCCGTCACTCTTTATGCCCCCCCCAGCTGGCATGCACATAGCCCCCCACTGCATCCAGAATATGCCCCCCGTCACTCTTTATGCCTCCCCAGCTGGCACACACAGCCCCCCTGCATCCAGAATATGCCCCTCATCACTCTTTATGCCTCCCCAGCTGGCGTGCACATAGCCCCCCCGCATCAAGAATATGCTTCCCCTTCACTGTTTATGCCCTGGAACTGGCGCACACATTTAAAACAACAAACTGTTAACTCACCCTCCGATGCTTGATCCCTGCTCACAACTCCTCCGTTGCTCTTCCTGTTTCCTGGCCATCAGATCATGTGACCGTGCGCACAGTGTATTACTGTGCACCCGGTCACGTGATGCGATACCCGGGAAACAGGAAGAGTAACAAAGGAGCTGTGAGCAGGGATCGAGCAGCGGAGGGTGAGTTAACAGTTTGTTGTTTTAAATGTGCGCGCCAGTTCCAGGGCATAAACAGTGAAGGGGAAGGGGAAGCATATTATTGATGCGGGGGGGCTATGTGCGCGCCAGCTGAGGAGGCATAAAGAGTGATGGGGGGCATATTCTGGATGCGGGGGGGGGCTATCTGTGTGCCAGCTGGGGAGGGGACATGAAGAGTCACGGGGGGGGAGGGCATAGCCTGGATGCGGGAGGTGACTGCACGTAGTATACCTGCTCCTCTGTCCATAACTCGGCGCTGTTTCAGCACCGAGGTGATGGACAGCAGCACTGAATATTAAATGAGCGGGAGCAGGAGATCTCCCCGCTCTCTCTCCTGCCCGCAGCCAGCCCGTTCAAGCCCCTGGCACCGCTCCAGAGCTGCCCCCACCCATACATTCGGATTATAAGATGCACCCCCACTTTCCCCCAAAATTTGGGGGAACAAAAGTGCATCTTAAAATCCAAAAAATACAGTATTCCATAATTCACTTGGTATTCCTGCTTTGTAGTATTGATTTTCAGAATTAACCTCTGCCTGATTTTTTACTAATCCCCAGAATAACAATTTCGTACTTTTCTGACCACTTGGTGTTTGACCCTGCTTGGCGACTTTTCTTTTCCAGGACTGTAACCCATTTATTGACAGCAAACCCCTTGACCTTGAGGTAAAGCCAGATCCCTGTATAGGGGGTCAAAGGGTGTCTGGGAATCTCGGGGCTCTGCCTGATTTTTTACTAATCTCCAGACTATCAATTTCTTACTTTTCTGACCACTTGGGTTTGACCCTGCTTGGCGACTTTTCTTTTCCAGGACTGTAACCCATCTATTAACATCAAACCCCTTGACCTTGAGGTAAAGCCAGATCCCTGTATAGGGGTTAAAGGGTGTCTGGGCGTCTTGGGGGCTCTGCCTGATGGTGCAGTTTGCATTTAGTCTGTGCGGGTTTCCCCTTTTTACCTGTAACTGTGGACGTTACAATCTGCAGTCAGCTGACACGATTACCATGGAGACCGTGTCAGCTAACATGGTCATCATGGTAATCCCGTCAGATGACATGTTAACCATGTTAATCGCATAAGCTGACCGCAGACAGGGCTGAAGCTTTTGGTGCTGTCATTGTGTCATAGAAGCTTGCACTGATACGATGCTTCCTTTTTCATAACCAATTCCGATGCAGCAGAGATGAATGTGCTTTGTGGGACCTCGTAGATTATCGTCGAAGGGTATGTTGTTGAGACTTAAAGAGGACCTGTCACCCCCTTTATGCTATGCTAATTGAATGCAGCACTGAATGCAGCGTGTCTGCTGCATTCGGGGAAGGGGTCCCCCATGTTTCTAGCCCCCATGTAAGTTGTTAAAAGACTTTATAAAGTGTACAGATAACAAGTCCGGAGGGATTTACACAGTAATGAGTCATTGCTGTTGCTGGTGCCCTCCCCGCCTACAGCCCTCTCTGTGCCACCTCCAGCCCTCAGCGATGACGCATACAGTAGGCTGAACAAGAGAGGGCTGGAGGTGGCACAGAGAGGGCTGGAGGTGGCACAGAGAGGGCTGGAGGTGGGGAGGACACCAGCAACAGCAATGACTCATTACTGAGTAAGTCCCTCCGGACTCGTTAGCTGTTAAAAAGACTTTATAAAGTGTACAGATAACAGGGCAACTAGAGACATGGGGGCCCCTTCCCTGACTGCAGCAGACAAGCTGCGTTCAGTGCTGCATTAAATTAGCATAGCACCAGGGGGGCTGACAGGTCCTATTTAATAAATGGGTAAATGAGGGTTGTCAGTGGTGCATTTTATATTTAATAAAGGCTTTTGTGTGTTTCTATTTATTAACCATTCACTCATCGGATTGGTAATGGGCGGGTATCAGAAGACGCCTGACATTACCAATACAGGGTCAGTTTCTCACCATAACTGCGTATATAACCAATACAGGGCTTAATGACAAACTTTCAATACTCAGCTGTCCATTGACGCATTTAAGCTCCCCAATGCCACTGCACTAGGACATCTGGAAGAGCTAGCTAAAGTGCTAGAAGTGGAGCTTCTAATAAATGTGCCAATTCTGGAATGGCTGCATGCTTATATTCTATAGCGTGGGAGGGGTCCAATAACTATGGGCTCCACCACATTGAGAATATCAGCCCACATCTGTCTATTATTACCTTGGCCAGAAATTAAAAAATAGAGCGAAGCCTATCTGCTTTTTTTTTAATTGATTTATTTAAAGAGGACCCTGTCACCCCCCTGCTGCATGGCAAAGTAAAAGCAGCACTGAATGCAGCATGTCTGCTGCATTCAGGGAAGGGGTCCACCATGGCTCTAGCCCCCTGTACCCTGAAAAATACACCTTAGAAAGCTTACAGATAACTAGTCTAATGGGTGGGATCTTATTGCCAGCTCTTCGCCACTGGCACAGTCCTCCCGTCTCTTCTGTGTTTGTTTCTCCCCCTCTATGTGAATGCTGCCGCCTCCTGTTCTGCCCTCCTCCTCTTCAGCTCTGTCAATCACGTTGCCGCACAGAGTGACATTGAGTGATGTCAGCGGCAGAGCCTGTCCTGCTTTTATGCTTTATTCAAACAGCAGGGCGGGAATCTGGCTCCAGATTCCCACCTGGATTGACAGAGCAGGAGAAGAGGATAGCAGAACAGGAAGTGGCGGCATGCACGTACAAGGGGCTGAATACACAAGGAGGAGGCGGGAGGACTGTGCCAGCTGCGACAACCTGTTAAGTAGTCTAATGGGTGGGATCTTATTATCTGTAAGCTTTATAAAGTGTTTTTCTCAGGATACAGGGGAGCTAGAGCCATGGGGGACCCCTTCCCTGAATGGAGGATACATGCTGCATTCAGTGGTGCATTTACTTTGCCATGCAGCAGGGGGGGTGACAGGTAGTCTTTAAAAAATCAAAAAGAAATGGGCTCCCCTGTATTTTTCATTGCCAGACAAGGTAAAACTAGGCAACTGAGGGTTGCAGCCTGCAGCTGTCCGCTTCATCTGTGTTGAGAACATACATGGAAGCCCTATTCATTTTTTCCCCATTGTTTATTTATTTTACATGTATATGAGGGTAGTTTGGTTGTCATACACTAATGTGTATGGGATCCAAGCACAGACCTTTGCAGATTGTGGGAATGCAATCTGTTCCATGCTTCAGTGTGGCAGTGATCCGACCAACGATGGGGATCGCTGCTACATCGTGGACTGATTGCTGGTGAGCTGTCACACAGACAGACTCGCCAGCGATCAGAACCAGCGAGCGTGCTGGTATCTAAGGTAAACAGTGGGTAACTAAGTGCCGTGTTCTGCTTAGTTACCCGCTGCCTACCTTAGATACCAGCTCCCAGGATACCAGATGCTGCGTGTCCAGCGGGCGACCAACAACAGATTTATGAACCGGTTCATAAATCTGCGGTCAACAATCAGCGGCGTATCGTTTTTCGTTGATATGTGTCACACACAACTATGTCGTTTCGACATCGCTGCAACGTCACAAAAACAGTGACGTTGCAATGATATCGTTAACCTTCGTCAGGCTGATTAATTTTACAACGTTAACAGGCTGCAGAAGTACAATTGTACCTTCATATATTATTATTGAAATTTGGCCAATTATATTCTAGACCAAAACTGCAGAGATGTCACGAAATTTCAGCCCTCTACGGCTTTTCGAAAAAAAGTTATTGCAATTTTAAAAATGGAATAGTTACAATTGTACCTACTCAGCCGGACGAATATATCGTTGTGTGAGACGGGGCCTTAAGTGCAGCCAACAGCCAATCACAGATGCCGTCACAGAGTGAGATGCCGGATGAAAAAAACTGAAAAACCGGTAGTGTGATACCAGCTTTATGGCCACTTTACACACACCAACTTATCTGTCCAACTTCTGAACAACTCACTGGTTGCAGTGAAATCATGCACACATTGTTCCATTTTGTGGCTGTGTACAAATGTAACAATGTGTCCATGATTTCACTGCAAGCAGAGATCTGTTCAGAAGTTGGACAGATAAGTTGGTGTGTGTAATGTGGCCCTTAGATACTGAGACACCTATATCCTGGAGAGTGCTCTTCACATAGGGGGAAGTTGTGAAGGGAGTTTTCTTCATCTTGAAAGCATTCTGTGATCACAACAGAGTATATTTTAATGAGGGGTAAAATATTTGTGATCTTAGCCAATTATGAACTTGAGTCACCACATGGAATCAATATAAGGAATGTCCATCTACAGGTGTGACTGCAGCCTTCCATAGGTGATGAGCCATGTGCAGGCATGTGACATACAGTTGTGGCCAAAAGTATTGACACCCCTGCAATTCTGTCAGATAATACTCAGTTTCTTCCTGAAAATGATTGCAATCACAAATTCTTTGGTATTATTATCTTGCAATGATTGCAATCATTTTCAGGAAGAAACTGAGAATTATCTGACAGAATTGCAGGGGTGTCAATACTTTTGGCCATAACTGTATGTGTAGGCACTTGTACAATGTGGCCTCCCGAGGCTGGTGTACAGTCTCCCATGTGCAGCCCTGGCTGTAGCCTACAGAGGTGATGTAGTGTATAGTCTCCTGTGTGCAGCCCTGGCTGTAGCCTACAGAGGTGATGTAGTGTATAGTCTCCTGTGTGCAGCCAGCCCCCTCCCACCTGCAGCCTGGCAGCCCACCATGTACACAGAGGAGGAGGAGGCTGCAGCGCAACAAGTGCAGCCGCTCCCTCCGAAACTTGTGCGGAGCCACGGGCGGACCGGGCTCACACCACGCCCCCTCCTGGTGGAAACAGTCTGGAACTCAACGTGTCCGGAAAGGTGTGTGCAAGCGCCGGGGAAGTCAGGGGCCGGCAACGGGCACCGGAGGATGTTGGACCCGTCTTCCAGCGAAGAAGAGTCGGATGAGTTACTGGAAGAAGACCGGAGAGATGTGCTGGTTGTCACCGCTCCTCACCGGAACGTGCACACTGCCCCCCGCGATCCGAGAGATGCCGCTGTGCGCTCCACCCTGGCCAGACCCGCCAGCCCCAGCCCGTCCACCGGCAGCGAGGGCAGAGAGGAGCAGGAGCGGGCGCAGCGGGAGGAGCGGGAGCGCAGGAGCCGCTTACAGCTCTATGTCTTCGTTATGAGATGCATCGCTCACCCGTTCAACGCTAAGCAGCCCACAGACATGACCCGGCGGCAGCAGAAGGTGAGTGACTGCAACTGTCAAAGACTGGGGTGTATGCAGCTGGGAGAGGAGGGCTGTCACCTGTATACAGCTAGGAGAGGAGGGCTGTCACCTGTATACAGCTAGGAGAGGAGGGCTGTCACCTGTATACAGCTAGGGGAGGAGGGCTGTCACCTGTATACAGCTAGGGGAGGAGGGCTGTCACCTGTATACAGCTAGGAGAGGAGGGCTGTCACCTGTATACAGCTAGGGGAGGAGGGCTGTCACCTGTATACAGCTATGGGAGGAGGGCTGTCACCTGTATACAGCTAGGAGAGGAGGGCTGTCACCTGTATACAGCTAGGGGAGGAGGGCTGTCACCTGTATACAGCTAGGGGAGGAGGGCTGTCACCTGTATACAGCTAGGGGAGGAGGGCTGTCACCTGTATACAGCTAGGGGAGGAGTGTTGTCACCTGTATACAGCTAGGGGAGGAGGGCTGTCACCTGTATACAGCTAGGGGAGGAGGGCTGTCACCTGTATACAGCTAGGGGAGGAGGGCTGTCACCTGTATACAGCTAGGGGAGGAGGGCTGTCACCTGTATACAGCTAGGGGAGGAGGGCTGTCACCTGTATACAGCTAGGGGAGGAGGGCTGTCACCTGTATACAGCTATGGGAGGAAGGCTGTCACCTGTATACAGCTAGGAGAGGAGGGCTGTCACCTGTATACAGCTAGGAGAGGAGGGCTGTCACCTGTATACAGCTAGGGGAGGAGGGCTGTCACCTGTATACAGCTAGGAGAGGAGGGCTGTCACCTGTATACAGCTAGGAGAGGAGGGCTGTCACCTGTATACAGCTAGGAGAGGAGGGCTGTCACCTGTATACAGCTAGGAGAGGAGGGCTGTCACCTGTATACAGCTAGGAGAGGAGGGCTGTCACCTGTATACAGCTAGGAGAGGAGGGCTGTCACCTGTATACAGCTGGGAGAGGAGGGCTGTCACCTGTATACAGCTAGGGGAGGAGGGCTGTCACCTGTATACAGCTAGGGGAGGAGGGCTGTCACCTGTATACAGCTGGGAGAGGAGGGCTGTCACCTGTATACAGCTAGGGGAGGAGGGCTGTCACCTGTATACAGCTAGGAGAGGAGGGCTGTCACCTGTATACAGCTAGGGGAGGAGGGCTGTCACCTGTATACAGCTAGGAGAGGAGGGCTGTCACCTGTATACAGCTAGGGGAGGAGGGCTGTCACCTGTATACAGCTAGGGGAGGAGGGCTGTCACCTGTATACAGCTAGGGGAGGAGGGCTGTCACCTGTATACAGCTAGGGGAGGAGGGCTGTCACCTGTATACAGCTATGGGAGGAAGGCTGTCACCTGTATACAGCTATGGGAGGAGGGCTGTCACCTGTATACAGCTAGGAGAGGAGGGCTGTCACCTGTATACAGCTAGGGGAGGAGGGCTGTCACCTGTATACAGCTAGGGGAGGAGGGCTGTCACCTGTATACAGCTAGGGGAGGAGGGCTGTCACCTGTATACAGCTAGGGGAGGAGGGCTGTCACCTGTATACAGCTAGGGGAGGAGGGCTGTCACCTGTATACAGCTAGGGGAGGAGGGCTGTCACCTGTATACAGCTAGGGGAGGAGGGCTGTCACCTGTATACAGCTGGGAGAGGAGGGCTGTCACCTGTATACAGCTATGGGAGGAAGGCTGTCACCTGTATACAGCTGGGAGAGGAGGGCTGTCACCTGTATACAGCTGGGGGAAGAGAGGAGGGCTGTCACCTGTATACAGCTGGGAGAGGAGGGCTGTCACCTGTATACAGCTGGGGGAAGAGAGGAGGGCTGTCACCTGTATACAGCTAGGAGAGGAGGGCTGTCACCTGTATACAGCTAGGAGAGGAGGGCTGTCACCTGTATACAGCTAGGAGAGGAGGGCTGTCACCTGTATACAGCTAGGAGAGGAGGGCTGTCACCTTTATACAGCTGGGGGAGGAGGGCTGTCACCTGTATACAGCTGAGGGGGGGGGGGAGGAGGGCTGTCACCTGTATACAGCTGAGGGGGGGGGGGAGGAGGGCTGTCACCTGTATACAGCTGAGGGGGGGGGGGGAGGAGGAGGAGGGCTGTCACCTGTATACAGCTGAGGGGGGGGGGGGGAGGAGGGCTGTCACCTGTATACAGCTGAGGGGGGGGGGGGGAGGAGGGCTGTCACCTGTATACAGCTGAGGGGGGGGGGGAGGAGGAGGGCTGTCACCTGTATACAGCTGAGGGGGGGGGGGGGGAGGAGGGCTGTCACCTGTATACAGCTGAGGGGGGGGGGCTGTCACCTGTATACAGCTGAGGGGGGGGGGGGGAGGGGGCTGTCACCTGTATACAGCTATGGGAGGAGGGCTGTCACCTGTATACAGCTATGGGAGGAGGGCTGTCACCTGTATACAGCTATGGGAGGAGGGCTGTCACCTGTATACAGCTATGGGAGGAGGGCTGTCACCTGTATACAGCTATGGGAGGAGGGCTGTCACCTGTATACAGCTGGGGGGGGGGGGAGGGGGCTGTCACCTGTATACAGCTGAGGGGGGGGGAGGGGGGCTGTCACCTGTATACAGCTGAGGGGGGGGGGAGGGGGGCTGTTGACGCACACCAGGGGCCAGGGTTACTCCCGGTTTATACAGGCGATTCTTCTCCTTCCTTGTCACGGGTGGACCGCGCCTGCCGGTAGTGGGGCCCGGTGTAGTGCAGATCAAAAATGAGGACGTCTTACGGGAACAGATTAAAGGGGGTTTAATTTGTTTTCTTCGTGACGCCACCTATGAGTAGATTCGGTAAGGGCTACCGACGCTGCGGAACCTCCCGGGGTGATGGACAGCAGCAAGATGTTACGCTCCCCACAGGCTGAGCGGTGATCCCCGGGGGCTGGAGCTGCTCAAGATGTTGTGCGGCAGCTGCGGTTACCTTTAGTTCATGACGGACAGTTCATAAGGAGACACGGACACAGTTAGTCTCTGCAACGGTTCTTTACTGTAACCAGCAGGCAGTACATGGCTTACAGTGGTTGAGTAGAAGACCGGGTGGACTCAGCAGTGATAGTGCTCCTCAGAGATCCGCAGTGTACCTCCTTTCTACCTCCTTAGCTTCTCTTGCCAGCGTCGCCAGGAATACCAGGTCGGGTACGGGGAGGCTGCTTCAATGCCCTATCCATGATGTACGTTCTGGATTCTTTGGGGAGCCTTGGGTCCCTCGGTGGGTACACCGCTGGTTAGACGACTGGAAACTGGCTGGTGGTGGGGTGCTCCTATAAAGCTGCTCCTCCACGGGGCTGGTTCGCGTGGCAGAGGTGAACTGCTGCCAGCTTCGGTACCAGTAAACCGGCTGTAAGTTGTGGGCACGGGAGTCTTTTGGGAACCCGTGTAGATATGCCCATTCCCGGTGGTTAAGGCCTCAGGTGCTGACACCCGACCGGTGACGGCCCAGGGGCCCGCACGGAGTGCGGAGCCCCCGCTCCTCTCCAAGTTCTGTGTTCTAGGTTCTGCTCTAGATTCCAGACTCTTCTATTCTGATCTAGACTATTGTGTGTTCTACTTCACTACCCTAACACTCCACCCACCAGGACCTATGATTGGTCCCCTGTTCTAGGTGTTGTATGTTGGGTTGGATCTCTGAGTTAACCATTGCACTGCTTTGTCTAGAGAATATTGCGGCTGCAATACTCCCTTGTGACGCACTCGTTGCGGGGCGCCACACTCCCCCTTGGTTAAATCAGCTTGTCCCCAAGCGTCAAACTACTCACATTACAGAGGTTTTTACATTTTTATACATATATATGACACACTTTTATTACAATAGAAAAACAGGTAAAGATATGCTTTGGTGATATAAGCAAAGAAACAGGTAATCACTTTGTGCGGACCCGGCGGGCGGTCGGCTGTACTTTAACTAGAGTCCAGGCTGTAGCCGCAAGATCACACGGTCAGTGATTAACGGTAACAGAGTCATTGATGAAAGTTCAAGTTTTTTTTTTTTTAAAGTCACTGGCTCTGAGGGTGATGGCGCACCCGGATAGCGAACCACCCATCTGCACAAGCATAGCGCTCGTAGGTGATAATATCGCCTCGGTATAGGTCGCGATCGGGATGTCCTCTTGGCAAGTTGGACTCAACGTCCCGGCGCCCCACAAACACCTCCTCATTCAAACCCACCTCCCAAGCGAACCCCCACCGGTATGTAAGTTAAAGGTGGAAATTCTACCTTCATGGCGGAGTTCATCAGGCAGCGGCGGCTGGCGGCGAGCCTCGGCACGGGCCTCCATGTTGGCACGTTCTCGGGCTTGCCACTCCTCTCGTCGTCTCTGGCGTACATCTCCGTCGTTACGGCTCGGGGTGTAGAGATGAGTAATGGAGCTGGTGGTTTGGCGGGAAGCTTGAACTTGGCGGGCTGTCTGTATCGGAACCCGGTGGAACGGCACAGGGGAAGGTGTCGGCAGTGCACCCGACCAGTGTACCCGAGCTGTGTGCCCGGAAGGAAGTTCCTTGCTGTCTCCCCAAGCGAACCCGGTGTCGAAATCCTCAGCGGTGCTGTGGGTCTCGTCGTCATCCTCTCCGACCTCTTCCTCGATGACCACATCAGGCTGCTCGATGATGAAAGACGTTAAAGCTTGTTCCGTTGTACAACGGGGCGGTGGTGCTGCGGATCCTTCCGTAGGGACGTCCTGCAGGGCTTCCAGGCTGCCTGCCTCTTCATCTGTTTCCGCAGGTAAAGGTGTTTCAATCCCGGTTACCCGGTAGGCCTCGGCAATGGCAAGGGAAGCCTCCGGTACGGGGACAAAACAGGCGACTGTCTCTGTAGTGGTGAAACATGTCGCGGGTTCCTCAGTGGGAACCTGGTAGAGATCGAGTTCTTCCATGGAGCGTGTTATGAGCTCCGGCTCAAGAACGGAATCGGTTGCGATGTTGGTCGCTGGAACGGGTCGAGTTGCGGCCTCCACCGGAATGACACAGTCTATTGGCTCAGGTGACGGAGCAGGACAGGTGGTAGGCGAGGGTGAGGCGGTCGAGAAGCTGGTGACGTCGTCTGGGCTTGGAGAAGCTGCACCCGGTCGGCTCTGCTGCATCGCATGGTGTAGTCGTCTGCCTAGGGTCGCGCTCCAGCTACGGATCGTCCATTCCACTGTCTCTAGTAACCGCACCCGGAGGTCTTGTAGAGCCTCTAGCCAGAAGTCGGGGCTGCCGTCTATAGTAAGGGCAGGATCCGGACCCGGTTGGCTGATGGCTGCTCTGGCCTCCGCCTCGACCTCCCGCATCAGGTCTTGGAGTCTCATGCTGGCCATTCTTCTTTGGAGGGAAACCACACCCGATCAACCGGTAAGACGTTCTGGTTGAGCTGGTCAGGAATTCCGTCTGTGTGTCTATGTATGACACTCCCATCTCCTCTGGGCTTTTGTAGTCCAATCGTGGGAAAAGTCTTTGGGGTCCGCCCCCATGGTTGATTCGAGCAATCAGGGCGGACAAAGAGTTTGGCGCCTTTTGTCTTTAGCCCTCCCACAGTGAGGGGGGGGTTGACTCACTCCTGGGCTTCACGTGGCGGCTTCTTGTGGCGGGAACGCCATCTTGGGCGCCATCTTGACCCAATGGTGTAAAGGCGGGAGAGTTCTTTTAGGGACGAACAAAGTCCAATTGTAGACAATAAAGTCCAGTTTAAGCACAATATACCCGTTGGGTAACGGGCCTGCTCGTATCCTGTTCGTGACGCCATTTTCTGACGCACACCAGGGGCCAGGGTTACTCCCGGTTTATACAGGCGATTCTTCTCCTTCCTTGTCACGGGTGGACCGCGCCTGCCGGTAGTGGGGCCCGGTGTAGTGCAGATCAAAAATGAGGACGTCTTACGGGAACAGATTAAAGGGGGTTTAATTTGTTTTCTTCGTGACGCCACCTATGAGTAGATTCGGTAAGGGCTACCGACGCTGCGGAACCTCCCGGGGTGATGGACAGCAGCAAGATGTTACGCTCCCCACAGGCTGAGCGGTGATCCCCGGGGGCTGGAGCTGCTCAAGATGTTGTGCGGCAGCTGCGGTTACCTTTAGTTCATGACGGACAGTTCATAAGGAGACACGGACACAGTTAGTCTCTGCAACGGTTCTTTACTGTAACCAGCAGGCAGTACATGGCTTACAGTGGTTGAGTAGAAGACCGGGTGGACTCAGCAGTGATAGTGCTCCTCAGAGATCCGCAGTGTACCTCCTTTCTACCTCCCTAGCTTCTCTTGCCAGCGTCGCCCAGGAATACCAGGTCGGGTACGGGGAGGCTGCTTCAATGCCCTATCCATGATGTACGTTCTGGATTCTTTGGGGAGCCTTGGGTCCCTCGGTGGGTACACCGCTGGTTAGACGACTGGAAACTGGCTGGTGGTGGGGTGCTCCTATAAAGCTGCTCCTCCACGGGGCTGGTTCGCGTGGCAGAGGTGAACTGCTGCCAGCTTCGGTACCAGTAAACCGGCTGTAAGTTGTGGGCACGGGAGTCTTTTGGGAACCCGTGTAGATATGCCCATTCCCGGTGGTTAAGGCCTCAGGTGCTGACACCCGACCGGTGACGGCCCAGGGGCCCGCACGGAGTGCGGAGCCCCCGCTCCTCTCCAAGTTCTGTGTTCTAGGTTCTGCTCTAGATTCCAGACTCTTCTATTCTGATCTAGACTATTGTGTGTTCTACTTCACTACCCTAACACTCCACCCACCAGGACCTATGATTGGTCCCCTGTTCTAGGTGTTGTATGTTGGGTTGGATCTCTGAGTTAACCATTGCACTGCTTTGTCTAGAGAATATTGCGGCTGCAATACTCCCTTGTGACGCACTCGTTGCGGGGCGCCACACTGTCACCTGTATACAGCTGAGGGGGAGGGGGCTGTCACCTGTATACAGCTGAGGGGGGGGAGGGGGCTGTCACCTGTATACAGCTGAGGGGGGGGGGGGGGGGGGGGGCTGTCACCTGTATACAGCTGAGGGGGGGGGGATGGGGCTGTCACCTGTGTACAGCTGAGGGGGGCTGTCACCTGTGTACAGCTGAGGGGGGCTGTCACCTGTGTACAGCTGAGGGGGGCTGTCACCTGTGTACAGCTGAGGGGGGCTGTCACCTGTGTACAGCTGAGGGGGGCTGTCACCTGTGTACAGCTGAGGGGGGCTGTCACCTGTGTACAGCTGGGGGGGGGAGAGGGGGGCTGTCACCTGTATACAGCTGGGGGGGCTAGAGGGGGGCTGTCACCTGTATACAGCTGGGGGGGCTAGAGGGGGGCTGTCACCTGTATACAGCTGGGGGGGCTGTCACCTGTGTACAGCTGGGGGGGGGAGAGGGGGGCTGTCACCTGTATACAGCTGGGGGGGGGAGAGGGGGGGCTGTCACCTGTATACAGCTGAGGGGGGGAGGGGAGGTGGGGCTGTCGCCTGTATACAGCTGGGGGAGGGGAGGTGGGGCTGTCGCCTGCACACAGCTGGTGGAGGGGAGGTGGGGCTGTCGCCTGTGTACAGCTGGGGGAGGTGGGGCTGTCACCTGCATACAACTGGGGGGGGGGGGGGTCAGAGGAGGGCTGTCCCTTGTGCAGATCTGTGGATATGTGCTTTCATGCTGAGGGGATGTATAGGTGAATTCGAGATATATATATCTGTGTGACTAGATATACCTGGGATTTACACTATAGGGTATCTCTTGATGGGCAGTGGCTGTATACTGGATTATTGAGGTGAGGGGTCTCCTTAGGTGGGCATTGCTTATATACAGGATTATTGAGGTGAGGGGTCTCCTTAGGTGGGCATTGCTTATATACAGGATTATTGAGGTGAGGGGTCTCCGTTGGTGTGCAGTGGCTGTATATGGGATTATTGAGGTGAGGGTCTCCGTTGGTGGGCAGTGGCTGTATAGGGGATTATTGAGGTGAGGGTCCCCGTTGGTGGGCAGTGGCTGTATATGGGATTATTGAGGTGATGGTCTCCGTTGGTGGGCAGTGGCTGTATATGGGATTGAGGTGAGGGGTCTCCTCGGGTGGGGATTGGTTGTATACGGGTTTATTGAGGTGAGGGTCTCCGTTGGTGGGCAGTGGCTGTATATGGGATTGAGGTGAGGGGTCTCCTCGGGTGGGCATTGGTTGTATATGGGATTATTGAGGTGAGGGCTCTCCGTTGGTGGGCAGTGGCTGTATATGGGATTATTGAGGTGAGGGGTCTCCCTCGGTGGGCAGTGGCTGTATACAGGATTATTGAGGTGAGCTGCCGCCATCCTGCTCCTCATCCTGCAGTGTGTTTACATACATATACATAAATATAGCTGCTTTATCATTCTGATGTCAGCTATTTCAAGAAATTAATTATCACCTTCTATTTAATGATCTCACGGCAGCCTGTTAGCGACAATCTGGCTACTGGAGGGTTAATGTCGTCTGCTTTCCCGGTATGAATGGGGCACTTGTTAGAATAGGTGCATGGTATGTCAGCAGTGTCTAATTTGTAGATATGACTATATGGCACATGACAGATCAGCTGCACTGTGCTCTCATACATTTGTAAGATTCTAGTAAGTCTCACCAGTTTCAGATCTATCATTAAGGTGCATCCTGCATAATTCTTACTGTGCAGAACATACCTTGTTTGCTGTATGATGTCCAACACTTACGATAATATTTGTATAATCTCAATTTCATGTACACTTTCTTGCTAAATTGACGCTAATAGCCGGCATCAGTTACTGTACATAAATCCTTAGTGGTTGTTGTCTCATCACCATAAATACATACAACTGCAAACTGTACAGACAACATTGCAATGTACCTCTTAATAAAAATCCTTACCGATCTCTGGAATGGAGGGATATATAATCCTATTATTTACTCTGTATCTGGTACTTAAGCGTGAGCAGGTCCAGCCAATGTACTCTTTTAATGCTGTAGAAGGAAAGCTTCTGTCATTTATGAGGAACGCACCTCAAGCTGGGAATCAGTGGGCAAACTTATAAGAGGCATCCATAAATCGGCACATTTATTATGTCAGGGATGAAAAGCATAATTTGGGCTATAGATGGAGCGTTGTACTCCGTATCTGACCAGTGATGTGATATTTTAGGATTCTCTTTTTATAGGAGAGTGCCTCTATCTTCTATTTTGAGCTGTTGTGACTATCTGTTGCTTTCTGGACCATTATGTCTCCTGTGATAGTGATGACATTCTTCTGTAGTTTAATGCATACCTACTGAGGAAAAATGTGAATTACATTTAGGATAGTAGTATTTGTGCAAAGGTTAAGTAAAGATTTAGTGACTATTGGTGTTTTTAATCCAGTTTTGGACAACTGCCAAAATAGGCATAGCTGGGGAAGAGCCAGGATGAAGCGTGACTATGCCCAGGGCTGGAGTCCGCATCCATGCAAACTGCCAGGCCCTGGACAAACTGGGCGGCCCACTTGCCATTGGGCACACTTTCCATGCTGATTGCCGGACGTGGTCCCCATGTATGGGGCCTGGGAGTAACTATGTCTTGGCTACCTGTGCGCTGTCTCTATGCTCAGTGTTCCCAAGCCCCCTCCCCCTGCGCTGTGCGATGAGCACACCTTCCAGACTTCTGCTGGCTTATGAATATTAATAAGCCAGCAGCAGAGACCAGTGACATCACCTGCGAGCGGTGCTGATCTCCTGCATTGCCATTGCACAACTTGGAGATGGAGAGAGATGCCAGTGCCCAGAGATAGCATGCGCACACACGCAGGGGAGAAAATGGGGGAGGGAAAGAGAGCACACAGAAAGGGGAAGGAGAAAGTGCACAGGTGGAAGGACACACAGTGGAGAAGAGTGCGCACAGGGAGAGAGCCCACAGGGGAAAGGCAGGGAGGAGGGGGAGAAAGGAGAGCAAGGAGGAGAAGACTGCGCACGAGGAGAGCATGGGGGGAGGCGAGAAGGGAGTGCACAATGGATAAGAAACCACACAGGGAGTAGAGAGCGCACAAAGAGGGATTATATTATATACCAGAGCCTCTAATATTATAATTATGAATTGTTTCATGTGTTAAAGGGGCTCTGGCTCCTTCACCCGGGACCTTGGAAATCCTGGAGCTGACCCTGGCTATTCCCAACTGCCTTGTGATGTCTGTCGGAGGATACCAGCACAACAAGGCTATTTCAGACAGACTAGGAAAAAAACGGTTCCTTTTAACAGAACCCCAAGAAATCCTGACACCCTTAAACATCTATACAGGGATCTGGATTTACAACCAGGGTCCAGGAGATTACTGCCTATGGAAGGGCTGCAGTCCAGAGACAGGAATAGAAGCCAAGCAGGGTCAAAAGCCAGGATGTCAGGAAAACGATAAAATCAGGATCTGATAACATAGTACTAGTCAGGGAGCTGAGTCAAAACCAAGATGGCAGCAAGGTACAAAATTGTAAGGCAGGAGAACCGTCCAAAAAACAGGCCGAGGTAAAACTCTATTCAAGACAGGAGACTAGCCAGGGAAACCTAAAACTATTTCTTGCAGCAGAAAGATGAAGGTCCTGGTCGGGTTTGGTGCACGCACACACACATCCATTCTGTCAGACTGTGAAGCACTGCAGGTCCCAGGCTCTCAAACCTGAGTGGATGGGCAGAGCCGGCGCTCTCCAGAGATTCTGGTTCTGATTTCTCTATCATCACCACCTACAGTATCAATACTCGAGACAGAAGCAGACGTCGATGGGGCAAAGTCTAGTGGGGATGTGATACGTCGAATTCGTTCCATTGTTGATGTTTGGTTTTTTTTTTGTTTTTTTACTCCTGAAAACCTACTGGTAGCATTCCACCAAGAAGATGCTCTGAATTTATTCAAAGGTGCACGCATTTAATGATTTCACTGCATCATGTTCCAAAATGCTTCTCCATTAAAATTGGCGTGTACAGCACAAGTTTGGTTTTTGTTGCCACATTTTGTGCAAAAACTTGCCCGATGTGATTTGCAGAATCACTTGTACAGCTGTATGTGAGGGTCAATATTAATCTCAAATAATCTTGAGCATCACTAATAATTGACTTTAATGGTTTTGTAAAATGAGCACATGATTGTGACTTGAAACCATGGCTGTGGAGTTGGAGTCGGTGCCAATTTTAGTGTAGTCAGATGAAAATGGACCAACTCCAACCCCTAAAATATATAATAAAATGATTACAGTAGTTTAATGCAATATATGCTGAATATCATTATTATATACTGTCTAAATAGCTTTATTATTGCATCATAATAATGATTAAAGACCTGATGTTGCCATTGCACTACAATAAATGTATTACTAGAAAATGAGCCATGTATGAAGGAGTCGTAGCCGTGGAGTTCGTCTGGGAAACTGAGTAGCCAGTCGGTGGATTTGCTTACCTACGCCACAGACCTGATTGAAACACTGTAGGTGTGAACCCAGACTGAGAAACAAACCTTCAGCTGTAGCCTTGAGCTCATGCATTACTGCCCAAATTATAATTCTACTTTGTGTAGCTTTCAAGGCTAATCTAATCTTTTGCTCAATTTTCTCTTGACATATTGTACCTTGAAGGAACTTTTCGCTGAAGCTGTATTGGTAGAAATATTGTTTTCTGTCTTATAATTAAACAAGACGTGAAAAGAACAGGATTAAATTTGGGGGTGTAGTGACCTTGTAAATCATTGTAATATGTTACAAAGAAAATAAATTACTGGTCCGGATACAAAGATTAAAGATCTCTTGGGTCGACCATTCTAGTGATGGATATGATGTCTTCTGCTATTGTCTGTCTCAAGAACAACTTGTACGTTTTTATTGGCACATTTATGAAACTAGACTTCAAGGGGCAGGACTGCAGTGTGTGCTAAGACTGCAGCCACACCTGAGCATGAGATAAATAGGGGGGGAGACAAAAGTTCTTTACCAATGTAAGACCAACACTACTGAAGAGCCTTGAAGGCCGGAAATCCGGATCCACCGGGAGCTGGAGTTCAGGTCACTCCATGACTCATAGATCCCCGGTGAGATTTTAGCCAGGATGCCATGCATCCGGGTGTCAGCAGGTTTGTCACGGAGACCAAAACTGCAACAAGATGCGGTTTTGGTCTCAGTGATAAATCTGCTGACACACGAATCAGGGGCAAACAGGACACAACTGGATGCATCCCACAAGTGTGTCTGGCCCCATTGAAAATCAATGGGGCCGAAAACTGATGCAGGTGCATCCAGTTTCAGCCAGACTTGCAGTAATGCTGAAAAATGGCAGTGTGAAACCAGGCTGAGGGTATGGACACACATCCGAGTGGAAAAACTGTCCAATTCACGGATCTGAGAGTTGGACGAGTGTCATCTGACTTTTGGTCAGTGTGGCTTGCGAGTGCTGTCCGAGTGCAATCCTTTTTTCCTCAGCAGCTATTTACTGTATAACCATTTACAGGAACATTTTGTACAATTGTCTGAGCTACAGAATGAGAATAGATCAATTAAAACTCGCTTCAGACTTGGATGGTGCGAGTGCGGTCCGGGTGCAATCCGTTTTTTTTCCCTGACCTTTAGACTTGCATTGGCGAGTTTCGTCCGTGACTCGCATAGCGTTACAACACGTTACGATTGACTCGCAATCCGAGAATCCGATGCGGAAAAAGCGTATCAGACTCGGAAATGTGCTCTCGGACATTAGTTACCATTGGCCCGGGAGGAATGCGATTTTTCCACACAGTACACTCGGACGAGTTTCACGGGAGTGTGTCCAAGCCCTTAGGCTGGTTTCACACTGCAGTTTTTTTCCCTGATCAGTTTCCATAAGGTTTGTGTGTCAAAACCAGGAGAGTAACTTGCAGAGAAAAACTATATGTTTCTATCAACTTATTTTGACACAGAACAGTGGTTTTCAGAGGCGAATGAGGTTTTTTCCAAGCAGTAGGTTATGCAGAAAAGGTATTCTACCACCCTTAACGGAGCCTGTAGCCTCCCTGGCGGTCTGTTTATTTCTGGAATTTGTTGCTAAAAGCGGGCTACCCGCGTTCGCGGTAGATGCGGTTAAAAAACCGCATCTACCGCATCTGCCGCACTTGTGCCGCACTTGTGCCGCACTAGCGGCGCGGTTGCGGCGCGGTTGCGGTAATCTGCATAGGAACCAACCACCTCTGATGCCCCTCATACATTGTTAATATGTGCCCCTGCAGCCTAGTAAACCATTAGCAGCCCTGTTGTTGTGGGCAAAGTGGCTGCAGTAGAAGTGCGATAATGATGGTATATACTTACATGCCTGCGTTCTTGAGGGCGTCTCCCTGTGTGTGCTGGGACTTGTTGTGCTGTGGTCATCATGTCTGCTCGCCCCCTCCCTTATGCACGCCCCCTCTCAGCCTGCTATAGTGCTGTGAGGCTGATTGCGTCATAAAGGGGCGGGGCTACCGTGATGCCGCGATTTAGCCCCGCCCCTTTATGACGCAATCAGCCTCACATCACTATAGCAGGCTGGGAGGGGGCGTGCATAAGGGAGGGGGCGAGCAGACATGATGACCACAGCACAACAAGTCCCAGCACACACAGGGAGACGCCCTCAAGAACGCAGGCATGTAAGTATATACCATCATTATCGCACTTCTACTGCAGCCACTTTGCCCACAACAACAGGGCTGCTAATGGTTTACTAGGCTGCAGGGGCACATATTAACAATGTATGAGGGGCATCAGAGGTGGTTGGTTCCTATGCAGATTACCGCAACCGCGCCGCAACCGCGCCGCTAGTGCGGCACAAGTGCGGCACAAGTGCGGCAGATGCGGCAGATGCGGTAGATGCGGTAGATGCGGCTTTCTCACCGCATCTGCCGCGAACGCGGGTAAGCCCGAGCCTGACTCGGGGTTAACGCTTCTGGTAGTGAATGTTAACCCCGAGTCAGGCTCGGGAATAACGCTAGGAAGGTTAAAGAGCTCACTAAGGTCTACAAGGACCAGATTACCTCTTGGTGGGAAGTACAATTCCTTGAGTGTTACATTAGTGACGGTATCGTTCCTAGACATATGAGAATTACGCTTACTCCAGGATATAGATATAAGAATCCAGACTTAGCAGCACACTGGGAAAAAGAGGCAACAGCGAGTTCAATCAGATTAATGAGGATACTGTTAGACGAGGAAAAGAAACAACACGCTAAATGTGATGAAGTGCTTAAGGAGCAAAAAGAGGTAACCAGGCGGATTTCTCCAATAAAGAACTAGCCCTACAAGGGGTAGTGGAGAAATTCCAATACCACCTGAAGGATAGAAAACACAAATTCTATCTCTGGGACGTGCAAGACTTTAAAAACAACAGAGCATATGTGTACGTCCCCAAAGGTGGAGTAGGTTGTCTGGGGGGGTACTGAATCAGAAGACTCCTCTACAGCAACCGACGCCTCAGAGACTGACGGTAGAGGACCAGGGAAACCGGGTAAAAACAAGAAGGAGAAAGGCCGGGGGAGGGGGGACAACCAACCCAACCCAAATCAACCATCAGGCCCATCTAATACCCCTAGACCGGGTGGGGTTTTTTTAGATCCAAAATACCCCCTAAGAAACCAACTGGGCCCATCCCTGCCTCAACATCAGTAAAGTCCCTGCAGGTGGTAAATTTGTCCTCCAGAACCTTGACCGACTCAGAGATGACTGTCCTGATCAAAGGATTATCTTTTGTTCCCACGACAGACTTTAGCACCTTTTGAGATGATCAAGGACCTAAACTTATTTGCCAGAAAGTTAAGGTGGCGAAAACATTTCGTCAAACAAGACAGAACCACCAGTAAACAACTTGGTGTTCCTGACGACCTTCTGGAGGACATGAGACTTTTTTCATTTGGGGGATGCAGACCACACCCTGGAAGGCAGAGGTCCCTTTACGGACCTCTGCGATAGGAGTAGGCGTATGCCACCCCTTACTGGTGACGTGGGTTCTGTTGAAAATTTTTGTCAATCTGGTCTCCAATGAGATTCGGAATCTGCAAACCAAAAAGGGAAACAATAACCTCTCCAAAGAGGAGATGTCATGTATCTTCGGTTTAGAGAAAGATCAATCCATAACCATAAAGCCATCCGATAAGGGTGGTAATGTGGTAGTTGTGGATACCGATGGATACAAGGTTATGTGTAATAACATCTTAATGGATCGTGAAAACTATGCTATTTTACCATCTAGCCCCACCCAGGAGTATAAAAGAGATTTGAAGGCCCTTTTGGACTGGGGACTCGGTGAAGGTCTCCTGGACCGCAGGGAATTTGATTTCCTTCTTCAGAAACATCCCGTGATGGCAACATTTTACTGTTTGCCCAAAATACATAAAGGGGTGTCTCCTCTCAAAGGCACACCTATTGTGTCAGGCATTAATAGTATCACACAAAATCTAGGTATATATGTGGATAAGATCTTGAGACCATACGTGGTTTCTCTCAACTCCTATTTGAGAGACACAACAGACCTGCTGAAAAAGATCGAAGACGTGATCATAGATGATGATATGCTGTTAGGCAGTATTGATGTTGAGGCTCTATACTCCTCGATCCCCCATGAAAAGGGAATCGAGGCAGTAAAGCGCTGCGGAATATGTTGGTGCTATATAAATAAAGCTTTATTATTATTATTATTATTATTATTATTATTATTATTAAAGTATTTCTTGAGAAGCAGGGGGGTTCAGTACGAAAAACACAATGATTTTGTGATCAAAATCCTAGAGTTTTGTCTGACCAAGAATGCCTTCACATTTGGCGGTAAGCACTTCCACCAGTTCAGGGGCACAGCGATGGGGAGTTCTATGGCCCCATCTTACGCAAATCTGCTCCTGGGCTGGAGGGAGGAAACCCTTGTCTTTGGAGACAGTCCGCAGATCGACACCGACAAGGTGGTGCTGTGGGTTCGCGTCATAGATGATGTCTTTGTAGTGTGGAGAGGGACTGAAGAGGACTTTGGTGGCATGGTAGAGACTCTGAACCATAACTCCGTGGGCCTACACTTCACATCAGAGGTTAATAAGGACAAACTCTACGTCCTGGATGTTCTGATCGAAAGAACGGAATAAGGAAACCTCATACTGTAAAGAGACCGCAACAAACCTGTTACTAAGATGGGAAAGTGGCCACCCTAAGAGCCATAAAAAGGGTATCCCTAAGAGCCAGATGATTCGCATGAGGAGGAACTGCTCATATGAAGAGGAGTTCAAAACTCAGGCGAAGGATCTAAAGCTGAGATTGAAAGAGAGGATACCCGGACAGGGTGATAAAGAAGGTCTGGTAAGAGGTGAAAGACCTAGACAGATCAAAACTGCTTGCGACCAAACCTGAACCATCTAGGACTGAGGGTGGGGGTGAGGTACGTCTGATTGCAACTTACACCAGCGGGTCAGAGAAGATGAGGGAGATTTTGTCCAAACACTGGCAGATTTTAAGGATGGATCGTGATCTCTGTCCATATCTCCCAACCACCCTTAGGGTGACTTATCGTAAAGCTAGGTCCCTTAGATACAGATTGGTGCATAGCCACTACACTGCTCCTAGTACGTGGCTAAGAAGCAACCTGAAAGGATGTTTCAAGTGCGGTAACTGTGGCGAATGTGGCTCTATAGTCACAGCAAAAAACTTCACCAGCAATGTAAGTGGAAGGAATTATATCAGATCCTTCATAAATTGTAAGACCAGAGGTGTGGTGTATAGAGCCCAGTGCCCATGCAACTTGCAGTATGTAGGAAAGACGAGGAGGGAACTGAGACAGAGGGTATGTATGGGAGCACAAGAGGGACATAAAAAAGGAATACAACACCCCCCCCTGGCTCGTCATGTCAACATGGTACATGGAGGAGATGAAGACTGCGTCCGATTTATAGGCATTGACTACATACCCCCCCCAGTACGAGGTGGAGACTGGGACTCCATGATTCTAAGAAAGGAAAGTTTCTGGATTTTCACCTTGAATACGCTGCCGCCCTTTGGTCTCAATGAGACCCTGTCCTTCTCTCCCTTCCTATGAGTTATCAGGGAAGGGAAATCTAGGAGGGAGAGTCGTCGCTGAGTGGGGGCGCCGTTCTTCTGGGTGCCGACCTCCGCTGGTAGGTAGGGAAAGTGGGAAGAATAGGGACAGAACTGCAGTGATATGAGGCTGTACTGTACCTTATAACTGTTCTCCTTTCACTTTTCCACCTTTCCTCTTTTGCTAGTGCTGAGCATACCTGATCTGTCCCCGCTGGTGTGATGAGCAATGCAGACTGTCCCTTTGCATCTAAATGATGCTGACTACCTCTATGCTATGACTAGTTTAGGAGAGAATAAGGCCATTGTAAATATGAATAAGTATGATCAGATCAGATGTGATTTTTTAACCCCTTCACCCACTTGGGTACTGATACACCCATCGCATGTAATGTGTGTATCCTCCCCTAACAGTGACATCATCCTATGTATGGTGTACATTGTGGGGGACTACGCCTCCTGCAGAGAGGTCTTGAATCTCTGTGATCCTCCCTTACTCAGTACTAATTAAAGCATTAGATGAAAGGTGGTAATTCGTGCGCTGCTGTCTGTCCGTTGGTTCCAAGAAATCCAAGGAATCACAAGATGTTAAAAACAATACCTGTAATGTCTAATTCTTACGCGTTTTTTTTTTTATATACAATGATGATAATAAAGATTACAAATTATTTTTAAATTCCTTTATTAACAACAATTGGGGTCTAACGTTCACCCCTGACAATAATACAGAGATGATCGATTATTTAGACATTACTTTATTCCATAACAATGACACCATTTTTACTAAAACATTCTTTAAAAAAGTGGATGCTAATAGTTTTTTTGGATTATGAGAGTGGGCACTTTAAAAAATGGATGAAAAATATCCCAAAAAATCAATTCCAGCGCATAAGGAAAAATTGCACTTTATGACTGGATTTTATTTCCCAAGCATCCTGTTACGGGATAGATTTGGGGAAAAAAACTATCCTTGGAAGCTATTGCATGAAGCGTTCATAGAAAACATGTCACAAGAACAATTGATACGACAAAAAAATCACTTTTATCAAAAAAATTGCAAAATGAGAATTATGCCTATAATTGTATTACTGTCTACTCTAGACAGCATGAAAGTATCAGATATGTCCTAAAAAAACATTGGGGTATACTAAAAAATGATGTTATCCTTAATAAATTGATTCCTGAGGCACCTAATATTACCTTCAGGAGGGCTCGCACACTTAAAAGTACACTGGCCCCCAGTAGGTTAAAAGATGTAAAAAAAACACTATTGAAAAAAATGATAAACTTGGTTCTTATAAGTGTGGTGTAAAGAAATGTTTATGTTGCCACATGATCTGTGATGGCAAAAAATCCTTTGGTATAAATATAGGGGATGATACCTTCACCATCAATCACCATTTGAATTGTCAGTCATCCTTTGTTATATATCTGCTAAGTTGCAATTGCGGTAAACAATATGTGGGTAAGACTACACAAAAATTACCACAACGGATGTCCTCCCACAGGTTTAACATAAAAGAAGGATTAATGACACAAGGAGTGTCTAAACACTGCACAATACATCATGCAAAAAAGGTGTCCTTTAAAGTTACACCTATAGATTTCATACATGAATCTATCCCTGACAGAGATCGAACTCTGTCACGGAGAGAGGTTTACTGGATTTATAAATTAAAAACCTTGGTGCCGCAAGGATTGAATGAAATAAGCGACCTATTCAGGTGATTGATGTTATCCTGAAGGTTAGGATGTCTTCACGCTTATAATGGGAGCCTGAGTCCGGATTGTGTATTCCTCCCCTGGAATCTAATTGTCAGCCACATCTGAGATGGCTGAACTAATTAGGGCATGTGGAATATAGCCATAGGGACTATAACCTTGTGAGTTTGAGTCCCCTAATCTACCCTTTTTTTTTTCTTCTCCTCTTAGAAAAAAGTGCATTGGATTGAAAGAATATGCTAATTGATTTTAATTGACATCAGGATGGGATGATGGGAGTGCCATCTACCTCCAGGTTCTATTTATCGCCTGTTTTTATGTATGTCTTGTAAACCTTTGTGGATCTCTGATGAAGTGGTCTGAAGTACCACGAAACGCGTAAGAATTAGACATTAAAGGTATTACTTTTAACATCTCATGATTCCTTGGATTTCTTGGAACCAATGGACAGACGGCAGCGCGCGAATTGCCACCTTTCATCTAATGCTTTAATCGGTTTCCCTTGGGCGGAGTGCTGCAAGCCGGCTTATGCTTCAATAGTTGTGACTCTCACAACAACATAAGGTTAGCGCAACAGCACACAATACAACACCCCAGTTACACCCGGATAAAACCCTATGTGCGCTTTTCTACTTTTCTTCTAGTTTACTAAGTACTAGGCAGGAAGTGCTCTGTGGAACACAAGCTTGCGTTCCACATGTTACAGGAACAGGAAGTGACATGTCGCGATGTCACTTCCGGTCACGTGACTCAGTACTAGGCAGGAAGTGATCGGTGGAACACAAGCTTGCGTTCCACAGGTTACAGGAACAGGAAGTGACACATTGTGATGTCACTTCCGGTCACGTGACACGCCATGTGACCGCCCGGGAATGATAAAACCAGCATTTCCATGCGGCGTGATCCGACTGCACAACCTTGAGGGGGCCAGACTGGGTAAGTGAAAACCCTAATTGGGTCCCTGATTAGGTACTAGACCATGCAGCATCAGAGCTGCACACAGGTTACTGTGGATAATGATGGTACTGCAACTGATATTCACGGTCTATTACAGACACCATAGCCATCATCTGCACAGGGATGTGTATCTTTGAACACTAATCCTTATATGTGTACCATGACTCCCTGAAGAAGAGGGATCTGAAACGCGTCGGGAGGGAATGTATCAGATGACATGGTGGCTACATGACATTCACGGAGCCCTGAGCAGCCTGGAAAACACTAGCAGAAGGTTATCCGGAGCTATATGGACTCGTATACATACTTACAGGTGGACGCAGCTGGGTGAGATCGCCCCATATAGGAGTATACAAGCTGTTGCTTCACTAATGCATGTGGCTGGGTTTACCTAATGGGATTGTTTGCTCTGATGACTACATCCTAGGGGAAACTCAAACCAAAAAAGCAGGCACCTGCCAGCGTCCCTAGGGTATTTGGACGGGACCTAGCTGGGGTACCTGTGAACCCTGGTAATAAGAGTGGTTCATTTTAGCACTACACTGACTTGCACAGTCACGTATGCACACTTTTTTGTTTTGTTTGGTCTAGACAACTGTCTTTTTAATATAGAGCCAGTAAAAGTTAAGTTATAACTTCTCAGTTTTTCTATGCTATTGGTTTCAGAGAAAAACTATAATTGAAAGATTGACACCTGTTCTGAGTTTGAGACACTTCTGGTTTTGACACACAAACTTGATTGAACCTGATCAGGAAAAAAACTGCAGTGTGAAACCAGCCTTGGTGCTCTTTTGAAGATTTTGCATTGGATCCATCAAGATTTAAGTTACGCCACTTTAGACTATAATTGTTTTAATTTGATTTCTACACTGACACAGTGCTAGTCACTGAGTGACCATAAAATATTGCAAAATGCATTGAAGATATAAGGACAACAATGAAAAAACTCTTTGGCATTTAAGCTTTCAATTAGCATAAATTTCTTCTCAAGTTGGATGGGTTACTGGGAAGTTTTCAAATCATAATGTCAAGCTCCTTACTAGTGATGAGCGAGCACTACCGTGCTCAGTACTAGTAACGAGCAGTTAGACGCTTGGTTGGGTGCGACTTGAGTACTGAGTAGAATGGAAGTCAATGGGGAAATCAAGCTTCTTTCTGGAAGATCTCCAACTACTAATTAAGAGTGCCAAGCATGGCAGTGCTCGCTGATCACTACTGCTTACACCCTGGCCCACCAAAACTAATAGATGCTGCCTGAACAACAGGCAGCATGAATCAGAGACCAGCTTCCTAATTGCAAACATCTGTTTTCCTCTGCAATACATTAACAGTTAAAATATGAAAGCAGTGTGATAACTGGAGTTGTGCGAAATTGCCGATGTCCGGAAGATCTAACTGAACTATTTTTTTTTAAAGTCTGGGTTCGAGACCGGACTTGATCCAAACTTGAGCCTGAACCCAGACTTTAAATGTATAAATTGTTGGCTAGTGGGGCTGCAAAATAAAGCGAATCAGAGATTAAACATCAGTGTCAAAAATACAGGGGAGCCCGTTGTTTTTTTAATTATTTAAATAAATAATAAAAAAAAGGTGTGTGCTTTGCCCTATTTCTGACTGCCAGCCAAGATCAAACCTTGGCAGCTGGGTGCTGGTATTCTCAGCATGGGGAGGGCCATAGTTATTGGGCTTCCCAGGCTACAAATTAGCAACTGAAAGCCACCCCAGAAATTGGCTTATTCATTAGAAGCGCCAATTCCTAGCGCTCTACAAAGCTCTTCCCGGTGCTGTGGCATCAGTGATAGAAGGGGTTAATGAGTACTGACAGTTTGTCATTAAGCCCAGATTGATGATATCAGGCCTCTGAGACCCGCCCATTATCGATTCTGTGAGTATATCGTTAAACACAACACACAGAAAAAAATCCTTTATTTGAAATATAACAAACAAAACTCATTTACCCATTTATTAACCTCAAACGTACCCCTCTGACTGTAATCCAAATCGAAGGTAATGAGCCTGGCTCTGGTTCATCCAGAGACTGCAGCAATGGAAAAACCTCCTTTTGCTGCAGTAAATTCGGGTGACCCCCGCTACTGGAGGGCGTGCTATGGCGGCACAGTAGTTCTGCTTTCTGGCAGCAGGTTCAATTGAGTTTACAGCACTAGTTTCCTATGCCCAGAGATCAGGTGGACCTGCTGCTAGATTGTGGGACTGCTGTGCTGCCTTGTCCTGCAGTCCAGCAACAGGGTCACCAGAGTTCACTGCCATGGGGAGCCCTCAGTGACTGAGTGATGTCACCGCTCCCCACAGTAGTCCGTGTGATCCCAGAGACAACAGTGAATAGATGCTTGTTCCATCGATTTAACCTTTAGTTGGGTCTGACACAATCCTGTCGACCCTAGCGTGTTGTGAAATCGGTAAGGATTTTTTCACATGTTTAGGATGGCAACTATTATAATGAAGAAGACTGTTTGTTTTTGTCAGTCGGTTTAGAAAAAAGGTCAGTAGACAGAGTGCCTAATTGGTCCTTGATTACCACGGTATCCAAAAAGCTAATTTGTTTGTAATGACAAATGGGCATGTTCTGGTCAGGAATATGCCTATCGCACAATTGTGGTCCATTCCTGGCTTAGAAACCATGAATTCTCACCGTACGGGCGCTGGGAAGATTGATAAGTTTGCAGCCACACAGTGTCTTCAGAATTATCATTTTAGACCGGACAACCACTTCAAAGAAAAATTCTTCATATGCAGATTTGTTGCTAAAATGTTTACGACTAATATAATTGCAAGCTCTTGTAAACAGGGGCCTCATATTTTTGTTTTAATTATTTTAGTTGATACAATGTCATGCCTCATCTTCAAAATGCATGTATTTTCTGAAATGTGAAGTGCTGCTAACGTCTTGGGACCATATAGTTAAGAAATCTCTATGGGTGATGCTTTGGGTCATTGTACTCTTATTGGATTGTGGCTTACAGATGATCGACTCTTTTGATAATCACATTTACCAGATTCATTGATATGTTCTAAAATATTATAATTTGCTGTGAATATCAATGCCCTAAATTCTTTAGTTTCCCTGAAAATAAATATTTCATACTGGGACTATATTATTGATTTTTTTTTTTTTTTTTTTTTTTTTAAAACCTTTTTTAAATGGGTTGTTCAGGTTTAGAACAGAGTTGTGCAGTCTTTGTTTGTGACTACAGACGGTGAATCGTGACATCGTCTCATTTCTCTTGATAGAAGCTGAACGAGACTAGTGTATAAGATGCATATAAGCAGTCATGTGACTGTTGACTAGCACAGCTAATACGGGGGTTAATACATGACAGCGAATCAGCAGTAGGCAGAATTTTGTCCTAAGCTTGCAAAACCCCTTTAGTAAAAAAAAAACCCACAACATACCATATCTAGCCATAGCTAACCTATGGTAACCAACTACCTAGTTAATAATGCACCTCACTGAAAGACTTCAGGTCTTTAAAAATAAAGAAAACATCTGAAAACTTTTTCTCTCTTAATCCCTTGTGATCAATCATACTGTTCTGCCATTGCCAATAAATCAAGTGGTTCACCTGCTTAAGTCTGTGCTCTACACCAAATCTAATTGACCATCCATTATATAAACGATGCACGCAGAGTCTTTATGATGGCCATCCTTTCTTGTGGCAATTATACTATACACACTGGCGATCCAATCAAAATTTGAAAACACACAATTTCCTTAATGTTAAGGTCATTTTGTTGTCCTACGTGAAAATATCCTAACATGAGTAAATTAGCAGTATTTTAAGATTATTTCATAAATTGAATATTTTCTAAAGCACAGCATAAAAATGTAGATGTGATAAATAAAAAAGAACACTGATCAAAATACCTGCAAATTATTGGTGTTAATCTGGCACCTGGTGCTAATTTCCTTAATTATCTGACAAACCCTATTTAACTGGCAGCCTAACTTTCCAGTTTGCACTTGCTTTGCAAAAATAGTGTGCCGTTCCAAAGTGACTGAAATTCTCCAGCAGCAGGTTTTCCAGATGAAGGCCAAAAAGGTCACCCTATCAGCCATAGAAACAGAAGTTGGTCATTCCAAGTAGAATATTGCATCTTAACAAAATCACAAATTCTTTCAAGTTCCCCAAGAAAGCTAGTCGCCCTCGAAAGACAAATGCGAGTGAGGACAGGATAATGCAGAGAATCTCCATGGGTAATCGTTTCAACACTTCAGCTGGAATAGCTGGGCAGTACAGCACTGAACAGGTTAAGGATCTGTATTGTCATACAATGTCACGAGGTTTAAGAGCATTTGGATTGGAAGCCCAATCTGCAGTGACCAATCCTCTCATTAGCAGAAAGAACCAAAAGGCTAGACTCACCTTTGGTGAGGAGCATGTTGTGTGGACAGAGGAAAAATTGTCCACACTTCATTTCAGTGATGAAAGCAAGTTTAATATATTTGGGTCGGATGGGAAACATTTTTGTTGACAAACTAGGAAAAGAATGAACCTGAAGACGTCAGTGAAAGGTGGTGGAGGAAGAGTCATGGCTTTAGGAATGTTTTCTGCTTCCGGGATTGGACCTCTCGTACAGCTACAGTGAAGGAAATAATTATTTGATCACTTGCTGATTTTGTAAGTTTGCCCACTGACAAAGACATGAACAGTCTATAATTTTAAAGGCAATGTTAGTTTTTAACAGTGAGATATTATCAAAAATAAAATCCATAAAATCACATTGTCTAAATTTCATATAAAGTAATTTGCATTTTGCAGAGAGAAATAAGTATTTGATCTCTCTGGCAAACAAGACTTAATACTTGGTGGTAAAAGCCTTGTTGGCAAAGCACAGCAGTGAGCTGTTTTTTTGCCGTTGATGATGAGGTTTGCGCATGTTGGGAGAAATTTTCGTCCACTCCACTCCTCTTTGCAGATCAAATCTAAATCATTGGATTTTGAGGCTGTTGATTGGCAACTCGGAGCTTCAGCTCCCTACATACATTTTCTATGGGATACTGGCTTAACCACTCCATGACTTTTATGTGCTTCCTTTTCAGCCACTCCTTTGTTGCCTTGGCTGTATATTTTGGGTCATTGTCATGCTGGAAGACCCAGCCACTACCCATTTTTAATGTTCTGGTGGAGGGAAGGAGGTTGTCACTCAGGATTCTACGGTAGATAGCCATCCATTGTACCATTGATGCGGTGAAGTAGTCCTGTGCCCTTAGCAGATACCCTCCCCAGAACATAATGTTTCCACCACCATGCTTGACTGTGGGGACGGTGTTACTTATGTTTTTGTAGCCCATTCCAGCCTTGTGCAGGTCTAGGATATTTTCAGTGACATCCTTAGAAAGTTCTTTGGTCTTGCCCATGTTGTAGAGCAGGGGTAGGAAACTCCAGGACTCAAGGGTGTCAACATTTCATATTTTCAGGATTTCCTTAGCATTGCACAGGGATGGGAGTTATCACCATTGCAGGTGATTCAATTATAACCTGTGCAATACTAAAGCAATGCCAAAAACTTGCACTGTTAGCAGCTCTCCAGGCCTTGAGTTCTCTACTCCTGTTGTAGAGGTTAGAGTCTGACTGAGTGTGTGGACAGGAGTCTCTTATACAGGTGACAATTTAAGACAACAGTCTTTAATTCTAGTAACGAGTTGATTAGGAGCATCTAACTGGTCTGGAGGAGCCAGAACTCCTAATGGTTGGTAGGGGATCAAATACTTATCTCTCTCTTCAAAATTTAAATACATTTTTATAATTTAGACAAAGTGATTTTCTGGATTTTATTTCTGGATTTTATTTTTGATATTCTATCTCTTACTGTTAAAATTAACTTACCCTTAAAATTACAGACTGTTCATGTCTTTGTCAGTGGGCAAACTTACAAAATCAACAAGGGATCAGATAATTCCTTCACAGTGCATGGCAGAGTGAATGCAAGTGTGAATCAGAACCTTGTTCACCAACAAATGGTTCCTTACTTGCGTTCAGCACTTAATCAGCCAGCAATTGTCATGCAGGAATATGTCCCATCACACAGCAAAATGGGTGAAGCAGTTCCTTGAAACTGAAAACATTGAACCAATGTAATGGCCCTGAGTCCTGATCTAAACCCAATAGAAAACCTCTGGAAAACCCTTGGTGACAGTTATGGCCAAGAAACCCACAACAGTCACAGAATTGTGGAAGATAATATAAAGTGACCCCTGGCACACACACAAAAATGCAAATGTAGACGTGATAAATGCAATTGATCCTTTATTTAATCATCAACTCCCGACGATCGTTTCAAACATACCGTATATACTCGCGTATAAGCCGAGTATACTACCACTGGGGCTGCTGCTGTATACTACCACTGGGGCTGCTGCTGTATACTACCACTGGGGCTGCTGCTGTATACTACCACTGGGGCTGCTGCTGTATACTACCACTGGGGCTGCTGCTGTATACTACCTCTGGGGCTGCTGTATACTACCACTGGGGCTGCTGTATACTACCACTGGGGCTGCTGTATACTACCACTGGGGCTGCTGCTGTATACTACCACTGGGGCTGCTGCTGTATATACCTCTGGGGTTGCTGCTGTATATACCTCTGGGGCTGCTGCTGTATATACCTCTGGGGCTGCTGCTGTATATACCTCTGGGGCTGCTGCTGTATATACCTCTGGGGCTGCTGCTGTATACTACCTCTGGGGCTGCTGCTGTATACTACCTCTGGGGCTGCTGCTGTATACTACCTCTGGGGCTGCTGCTGTATACTACCTCTGGGGCTGCTGCTGTATACTACCTCTGGGGCTGCTGCTGTATACTACCTCTGGGGCTGCTGCTGTATACTACCTCTGGGGCTGCTGCTGTATACTACCTCTGGGGCGGCTGCTGTATACTACCTCTGGGGCGGCTGCTGTATACTACCTCTGGGGCGGCTGCTGTATACTACCACTGGGGCGGCTGCTGTATACTACCACTGGGGCGGCTGCTGTATACTACCACTGGGGCGGCTGCTGTATACCACACTGCTGGGGGCTGTATACCTGTGCTGGGGTCCACCCTAGGCTTATACACGAGTCAATAGGTTTTCCCAGATTTTGGGGGCAAAAGTAGGGGGGTCTGCTTATACACGGGTCGGCTTATACACGAGTATATACGGTAAGTTTTTCATCAGGGGATAGATCTAGAACAGTCATATACAAAAGACATGACAATCAGAATACATGATAAACGTAAATGAAATCCCATCAAAAATTACAAATAAGATACAAAGCGAAATCTGTTCCTCAGCACAATGTGGGGAGACGACCTATTGTTTGCATATTATAGTCATATGTCACTCAAGGGGAAAATAAAAGAAAAATGGAAACAACTATTACCTCATGTTCAATGGTACGGATCTAATGAGGTCACAGAGATGATGCAAGAAATGAATAGTATGTCATTCATGGGAAATTGCTGCTGAAGAAATAACAAAGCATCATTAAGTGCATGTTGCAATGTGGGTAACCAAAAATGATAGCAAAAAAAAGAAGAGAATGCATATCAATACCTGGTTTATGAATATCAGTCTAAAGTGCACTAAATCAGAGGGGTAAATTCCCATGGGATCAATATCGAAGTTAGATACCTACAGGGAATAGTGAGCTGAAGAGATAGTCATATTAATAATAATCAATGTGACTAGACATTAATTACCTGCTGTCACTCACTGTATAAGGATGGGTCCTAGTCAGAGTTTAGTCTGACCTACTTAGTGCCGTACTTATAAGAAAGCCTTGTGAGACAAAAGAAATATGAATATAAAATAACAGCACATTTGTAATGAGAGAAGTATATAAAACAACTTTACCTCTGCTTCATAAAGGTCTATCTCAGACCTAGGTGAATTCCTACCACAACTGGGAACCTAATGGTAATTATGTGCATTCAGTTAAAAAGAAAAATCCCCTTATTGATAAAGTGTACTATATGAAAAATACACACCTAAATGAAGTCCCAGGTGCAGACTACGGGATCATCGGTGCTATGCAACACCTAATATAGAAGCAAAAAATATACTGGCTGATATATCTAAAGCAAAGCCAGTGCTATAACAATGCCTTATATAATCACCCACTAAAACGCTGGTACAGACCTGTGTGATATTGTGAAGTGTCCTGAGCTGAAGGAGGGCAATGTAATGGCGGCGAACGCCGCAATAAATAGCGTGCAGCTGTTCTCAAAGAGCGCCTCTGGGTTTCTGTATCCGGAACGCACGGAAGCGGTCGTGGAACGCAAGCCCGTGCATGCGCTGTACGCAGACTTGCAAAGTCGCGGTCCGCGCATGCGCAATAGGAAAAATCGTTCTGACAGGAAAAAACAAGCAAGCAATGGGCTCAAAATGACAGTCTGCTTATAGGAAGTTAACAGGCTGTGCCAGGATCAATATCTGGCATTCTGAAAGAGAGGGCAAATGAAAAAGAATAATTATTACCCACATTAGCAAACATGGTCACAAATGTTGCTAATATAATAGGAACTAAGCAGTGTAAATGAGTAATTGACAGGAATTCACTAAAGAAAGAGCCACTGACCCAGAAATATTCATATATCACCATTAGTGTAAAACACTGGACTTGTCCTAATCACTACTTTAAATAAAACATTAAATAAAAAATTAGATATACATTATAGTCATACAGGGGTCAAATCATGACATCACATTCCCTATTGAGGCCATTAGATTTAAGAGTCTGAAGTGTCTGAATCCAATAGGCCTCCCTCATTTTGAGTCTTTTAACCCTATCTTGTCCCCGTCTGCCTACTGGGATCTGCTCCAGTACCTGAAAACGAAGTTGGGATATATTGTGTCCATTTTCTATAAAATGATGGGGGATAGGTAGCATCACTTTTCGACATCGTATTGTGGACTTATGCTTGCAGATACGGTCCCGAATACATTGGGTAGTCTCCCCAACGTATCCGAGACCGCATGGACATTTGATTAGATAGACCACGTGTGACGTGTCACACATGAAATATCCCTTAATGGGATATTGTTTACCCGTTCTTGGGTGGGTGAAATGGGACCCCTAAGTTACATGCGAGAATTGGAGGCAATGAAGGCAAGTAAAGGTATCTTTACGTATGGTACTAAAAACAGTTTGTCTGGGAGTGGGAGACAATGAACCAATATCTGCCCGAACTAAACTGTTACGAAGATTGGGTGCTTTCTTGTGACAAACCAAAGGGGGTTGGCTAAACTCGGGAATCTTAGGGTAGGCCTGTTGTAATAAAGGCCAATGGCGCCTAATAGAGTTGTGAATTAAACTATGAAAAGGATGATATGTATTTATGAATGCTATATGGGGTTTCTTATCCTGAGAAGAGGCTAAAGTATTAAATTCTGGGTTCAATAATTGTAAAGGATAGCCCCTCTCAAGAAACCTTTCTTTCATCTCGTTACGTTGTTTGGAAACTACAGGATCAGATACGATCCTTGTGACCCTTGTAAATTATGATTTGGGAAGTGCCTGTTTCGTATGTCTAGGATGTGCGCTACTGAACAGCAACATACTGTTTTTGTCAGTAGGTTTTGCGGTAAAGGACTATGGAAACTCGACCATCATGATGAAGAATAACTTTGGTATCCAGAAAACTGACCACCTTATCCTGATATATAGTGAATGTTAAACCACTACACATCTGGTTGAGGTCAGAATAAAACTCAGTCAAAGTTAAGCTATCCCGCTTCCATATTAGAAATATATCGTCGATATAACGACGATACATACATGTTGATGGAATAGTGGGCGAGTGTAAACAAATGATTTCTCAAAATGTGGCATCAATATATGTTAGCTTAGGGGGGGGTGTGACGTTAAAACCCATCGCAGCCCCCCTACGCTGAACAAAGAAACGGTCACCAAACACTTCAAATTGGCTTAGAAGAAAATTTTTTCATGTGTCTAAACAGAACCTTTTCTGATCAACAGTGATACTATCATGTTTGTTCAAAAACCAGGCAACCGCATTGAGTCCTTGATCATGATTAATGCTTGTGTAAAGACAATTAACGTCCATGGTGGCAAGGATGTAACAGTCAGGAGATAAAGAAAGAGTTTTTAGTACGGACAGGAAATCATTAGTATCTTTTAAATATGATGGAATGGAGGGAACTAGCGGACTAAGAATCCTGTCTAAGGTAATAGCCAAAGGTGATAACACCTACTCAAGTGCTAGCCACTATGGGTCGCCCAGGTGGTGCTGTTAAGTTCTTGTGAACCTTTGGGAGGGTATAAAATACAGGAATAATGGGATTCTTTTTGACCAGATAATCCGCTAATGTGCTGTCAATGGAGCCCAGTTGGAGGTGCTTATCAATGAGAGCTTTAATACGTCCTTGAACTTTAATAGTGGGGTCACGCGGAATGGCTAGATATGTGGAAGTGACAGACAACTGAGTATTAATTTCATCAATGTAATAAGATTTGCCAAGAGCCACTACAGCACCACCTTTATCGGCAGGTTTTATTATGATATTGGGGTTATTGTGAAGAGACATAATGGCCTGTGATTCCAATTTACTTAGGTTGTGCTTTAATGGGAAATCCCCATTATTAATGGAGGTCACCAGTCGAGCTGCATCACGAGAGACCAATTCAACGTATGTTTCCACCGGATGGTGAGATCTGGGTGGCATAAATGTATTATATGTCTTCAACCCTAAGGATTTGGACGAGAAGGTTGAGGGCGGTAATTGTGATATCGTCTGCTCGGTCTCCATTCTCGGGGGAGTGTCCCCTGAGAAATGTGCCTTGAGGCAAATTGACCTAAAGAACCTCCTAAGTTCCTGTTCCAAATTGAAGGAACTAAAGGAGGGCGTGGGGCAAAATGATGGGCCCTTCTGGAGAAATGCATGTTCTGTGGGTGATAAGTTGTATGTGGAGACATTGTAGACAAGGTTGGGCCTACCTGTGCACGTGTCCTGACCCCATCTGATTTGGGTTTTCCGCCTCTTCCCTGTCCGCGTTTCCCTTTTCTGGGATGTTGGCCTAAAAAATTAAGCAAACTATTGGAACCAAATTCACTGCCGCAAATTCACTCGGTGGGCCATATGGAGCATAAAAAAAAAAGAACTGTGGAAGAGACTGGAAAAAGAGCAGACCAAGATCACACCAGAGCAGTGTGAGAGACTAGTGATGTCCTGTAGCCGCCATTGTGTTGAAGTCATTCAAATCAAAGGCCTGTACAAAGCAAAGGCCTGCACACATCCTACTGATTGGTGACTGTTGTACCCTTCTCAAAGTTTAGTTGTAATATTTTTCAATGCTAAAGTTATTACGTTTTGTGTAAAATAAAGGTTTTAAGTTGATAAACTTGGAAAACATTGTTCTTGTGGCATGGTGTACCCCTTACACAAAAACCTCCAAATGTTCATCAATGTAGATTACATTCTGCATGGAAAAATCAAGTGATCATACATTGTTCTCTAATTTTGATTGTCAGTGTGTGTATGGAATTAACTTTGAATGGTATTTTTCATGACAACATGGTGCCCAGAACACCAAGAAGAAGAGAGATGAGGTTCTTTTCTTCGAGTGATATCTCTACATCCATGTGCCTTAGTGCCAACTAATTACACAGCTGAATAAAGAACCAGTATTTCAGAATTGTGATATTGTAGCCGAATAATCCAATAGAATTAATAGATACTCCATCATCAGGAAAATTGGCCATTACTAATGTATATTAAATTCTGTTAATCCTGAAACCTTCGGAGTGATGACTTTTCAAGATACTTGTTAATTTAGCCATATTCTGAAGCTGTATTCAACAGCCTTGAGCAGAATCCATCATCACCTAAGCTCACCTGATAATTATTTCTTCGTGAATACAGTGTAAAGAAAAAGTACAAGAGCCTTTTATGTTCTCACATCTGGCAAGAGCCAAATTGTCTACATAGTACTACTGTTGGAAGTCGCCACAGTTAATGCTTCCCTCCCCTTATATCCTGCCCCGAAAGAAAATTAATTTAATTGAAAATGATGGTGAAGGCAAGACCTAAATAAACTGAGTCATAGAAGCCCAACAACCTTCTGTAAAAATGTTTACTCCTTGTGTCCATCCCTGTGCAGTGTAGCACCTGTAAAATCTACTCTAGATTTAGTGCCCCAAAATCTAATTCCATAAAAGCTGAGCAGATGAAGTTGAGATGTACTGAAATTTTGGGTCACAGAAAACATATTATTTATTTTGAATAAAAATTATGCCTTTTGTGCCCAGCCCTTTTTGTGTCATCTCAGTTGATGTTCATTACATTGTGATGTTTATCCCAAGCACAGATGAAGGCTGAAAATAGAACAATTACAATTATGGGGTCAATGCAGCAATCGTATTTCTAGAATGTTATACTATCACCACACTGCAAAAAAGCCCAAAAGACTCAAGTATAAAACATACTTGTCAGCAACCGTGAAACAACGGATGTAGGCACATACCGTGTGGAAAAAAAAATGGAAGGCACCATAGGGCACCAAAAAGCTACAGCAGCGTCAAAAGTTGCTTTTCCTCTATTCCCTCTATCCCTTGTTACATACTCGTCTGCTGATGCCACAGTTGTCTTGTGACAAATTTTGTGCCCTCTTTGCAAGGCTACGTTAAGCAACACCTTGCCCTCATCACCTTACGAAATGGCAGGTGTTAGGCTGTGTGCCCACATAGTGGTTTAGTGACGTTCAAATCGTCAGTAAACCGCTGGAAAATTCAAGGAGCCTAGACTCCTGAGCTCAGAAGTCTCCAGCGGTTTTCCGGCGGTTTTTCTCAGCGTGTGCACAGCGGTTTTTTCCGGCGGTTTTTCCGGCGGTTTTTCCAGCGGTTTTTCTATGGAGGATTTTTTTCATGGAACCGATCAAAAACCGCTGAAAAGAATTGACATGTTGTATGCTCCTAAACCGCTAGGAAACCGCTCAGCCGCTGGCGGATCCACTCACATAAACCCACTATGTGTGCACAGCGTTTTCTAAATTACATAGGGTTACTTGTAAGTCCTAAAGCTGCTAAAAATTTACATAGATTTAAATAAAACCTATGCTAAACCGCCGGCGGTTTTCGCTGCTAAACCGACGTAAAACCACTATGTGGGCACACACCCTTAAAGTAACACAACATCCAATTTCTATGCTGCATAATACTATTTGTCACCTCACTTGTACAGATACAACATATGCAATGATGAATTCCATCATATTGAAAAGTCATAAATCAACAGCTGGTGGTCCAGTTATACCACTGTGTCACTGCAAATTCGTAAAGCTGTTCATCATATAAGGACAGTTGGGAGTGTCCGCACCCCTGTCTGGCAATGAGTACAATATTTTTTGAAAGCCAGGGTCATTTTTAGTGATACTAATTTTTTTTTTTTCTATGAACCTTATGATCTTTTTTTTTTTTTTTTCAACATTTTTGGCATGTTTAATTTTTTTAAATGGTATATTTCTTCATGACTTATTATTTCATATTTTTTATTTTTACAATCCCCCCTCCCCAATTGGTCACATACAATAATATTGTCTTACAATTAGTACCACATAGTAATTCTGGGCAACATCTTCTAGTAATGTCCCTATCCTGATCACCTTTTTTGAAATAATATCCCCAACTTGTTTAAATGAGCAGTCCTTGTCCCCCATCTTGTAGTCATGTCCCCATCCTGATCCCCCTTCCTGTAGTAATGTACCCCATCTTGGTCATGGTCGTCTTCTTGTAATGTACCCTGCTCTTTTTCCTGTTCGTTGTAGTAATGGCTTCCATCCTGTGGTAATGTCCCCTATTTTATGCCATACTTATCATACACTAAAAAAAAATCTTCTAAGCACTTCTCTGTTCCCTTGGCATCCTCATTACAATGCCTGTGGGCCATATGTGCAGTAAACTCCTTTAAGATCATGGCCTGGTCTGGTGGGCTACCAATGTAAGCTCTTTATGTGAATTTTTTTGGCCGCGTAGAGCTGACACACCGTCGGCTGCTGGCCACTGATTAACAGGCAGCTAGCATTGGTATTGTGATTCAGAGCGCTTGCTTGCATCTGCGCACTAGTACATTTCAATTAAATGTGGACACAAGGAGGCACATACTACTGAAATAATGCGCTGACATCGGTGCCCCTCCCTGGACTGTTCCACAATCGTCTAGAGGCCTGTGGGCTACATGAAGCAACCTCAGGAGCCACACGCCAGCCATGTGTTGAAACCCCTTTTCTAGAGGCTTTTTTATATGTATGTATGTTTTTCGTTTAAACGTTGCAAAGTAAAATTGAGATTTTCTGCCATGCAGTAAGTATGTGTTGATTTGTTAGATTGAATAAGAACAATAGTGATTCTGACATTCACAAGGTTGCCCGGTTGTTGTCATTTTGCTTGACATTCTACCTATTGAGGAGGATGTTGAGAAGGTGCGTAAGCATTGCCTAATGTAGAAGTAATTCCACCAGTAAACAATGAGCTAGGAATCTTCATTGAGTATAAGTGCACTTGGATCACTTGCAAAATCAGTACTATTCAGGTGGTTCTGCATGTTTTATGGTGAATTTGGGCATGGGGAGTTAAGTTTTCACATAAACAGTTGGCTGAACACCTGTTTGGTGGGCACCATGCAAGGCTAACTGATGCAATAGTAGGATAGGGGGAAGAGTACAGAAAGCAGTCAATGATGGTGTGATGGGGCTGATATGAATGACCAGACACTACTTGTGGTTGCGGACTCGCTATTGGATAGATGATCATAGAGGTGGACAACTTGAGCTTTGCTCACTTTGCTTTCACCATGTGCACAGTCGATTGATCTTTTATCTGGTAATGTTGATACATAATTCGTAGTTTGTGTCCCATGATGTATGCAACTTATTTTCCATCATCATAGCCTGGACACTGCAATGATTTGATCCTCCAGTAATGTGGAAAACAATTTCCATACCATAAATGCATAAGACTTTGTCACTACAGGTTTCAAGCATTGTTGAGCCTCTTAAGGTACCGTCACACAGCAATATTGCTAGGCAATTTCACTGGCAATTTGCTGGTTGCACATTGTTCTATTTTGTTACTGTGTACAAATGGAACAATGTGTCAGTATAAAAGACACCTGTCCACAACTTCAAACTGTCAAAGGACACCAGAAACAAAATTGTAGCCCTGCACCAGGCTGGGAAGACTGAATCATCAATAGACAAGCAGCTTGGTGTGAAGAAATCAACTGTGGGAGCAATAATAGAAAATAGAAGACATACAAGACCACTGAAAATCTCCCTAGGTCTGGGGCTCCACACAAGATCTCACCCCGTGGGGCCAAAATGATCTCAAGAATGGTGAGCAAAAATCCTAGAACCACATGGGGGGACCCTAGGGAATGACCTGCAGAGAGCTGGGACCAACGTTACACAGGCTACCATCAGTAACACACTACACCCCTAGGGACTCATCCTGCAGTACCAGATATGTCCTGTTGCTTAAGCCATTACATGTCTGAGCCCATCTGAAGTTTTCATTTGGGTGATCCAGAAAACTATTGGGAGAATGTCTTATGGTCAGATGAAGCCAAATTAGAACAGTTTGGTAGAAACACAACTCATCGTGTTTGGAGGAGAAAGATTGCTGAGCTGCATTCAAAGAACACCATACCTACTGTGAAACATGGATATGGCAACATTAAGATATGGGGCTGTTTCTTTGCCAAGGGACCAGGATGACTGATCCGTGTATATGAAAGAATGAATGGGGCTATGTATCATGAGATTTTGAGTGCAAACCTCCTTCTATCAGCAAGGGCAACAAAGGAGTGGCTTCGTAAGAAACTTTTCAAGGTCCTGGAGTGGCCTAGCCAGTCTCCAGATCTCAACCCTATAGAAAACCTTTGGAGGGAATTGCAAGTCTGTGTTACCCAGTGACAGCCCCAAAACATGACTGCTCTAGAGGAGATCTGCATGGAGGAATGGGCCAACATACCAGCTACAGTGTGTGCCAACCTTGTGAAGACTTACAGAAACTGTTTGACCTCTGTCACTGCCAACAAAGGATATATAACAAAGTATTGAGATGAACTTTTTTTATTGACCAAATGCTTGTTTTCCACTATTTGAAAATAATTTCTTTCCAAATCACACAATGTGATTTTTAGGATTTGTTTTCTCATTTTGTCTCTCATAGTTGAGGTCTACCTACGATGTCAATTACAGGCCTCTCTCATCTTTTTAAGTGTGAGAACCTTCACAACTGGTGGCTGACTAAATACGTTTTTTCCCCCACTGTAGGTGTGTTTTCTCGTCCAAATGAAGGGAAGCTTGTTGCAGACCGATTTGGGCTGTGTTCACTTGATACTTCATTACCAGAGCACTTTTTTACTGCAGTTATATAAAAACATAGCACAGCATAAGTGCATCTTGTGAACACGACCTACAGTAGAGACATTCTTTTATTGTATATGTTGGTGTGGAATTCAGGCCAAAAACTACATAAAAACTGTGTGAACACAGGCTAAGGATTACATGCCAACAGAACGTATTTACTGCCAGCAAAACCTCTTGCAGTGATATCAGCGACAGTATTTATCAGTGCGATATTGCTAAAAAAAAAAAAAAAAAAAAAAAATGCATTGAAGCACCGTACATTTCACCCTTTACATATAAAAGTGTGAAACTCGCACCTACTTTACATCCACAGCATAAATTGACAAGGTTTGGTTATCAAACCCACAACTCCTATCAATTCCCCTGCAGATATTTTTCCAGTATTTGCATGAGAGTTCTTAAAATCTGTTTCACTTTGCTGGCACTGTAAAATGCAGCAGATGTAGCCTGAGGGTATTTTTTCCAAAGGAGATTTCCGCTGTGGACCTAGAATATAGAATAGGTGTCGTATTTAGAATCATGTATCAACTCTCGCCCCAATGCTTGAGATCGGCTGTTTTGACTAGGCCTTTTTCTAAAGTCCGAGTTCAGGGCTAGACGTAACTTGAACTTGCGTCTGGACCCAGAGCTTGGGCTTTACAGTTATGTGATGGGGCGGGGAGGCTGTAAAACAAAGCATATAGTTAATAAACATTTTCATTATACTTACCGGGTCCCGCGGCATGGGTCCTGTTGACCGCATCCATTTCTGGAGCCGCTCATTAACTTCTGGGGATATTAACTGCACTGCTGAGAACTCTGCAGATTTCGGCAGTGTTCACACTGTCAGGGGTCACCCGAGTTCATGGCTCACCTATGAACTAGATTGACGTCTGACTGTCACCGTCAGTCTCACCCTGCTTGTCGCTCTGAACAGATGCTTGTCTGTTAAGGGTGGTGAAGCAAAGCTGAATCTGCTCTGCCTATGGACTACATCGGATGGAAGTTTTTTTTGTAATTAAAGATAAAGTCCCTAAATGTGTTGTTTTGTTTAATTTCTAATAATTAAAAAAAAAAAAAAATTTGTTTTTTTTTTAAATTTTTTTATGATTACTAAAAATGCATGGTGGACAGGGATAATTTGCCTTGGCGCCATGAATTTGAGGATTAGTACCAGCTGAGAATACAAAGCTGGTATTCACCCCTTATTACGCAGCGTGGCGCCCCCCCCCCCCCCCAGCAGGGCCGCTGGAAGAGTCGAGTAAAGCGCCTGGAAATTACGCTACGATGACTGCACCATTTTCAGGGTTGGCTGCCGTTTTCAGCGTGGGGGGCCCAGGACATTTGGGCCTAACCATGCTGAGAATCCCAGCTTCCACTGTCTGCTTTTACCTGGCTGACAATCAAAATATAATGGGAGCCCACACATTTTTTTTTAATTTATTTAAACAATTACAAAATATTTAGAAATAAAACACATTTAGGGACCCCTTCTTTATTAGAAAAAAAAATCTAGTCCAGGTCTTCTTGCTTCACCTTTGCTACTTCTTCGCCAGGAAACACTGTCTATTAACAAAGAGAGCAGGGCACAGAATAACAGCACAGCTGATTGCTGAGTGTGGAGTTGAATGCAACCCATACATTCTACCATCCTAGAATGTATGGGCTGATTCCAGATGACTTGAACAGCCAATCACAGATGTTTGGATGTTGAAGCCAGTGAAGTGAATATCGCTAGAAGATAATGAGTGGCCCGGAAATAGATGCAGCCGTGACAGCTGGATGGGGGGACGCATGCTGCGGGACCTGGTAAATATAATGATTGTTTATTATATGCTTTATTTTACAGTCCCTGGACCCGAACTGTAACATGTTTCCCCCAAGGAAACTCGTGTTCGTGATATGTGCATGATGCTTGGTAAAGACCCCATATTTTACAGTTTGGGTTTGCCCAACAATAAACATTAGCGAAATAGTAGGAATGACCTTTTGCTCACAAATGTAATAGTGGGTGAACAAAAGGAGTGGTGAGCTTGATTTACAGTTACTGGTCATGCAGCAATCGTGTGCAATGATGTGTGTGTGTGTGTGTGTGTGTGTGTGTGTGTGTGTGTGTGTGTGTGTGTGTGTATATGTATTTGTGTGTGTATATATATTTGTATATATACAGCTCTGGCAAAAAAGTTAACAGTCCACTGCAAAATGTTCAGTTTCTCAGATTTTTCTCTTTCTAGATATATTTTTGAGTAAAATGTACTTTGCTCTTTTACAATACTAATGTTTTAACTCAGGAAGAGTTCAGAAATTAGTATTTGGTGGAATAACCATGATTGTTAATCACGGCTTTAATGGGTCTTGGCATACTTTCCACCACTCGTTCACACTGTTTTTGGGTGACCTTATGCCACTCCTGGCACAAACATGTAAGCAGTTCTTCTTTGATGGCTTGTGACTATCCGACTTCCTCTTGATTACATTCCAGAGGTTTTCAATGGAGTTCAGGTCTGGAGATTGGGCTGGTCATGACAGTGTCTTGATGTGATGCTCCTTCATCCACACATTAATTTACCTAGCTGTGTGGCATGGGGCATTGTCCTGCTGGAAAAAAGTTCTCAGAGTTGGAGAACATTGCCTGAACAGGAGGAAGCAAGTGTTTTTCAAGGATAATCTTGTATGCAGCTTGATTCATACATCCTTCACAAAGATTAACCTGCCCAATTACAGCCTTACTGAAGCATCCCTAGACAATCACCAAATTTCACAGTGGGTGCAAGACACTGTGGCTTTTACGCCTCTCCAGGTCTCTGTCTAACAATTAGATGGACTAGGTGTTGGGCAAAGTCCTCTGTGGTCCAATGCTTATGGTCTTTGCCAAACTTCAGCCTGGATCTCCTTTGATTCTCATTGATGAAAGGCTTCTTTCTAGCTTTACATGACTTAAGTCCTGCCTCTAGGAAACCTGTTACGAACTGTTCTTGACGTACACTTCACGCCAGCTGCGATTTGCCATTCCCTATGTAGGCCATTGATGTCATCCTGCAGTTGCTGATTGACATTTAAATAAGATGAAGGTCATTCAGGTCAGTGGAGAGTCGCTTTCGCCCTTTGCTGGTCTGCAGCTTTGTTCCCAATGTCTGCTGCTTAACCTTGTTGTAATGGTCTGCAGTCTTTGAAATGTTAAGGATGGAGGTGTCTTGCAAATGTTGCCTCCATGCCTAAAATTTTGAAGATGACAGTCCATTACAACCAGGTCAGGCAGCAGACATTGGGGACAACAAAGCTACAGACCGCAGAGGGTGAAGGCGACTCTCCACTGACCAGGATGACCATCATCTTATTCGATTTTCACTCAGCAACTGCAGGATGACCTCAAGTGACCTAAAAAAGAATGGCAAATGGCAGCTGGGGTGAAGAGCCTGGCATGAACAATTCATAACTGGCTCCTAGAGGCAGGCCTCAAGTCATATATAAAGCTAGAAAAAAAACTTTCATCAATGAGAAGCAAAGGAGAGCCAGGCCCACCAAATATTGATTTCTGATTCCTGAGTTTAAACATTAGTATTGTTGTTTCTAAATTAATATGAACTTGTTTTCTTTGCATTATTTGAGGTCTGAAAACACTGTTTCTTTTATTATTTTGACGATTTCTCATTTGCTGCAAATAAATACAACATTTTTAACTTTGAATTTCGGACACATGTTGTCAGTAGTTTATAGAATAAAAGAACAAAGTACTTTTTACTAAAAAATATACCTATAAAAGAGAGAAATCAGGGAAATTGAAAATTTTGCAGTGGTCTCTTAATTTTTGCCAGAGCTGTATATACGTGTGTGTACGTATGCATCTTTTATTTTTTTTTATTTATTTTTTTTTACTATACTTCCCTTCTGAAGTTTTGTATGTATAGAAGCGTTACATGAGATTAATTTGGGTATTCCACTAAGGCTGGTTTCACACTGGCGTTTTTTGCCATCTGTGTGAATCCTGCTGAAACTGGATGCCTTAGGGTATGTGCACATCTGACGTTTCTGCATCTTTGCAGACCGGCCGGAAACCGGTGGTGAATTGCAGAAACTGAGTTTGCTGAGCTCAGCAGTGTCCCTCGTTTTGTTAGCGATTTGCTAACGATTTGCGATTGGTTTATTAGCGTTTGTACAGCGTGTTCTTGGCGATTTCCCCGGCGTTTTTCTTAGTGTTTTCCAGACTTGTTTTTGGTGCACTTGTAAGCTAGATCCGCTGAAAAAACGCTCAAAACAAGTCACTTGCTCTATCTTTGAAAACCGGTGGAAAACCGGTGAAGAAACTGGAAAGGAGACAAAAAAAACCGTTCTAATGTACACAGCGTTTTCTAAACTCCATTGACTAGCATGTTAATCCAACCGGTGGCTAGGATTAACATAAATTAACATAAAACTCAGCGGAAACCGCCGACGGAAAGCGCTAAAAAACAGCCCATAAAACGTCCAGTGGGCACATAGCCTTACATCCATTTTCAGCTCCACTGACTTTCAATGGGGCTGGATGAACTGCATCCAGTTTTGCACTTTTTTTTCTGATTGGGGTAGTCACTGGTTTTTTCCTGAAACCAGAAACGCAACTTAGTGCATTTTTTGTATCTGACAAAAACTGTAACCACCAGGATCTGGGGCAAATGCAAGATTAATTAAAATTGGGCTCTATGTAACCCAGATCTGGTGGACTCCAGATTCCTGGATAAGGACGCGCGTGGATGCAGGTTTTGGACCTGCACAGACCCAGAAAGCAGTTCCAAATGGCACGCCCCCCCAGGGGGCATGTCATTTGTCGCTGCATGCGGTGGAAACAGGTATGAAGACGGAAGAAACTGTCTGCTGCCCCATTGGTATTGTCACTGATCAGTGAGGCCAGATCACCGGTGCAGGTGAATACAGTTGCATTACTTCATGGGAAAAGCCTGGATTAAACAAAACGCTAATGTAAAACTAGCCTAACTATGTACGGTAGCTGTTTCCAGAACTGCATGGTATAGTCTGTGCTTCAGTTGTTGGACATGTGCTCCAATACACATAGTTAAAATCAGTATTTAGACATCTATAAATGTGCCATACCATATCATAACTAAGAAGCCACTCTTCATTTGATCAATACAATCTATTCAGAGCCTCATTCACACTTGGCTTAACTTTGTGTATGACACAGATGTATTTATTTTATGATGTTTTCTTTTTTATTGCTTTAAATCCAACTTTCAATCGATTTTCAAGTTTCTCCAACCTATTAGACAGTAAAAGACGAACATTTTTAGGATGTACCATCATAAGTCGCACCACTTTTTTTTTTTTGTAGAAACATTAAATTTCCATCTGTTTTTTATGTCCACAGGCTGTGATTGGTGCATGTTCTCTTAGGCTGGTTTCACATTGCGATTTTGTTAAATCCTATGCTGTCTATTGAAAATCCGACAGCATTGGATGCTCAAAATCGGATGCCATCCGATCCAATTTTTTTTATCGGATCCGATTTAAATGGCTGTGGGAGGGCTGTGGGAGGTTTTGGGAGTGGTCTAGGGTATTGAGCATGCTCAATACAGAAAATCTGATCCGATATCGGATCCGATTTTCTATCCGATCCGATCCCCATAGACTCCCATATTATTTTAATCGGATCTGATGCAATCCGATTTTTGAATCGGATACCAAAATCGCAGAAGTCTATGATTTTGGATCCTGAAAAAAATTGGACAGGATCGGAGGCAAATCGAATGCCATTAAGTGCAAATCCGATTCGATTCCCATTGGAAAACATGGGGGCTAATTCGGATCCGATGCTGTCCGATTTTCATCGGACAGCATCGGATTTAACAAAATTGCAATGTGAAACCAGCCTTGGTGAAAAACAATTGATGGATCACTTGCTTGAAACATACTTGCAAATGGGTCCTAAGGATATGTGCACATGACCTCTTTTCTTATGCGGGTATGCTCTGGATCTTGTCTGAAAAGAACTTAATAAACATATAAAAAGAATGAACATATGCTCTACAATGTGAAAACGACATTACTGTGCTTACATTCAGCCTCTCGATAGGCGTTCAATTATTTTAAGTTTGGGAAAACATGAAGCGGTTAAAAGAAGTGACCGGTCCACTCATCGGGCAGCTTCTGCTCAGAGGCCACTCACTAGTTACTACATACAAGCCAAAAACAAAAGACAACTCTCTATAAAAAAAAAAAAAATATGGCTGGCGGTTTTTAGTAGCAGAAGAGACACCATATGCATGTATCCTTAGTGTTTTTGATTTGGTCAATAGCTACCTCAACGATGATGCCAACTTTGAGCTGTGTAAGTATGTTATTGGACGCCAATACGCCTTTTAAGAGCGTTCGTTCAGGGGCACTATTATTAGAAATAAGTGTATACAACAGGTGATAGCTGTATATCACAGCTGACATTTGCAGACATGGATCCTGACCAGTTTTAGAACCAATTGGGGCCGATTAATCCCTTACTTACTGGATTACTAGCTTACAATTTTGACAGCGGTAGCTAAGTGGGTTAAATCCCTTTGACAGGATGGTCCCCACATGATTGTATGCATGGGAGCCATGGCACCCTGAGATCATCTGATGATCCCTGGGTATGGTGGCCTTTTAGATCCTGTTATAAGCAGGCTATAACAAGCTCTGTCATTGAGACACTGATAGGTCTCATGTACTGCAGTACTTTAGTACTGCAATATATGAGACATGCGATCAAAGTGAAAAATATTTATGTCCCATAGTGAGACAGACATTGTGGGAAAAGTAAAAAAAAAAATGTTTTGCCACTTAAAATACAACCTTAGTGATAAAATAAACATACACCTAATAGATGTTGCCATGTCCTAAAGGACCTGAACTATAAAACTGCCATGTTTAGTGATGAGCAAACACAAACTGAAAAGTTTGGGGTCCAAAACGAACACCTGGCATTTGGCAGCACGTTCAACTGAGTTCACAGCAGTAGTTTCCACGTCGTGAACTTAGTTGAACTTGCTGTCAGAGTGCCAGACAGCTGTGCCGCCATATCCCGCATTCCGGCATCGGGGTCACGGGAGCTCACTGACAGCAGTTGGGAGTCCTCAGTGATGTCATCACTTCCCTGCGACTGTCAATGTGATCCCAGAGACTGTAGTAATAGGATTCTTTTTCCATTGCTGCAGTGTCTGGATTGGGCAGTGCCAAGATCATTGAGGGATCTCGTGTTGGTCTGCTATGGACCTGGGTTTTTTGGGGGGAGGTTAATAAAGTGGTGGAAAAAGGTTTGTGTATTTTTTATTTTAAACACAGGATTTTTCTATGTCTGTTTTTTTTTTTTTTTTTTTTAACTATTTCCTTAGAGGATTGGTATTGGACAGGTCTTATGGAGGTCTGACATTACTTATGTGGGCTTAATGACAGCTGTCAACACTCAACTGTCATTAACATCTTCTTTCACCCCAATGCCACCAGGAATTGATGCTTCTAATGAAAGCGACCATTACTGGGCCAGCTGCTGGCTGCTATTCTTTAGCCTGTGGGGGTCCCAATAATTATGGGCCTCACCATGCTGAGAATACCAGCCCCCAGCTGCCTGGCTTTACCTTGGCTGGCAATTAAAAACGCATTATTTTTTTTTTACATTTTATTTATTTTTACACCTTTTTGACAGCAGGTTTGTTGCCAATGGCAACAAATCACAGACACTAGCACAATGGTTGGGGGTGCAATGCCAATCACAGAGAGTAGATGTCTGTGATTGGCTGTTGGAGTCAGAGTGCAATGAATAATCAGGAAGTTAATGAGTTGGTGTTACAAGCGCGCTGTCCTCAGTAAGTGTAATGCTTTTGCTGCTTTAATCACACTTTGCTATCTTTTATAGCTCCCCCGAGCCACCATTTTATAACTGTAAAGTCATGGTTCGGGCTCAAGTTTGGGTCAAGACCGATCCCGAATCCATTTCAAACAAAATAAAAAAGCTTGATAAAGGCATTCACCGATATGCGTTGATTTAGGGAAGGGATTGGGTTGAATTTTTTTGTTTTATACATGTAACATGTCTGGATTCATTAAATATGGAAGATTTTTTTTTGCAAAACAGTCTACTACCACTGTTCCTTTAATGCTTGCTGGAAACAATTTTTTTTGCTTCGATATAGCTGTGCTTAGCCTGGACGGGGCTTGAAGCGTCTTAAACGGCCATCAAAGTGGTGAGCTGAAATTATTTTTCTTTATTAATTTAAAAAAAGTCCAGCCAGATCCACAGAACCCTAACATCTGAAAGTTCCCCATCCCTAGTCATGTTACTTATTCTGCACGGGGGACACTGTAAAAAAAAATTAATCTCTAAAATGAACTTGCCCCAAAAAATTTTTTTCACAGAAAAAAATTATTACAAAGCAATCAGTCATATGTAAGGATAAAAAAATGGTAGAAATGAAATTGGCAAACCGTCCTGCATAAAACAACCCACTATATATAGCTTATTAGGGAAAAAAAATAGGTTACAGCTCTCAGAATATGACAATGCAAGAACAAATACATTTTTACAAAAGTTTAGTGTGTAAAAGTAGCAAATCACGAAAAATACAAGATATATCTAGCATAGCTGTAACTGTACTGAACCGAATAATAAATTTGTCGTTAACTTTGACGCACTTTGAACAGCGCAAAAAAAAGTATAAAAACTGTAGTTGAATTGGTAGTTTTTGCTCATTCAGTTCATATCTATTATATAATTGCGAATGGGCATGGTGAGTCGCCTTTGCAGCGCGAAGCATTGGCCGCGAAGCGGCCATTGCGAGTCAGAGACTCGCTCTTCTAGAATCCCGATGCATGTGCATCGGGCACCCAGCTAGTATTAAATATGACAACTTAATATTATCAAATTCTGTGAAGTACTTGTGGGTTCACAATGATCATCATTCTCCTGGATAATATCCTAGAAGGGTGTAATTTCCAAAATGGGGTCATTTGTAGGTGTTTTCTGCTATTTAGGCACCTTAAGAGCTCTGCAAATGTGACATGGTGCCCACAATCTATTTAAGCCATAGTTGTGTTTACAAAATTCAATTAGTGCTCCTTTTCTACATTCTGAACCCTCCCGTTCGTCCAAAAAGAGGCTTTTGACCACATGTGGGATATTTGTACACTTAAGGCTGGCTTCACACTGCAGTTTTTTCACTGATCAGGTTTCATCCAGTTTGTGTGCCAAAACCAGGATTGTCTCCAAAACTCAGAACAGGTGTCAATCTTTCAATTATAGTTTTTCTCTGCAAGTTCCTCTCCTGGTTCCTTTCCTGGATTTGGCACACAAACTGGATGGAACCTGATCAGGGAAAAAACAGCAGTGTGAAGCCAGCCATAAAGAAAGTAAATAACGTATTGTTAAATCCATTTCGCTGTGCAATCCCTTGTAAAAGTGAAACAGTTTGAGCTAAAGCATCATTTTACAGTAGAAATTACAATTTTTCTTTTCATTCCCCTTTAATTTGTGTGTAGCACCTCAAGGGTTAAAAATTTTCCTGATGGCAGTTTTTAAGTGAGTGAGGGATGCAGTTTTTAAAATATTACTTTTGGGGAATTTCCAAGATATTGGCCCTCAAAAGCCATTTAAATCTGAATAAGTCCTTAAAGACACAGGATTTATAAATTTCCTGAAAAAATGAGAAATGGCTTCTGAACATTTACAAAGTACAATACAAATTAATTTTGTGGTGCTGTGTTCGCCAGAAAAATTGATGTAAATACTTAAGTCCCAAAAAATTGAGAAACGTATTCTAGGAGTGATACCTTTATTGGCTAACCAGAAAAATTATATTTAGAAGATTTCAGAGCTCACATGGCCCCTTCATCAGACAATGCTCCAAATGAATTACTGAAACATTAAGGGTACCATCGCACTGTGCGACGGCACCGGAGATGTCAGTGGCGATGGGCGGGAGCGCGCACATTTTTGCCGCCTTCGCCAGCATCGCCGTCCCCCATTTACATGGGGCGACACCTCCGGGAAATCCCGGCGATCTGACAGGCGGCATCGCCGCTGGGATGCCTTAACATGGGAGCCTACGACTCTCATCGCCTGGCAGATCGCCGTCGGCCGTTTACATGGGGTGATGTGTACACATCGCCCCAGATCGGCCGCCTGGTTTCAGAGCACTGTTCTGAAACCAGGTGACCACTAAAAGGCGTCGCCATGGCCTAATTACATTAGGCGATGCAAGGGCGATATCGGTGCCGATAGGCCACGCCCCTGCATCGCCTAAGAAATCGGCGGTACCGTCGCACAGTGTGACGGTACCCTAAGGGTGCGTTCGCATGCTGCGTATTTGCTGCATATTTTTACACGAGTGCTGTTGCAGTTTTAGTAGCCAAAACCAGGAGTGGAACAATCAGAGGAAAAGTCTAATAGAAACAAGTGCTCCACTTCTGTATTTAATCACCCACTGCTGGTTTAAATCAGCCACTCCTGGTTTTGACTACAAAAACTGCAAGAGCACTCGCGTAAAAATACGAGCAAATACGCAGCGTGTGAACGCACCCTTAAATGGATATTACAACAGGACATGGGGTGATGCTAAGAAAATTAAGTGAAGGTATTTGTTACTGATGCAGATGAGGTGGAAGTGGTCTTTTATAGATCTGAAGACCTTCTTGTGGAAGTAATTTGAAGAGGAAAACACTGGGGCACTAGTGGGTCTACACAGATCTGTTGATTAGACTCAAAATCTCCAAACATTGGGAGGTGCTCTTGCCAGATACACGTTATAAATTGACCCGTCGAAGAGTAACATACTTGAAACGGAGCGCTCGTAGTCCCCCTTCGCCTCTCCTCCCTCCCTGCACAACTGTAACCCTATTCCTGGATGGAATAAAAACTGCACATTGAAGGACTATGATGGGCGAGTGCCGTCATTTGTTCTCTTTCCACTTCTTGTGGAAGTGTTAACTATGTCCATGTAATGACTCATGAATCCAGCTGTCAAATTGAGTCCTATTTTTAGAGATTGGAACATTCTTATGAGTTTGAATTCCCAGATTTTTCTTTTCTCTCTATACTTTTGCAATATTGACAAACTACTAATAATCTGGTCAAGCTCAAAGGATGATCTGCTTACCTTCCTCAACAACTTCAACAAGTTCCATCCAACCATCAAGCTTACCCTCAACTTTTCAAAGTCACAAATACATTTTCTGGACACAACCATATACATCAAAGACAATACCCCAGAAACATCTATTTACCATAAACCAAAGGGACATCTGGCATACCTGAGATGGAAGAGTTTTCATCCAGGACACACACAAAAAAAAATAATCTACAGTCAAGCTCTGATGTACATTTGGATCTGTTCAGACAATGAGGACAGAATACTACACCTACTATCACTGAGGAAAACATTCCTACAACAAGGGTATCATCCACTAATAATGAACAGAGCCAGAAGGATCCCAAGAAGCAGCCTCCTGGATTACAACCAGAAGGAGGACAACAACAGGGTGCCTCTTGTAGTCACATACAATCCTCACATGAACATCTTAAGGAAAATTGGTGCTGATCTTCAGCCCATAATCCACGAAGACCACAGACTGAAAGCAATGCTCCCAGAACTGCCACTGCTCTCCTATAAACAGCCCCCCAACCTAAGGAATCTCCTTGTCAGAAATGTCCTCACATCACCATCACAGACGGGCACATTGCCCTGTAACAGCAAGAAACGCAAGACTTGTATCTACATATCTCCAACAGATACAGTCCTTATACTTTACACAAACCAGGACTATAAATCATGGACTTATATACATCCTCCAATGTGGTGTACACGATAAAATGGACAAGGTGCACTAAAGGGACATATATTGATGAAACAAAGCAAAAATTACAAACATGGATGACATTATTGATAGCAAAACTTCGGCACACACAAAAAAGGAAAGTCAATGATGCAATCAGGTGACGTTTTATTTATTCAGTCACTCCAAGTGAATCCATATAATATATAAACAATCAGGTTCATTCAGGTTAACGTTTCGGTTCTCTCAGAACCTTTTTCAAAACTTATCTGTAACAAATAAATGAAAAGGCAGTATCAGGTAGAACAGACTCAAGGAACTGACAAAAATAAAAATTAGTCATGCCAATCTAATCTGGACACGAACGTTGTGGGTGAAAAGCACTGTCTCACTAAACAGACTATGTATACAAATTGTAGAAAAAAGAAATTACCTCTGGTCTGAGTATGGCTTAGGGAAAAAAAGGATTCACTTGTGGCTGAAGCCACTATGTGCAGAATCTATAAAGGAGATATATGAGAACATAGTGCCATGAACAAACTGTCTGCCAAAAACTGACACTGAGGTAACATGACACATATTTATAACACAAAGACATTTCCATATAAAGGAGAGGAGAAAAGAAGGCAGTTCTATCATTGAACAATGTTAATGGTAGATATGGCACCCCGTGCAGAGTCACCACAGTTGGTAAAAGTGCCCCCTGAGAACGCATGTAATAAAGCACATAATGTCAGATGCTATATAAATACCTATATGCCTGCTTGTCACTGAAACATGGCTAAAGGTATTGTGGACTGCAAGGAACCTATGGGATGAGACCGCGGTTAATAAAATGTAAAGTATATTGAAAAGCCTCCTGTAGAGTACTGATACCTTGTCCTGTGGCATGTGGGGAACGCTCTGGCCATGTGCGGTGTTTACCGCTTGTTTCCAGCGTCTTATGGCGTCTACAAGGAAGTGAGAAAGCCGGAGGTGACGCGGAACGTCATTTCCGGCCGGTGGAGCGCATCATGAAGGTGAAACGCAAGCCGGAAGCTCGCGCATGCGCGATTGAAAAGAAAACACAGACTTGGTAATAGAACTTGACCGCGAGCTTTGTAACAGGAAAGAGGTGCTCATGTGTGGAGAATCTTTTCAGGTCCGCTGTAGATAGCCCATAGATAGAAGGGAAATAGTAACACAGGAAGGAAAAAAGAAAAAAAGAAAAAAGGAAGTATTAGTGACATTATCCATATCAGCAATATAAAAGCAAGGCAATTAGGTATCTATAGTCTTAAAAATCTCTATTATTCATCAACATGTGTCTGTCTCAGATGATCACAATTACCTCAACAGCAAAAACATAGGAATTAACTTACAAGTTACTCAATTGAGGGAATAGAGGAACAGGGACACCATCACACATCATAACCAGGTATTATAAATGTGAACATCCGGACAGAGCTCTGCACAGTAGCAGCGAGTCATTTACCGAAAACCTCATACTCCCTATTCATACCCCATGGTTCTAAGGTCTGGAGTATATGGATCCAGTAGGATTCTCTCTTCTTTAATTGTAATATGCGATTACCGCCTCGGCGGTTTATAGAGACGTCTTCTATAACTTGAAATCTCAATTGAGAGACTTTGTTTACATTTATTGAAGTGTGCTGGAACAGAGAGGAGGTTATATTCACATCGGATCGTGGACTTGTGTTGCGAGATGCGGTCCCGGATACGTTGGGAAGTCTCTCCCACGTACCCGAGACCGCACGGACATTTTATCAAATAAATGACATGGGATGTGTCACAAGTGTAAAACCCTTTAATAGGAAATTGTTTACCAGAACGTGGGTGTGTGAATGTGTTACCCTTGGTAACATGGGAGCACTGAAGGCAACCAAGACACGGAAATGTTCTTACTCTTGGGGTGGCTAGAAACCTTTGTCTAGGTATAGTGATGCTCGACCCTATATCGGCTCTGACTAATTCCTCCCTTAAATTTTTGGATCTCTTGTGGCAAAATAACGGTTCAACATTAAATTCCTGTATGGTAGGATATGAGGCTTTCAGTAATGGCCAATATTTCTTGATGGATGTCCGTATCAAATTGTTAAATGGGTGGAAAGTCAGAGCACAGGCCAATTGTCTAGCTGGTTTCTCCCTAGCTATACGGGTTGGATTGAAGGTACATCCATGTTTAGGGTAACCCCGTTCTACAAATTTATTAATCATTTCCAGATGTCGCATTGAACGAATGGAAGGATCTGACACAATGCGAGAAACCCGCATATGTTGGGAATGTGGCAATGCTATTTTTATATGTTTCGGATGACTACTGGTAAAGTGCAGAAGACTGTTTCTGTCGTCGGCTTCACATAAAGATCAGTGGAAATCGATCCACCTTCATCCAGGATCACCATAGTATCCAAAAAGTTGATACGTGATAGGTCATGTCCCAGTGTAAAGGTCAGATTAGATATGAAGCGATTGAGACTGCCATAAAATTCAAGCAGTTCCAATTCGCTCCCCACCCATACAAAGAATACGTCATCAATGTAACGTACCCAATGTTTGACATATTTATATAGATTATGACCAAAAACGAAATCCTCCTCGAACTTAGCCATAAAAATGTTTGCATAAGGGGGAGCCACGTTGGAGCCCATTGCGGTCCCCCTTCGCTGTTGGTAATACTGGTCCTGGAATAGGAAGAAATTACGGGTCAAGATAATGGTCATTATGTCTTTACAAAACTTGATTTTTTCTTTGGTTTCTAAATAAATATTCAGATTTTACTAATCTATTGCAGCCAAGCCAGGACCATGGTCTATGCTTGTATACAATGAATTTACATCCATTGTAACAAGTATTGAACCATATGGGAGTGTCCCCATAGTACGAAGAATAGATAAAAAATGGTTGGTGTCTTTGAGATAGGAAGGGATGAGTGGGACTAAGGGTGTCAGTATCCGATCTAAAGTTACAGCCAGGGGGGAGAAAATAGAATCAGATGACGCCACGATAGGTCTGCCAGGAGGATATGTGAGGCTTTTATGTATTTTGGGTAATACATAAAAAACTGGTAAAATCTGGGAATTCAAACTCATACGAATGTTCCAATTTTTAACCATGGGTCTCAATTTGACACCTGGATTCATGAGTCATTACATGGATACAGTTAACATCCCCACAAGAAATTCTTCAGATCTGTAAAAGACCACTTCCACCTCATCTGCATCAGTAACAAAGACCTTAATTTAATTTCCTTAGCCCATCTCTACTCAGCATTCCCTCATGCCCAGTTTTAATATCTATCTAAATGTCTCAGTAAATCATTTTTAATGTCTGATGAAGGGACCATGTGAGCTCTGACAGCTTACAAATATAATTTTTTTTGGTTAGCCAATAAAGGTATCACTCCTAGAATGCTTTTCTCATTTTTTTGGGACTTAAGTATCTGCTAAACTTTTAACACTTCTAACATCCTAACAAAATAAAATGACATTTGAAAAATGATTCAGAAACAAGAGAAAGATACTGGAGTATATTGCAATTTAAAATGATTTTTATTAAATATCAGCATGATTTTATTAAAAATCAGCATCAAAAATTGTTATAGAACAAAGCAAAGAAGACCAGCCCACAATTAGAAAAGGGTGACTAGACACAATGTAATTTCCCTGCACTTCTGGTGGTTGGACGAGCGGACACAGAATAAATTCCAAACAACAGTATATCACACTTGAAATAATTTGTAACATACCAGAGCACTTTATAGTCTGTAATAGTATAGGCAGGGGCATAAGTATTGCGGTCGCAGGGGCCACGACTGCAACGAGACCTGCTCCGCCAGCCGCCGTCTGTGCCCGTTTCACAATGGATGTACGTTTCCAAGGACGCACATCCGTGTGACTGCGCAGCATCACACGTCGCTTTGGGGTCCGTGTGTGAGGGAGAGGAGGAGGGCCTCCTTCCAACTACTGCCAGCCCCGCCCCACCCCTCACTTCCTCTTACCACAGCAGTGCCGACGTGTGTTCCACTGCTGAACATGTATAGCAGGCTGGTGCCGCCTCCTCCACACTAGGAGTAGGCAGCATTTCCTGCTTTATGCATTCCACAGTGGAACACACATCGGCACCTCCTCCTGAGTCTTGATAGCACTTGCTACAAACTGGAAAAAATATTTATTATAAACAAAGAGCTTTTTTTGTGTGATTCCTGTGCGGATTTTTTGCACTGATTTTTTGCAGATTTTCTGGTGGTGGATGAATGCGGTTATTAATTGCATTCATCAGTGTTGGACTACTCATTATTGTTTGGTGAATGTGACAAGCAGCTATCATTCACACAACCCAGCAAACGATACTTGGTCACTGATGTGAATGGGCGAAGTCGTGAATGACATCGTTATCGCGGTGACACACACAACAATGTACCAAGTTGGCTGATCGTGGATCGCCTCATTTGACAACATGTTCTCAAATCTGCGATCAATGACCCAATGATTTATCGTAACCATATCTCAGTCACACGCAACGAGGTAGTAACGATGTCGCTTGAACGACTCCAAACCCATGAAGTTTAAGCAATATCGTTCACGATCTCGTACTGTGTAACGGTACCTTAAGAGGGTGTAGCAAGAACCTGGTGATTGATTCCCTTTAATTATGGTCCCAAGGAAATTTAATGTCTACCCAGTTCTATTCACTGGAGTGATATTATAAAGGGAAGATGCATGTTTTCTAGACGTCCTTGGACTGTATATGTACAACGCTCTATATAAAGAACGTTTGTCTGACTCAGAGGCTTTTATTGAATGTAAAATCATCAGAAAACAAATGGCAGCATTATACAATGGTTTTATGACTTTTGACTGACAATTTCAGCAAACAAAATGTATAATGAAAGTTAGACAGTGTATAAATATTCACAAGGGTATGCAAGATCTCTGCTTACGGTTATCCAGTAGGAACCTTTTATTGTTTTACTTCTAGTGCATGAAAATCTAATGTGATGGGACACACAGCTGCACAACTTGTTAAAAGATAATGAAAGATTGAAAGCCTATGAAAAATGGATTTAGTACTGGGAAAAATCTCATGTAATGAATAACCTTTATTCGTAACATCCTTTAACCTTTTTTCGTCTAATCGCTATTTGCAGGTAGTCTTCCCACTCCAAACCCCCATCTGTCAGACCTCATCATTTGTATAAACACACATACAGTATACATACGTTATATGTGAGATGAAATAGCCGCACTCACCGATAAATTGATCTTCAACTTATTATTCCAAGAGCATATGTCCTGTTCAAGACCTCATCGCGGGAGAAGGGGTACAAGGACGCTTCTCCATAATGCATTACCATCATCTGATTGTCTCCAAATTTATTCTAGAGCATGATCACGGCCTCAAACATGAAGCCATTGGCCTTCAGAACTATCTTCAATGCATATCCATTGTCATTCAGAACTACCTTCAATGTAAAGAACAAAGAATCCTGGAAATTATTATACGATCCTCTCAGGGACCTGATCGCAACATTAATCCCTACACGACCTATGACGTATAGGAACATCACAGATTGCATCCCTCCCTCAGTGTGTGAACTTGCATCACCACACACACACACACGCGCGCGCCAGTCTCTTATCAGCTGACATGTTCAGCTCACAGGGTCAGCAATCCAATTGGCACTGTGAACTCTTTGGATTGTCCTGTCAATGACTGACAGCGTGATCCAAAGCACTGTGGCGGGGATTGCGATATTCCTCGGCAGTATGGTGCCTCGATGCATTGCCATGACAGCCCAGCCTTGTAAAGACCCTGGATGCTGTCATAACTCACTTCCTCTGGGTACCTAGAGAGTGCTGGCATCAACCTAAAGTGATCATTTCTCCTGTTAACAGATGTGCCTTAGCATGTCTGTGAACTGGAGAAGTGATTGAATTGTGCAGTGCTGAGGCGCCCTAAGGGGCATTGTAAAATAAAGTAAAAATAAAAAAGTTTTTAAAATTATGAAAAATAAAAAAACGAAGTTCAAATCGCCCCCATTTTGTTCCATTAAAAATAAAACTATTAAAAAATAATACACATATCTGGTACAACTGCATTCAGAAATGCCTGATCTATCAAAATCTAAAATCAATTAAGCAGATCTATAAACTGTAACAGTAAAAAGTCAAAAAACGACAGAATGATGTTTTCTTTGGTTGCTATAACATTGCAATAAAATGCAATAACAGGCGATCAAAACATTGTATCTACTCAAAAATGGTATCATTAGAAACGTCAACTCGATGCAAAAAATAAGCTATCACACATCCCCAGATTCAGAAAAATAAGAACATTACATGTCTAGAAAAATGGAGACAATAGCGCAATTGTATTTCTTTAAAAACTTCTAAAGTTCTTTTCACTTTTTCGATAACAATAAAGGTATACATGTTTGGTATGTATGAACTCGTAACAACCTGAGGCATCATAGTAAGCCTTCAGCCAATCAGGCGGGGACTGCTGGCGTCTGATCGGCCACGGCATTACCGTACATCTCCTGTATGGACGGCATCAGGGCGCTGCTCAGCATAGATGTACAGTAATTCAGCGTCCAATCAGATTCCAGCAGCCGCCGCCGATTGGCTGGCGGCTTATTACTGTACATCTTCACTGGTTTTTTGGTTACCTAGATCACTTTACTCTCATTTAAAATTCCTGTGTTTTTTAATTATATTCCGGTGATATCTTGACCGCTTCTCATCCCTCCTTTTGGAGTCCTTGCCGGATATTATTTTAGGACCTAGCTTGGATTCACCTTCTTCTACCCCCTTGCTTTGGGACAGGTCTACCATCATCCTTATATAGAACTAAGAATTAAAACTTTACGTGCCTCTCCTGGTTTTGATTTATCCTTAATACTTAATTTACATATTATTGATACATTTGTTGAACGACATAAGAACACTCTTCTGGATAGCCACGGACCGATTAATCTCTTAAGAAGTGGTTGAACTTCAACAACATGCCTCTTTTTTGACTAACAACATTCCTTTGGGAGCTAGATTTTTATATCTGCTCTATCTACATGCATCAATAAGAGGGCAATTTTATCCTCAAAAACACCTATTTTTTGGACTTCCTTTCTGTTTCTATAACGCAATTAAACTCCCTTTCAGGGGTATACTATATTTAGTCTCCATGTCTTTGTCTCCTATGTACAGTAGCTCGTTTGGAGGGATGTTTACAACTATTTTTTGGCAATTGCTTGGTCCATGCTGAGCATTTAGGAGATGTATTGCCGCTAGAAAACTCAGTCTGTGATGCTGCAGGGCTGGCCAGCCTCACTTCTAAATGAGTTATCATTTATCAAAATCTTCCACTGTGGCATCCGGATTGAGTTTTATTGATACGGGGGGCAGTCCATAATAACGTCGCTGGACTGTCCCTGTTATCACACTTTAATTCTTTCACTCATTTTCTAAGATTTTTTTTTTATACATTCAGATCTCCTTGCCCTTTATCTTCATTGCTCTTAAATGGACCCTTTTTTGCCATTGCGTACATCTTCCCCTCTAGGCAGTGCTGTCTTCCCCATGGATTGTCTTCCCTTTATTCTCCTTCTTAAATCCCATTTCCATCAGGGCTCCCCCTGTGCCCCTACAGGGGTTCTCGTCACGCGCACCACCCTACATGATCGTGCCACTCACAATCTGACTGGTAGACATGCCCTACCTCATAGTATTTTATGGCACCGGCCTCTGATGAGCTGATTACCAGCCTAGCTATGCATCATATGGGCTGGTTGACACTACGTCACCTGTTGTAATACATTGACCAACTAGAGGGCATTATAACCACACCACTGGTTGGCACCGCGTCACCGGATGTGACACGTGGACCGCTGCAACCACTCCCCTGGCTGGAGTATAGATAAGACAGATCTGTAATATCTCTCTCCCTCCGTGTCCTCCTCAGCTCAGAAGCTCCTGTGGGAACTGAAACTAAACTGCACTGAGCGCATAGGGAGGAGGGAGAAGAGTGGGAGGAGGGAGTGCATAATTACATGTCCGTTTATACAGCAGCCGAACTATACCTGTTTGCTTATAATGGAGAGAACTATTCCAGTAGCTCCCTGCAGGGTCTGACAATGCTGATAACATGGACACTACAAATGGTACAATAATGATTTTACATGTTTTTAAAAGGTCTGCCCAGGCCCTATTCAAGGGTAATATTAGTATCATACTGAAAATGACCTGACAGTGTCACTTTAAAGCTATACTTACATGCTGAATATTGAGCCAAAGAGGCAGAGCAGGTCAGTTGTCTTCCTCGGAGAGGACTATGGCTTGTTTATTCTGCTTTTTATGAGCAGAATCTGCTATGCTATGTTTTAAGAAAACTATTGACCACATTCCTCCCTTTACATTTACCTCCAATTATATATAGAAACAAAGATATATATTTTGTCGCATATCTTAATCAGTGAAACCATATTGCTTAGAAATTATTTTGAAAGTTTGTCTCTTTTAGATTAGAAAACAATGGGTGACAAAAAATTTATGGCACAAGATAGGCTGAATAGACCCCAACCCCCCCCCAAATGCATGTCAGCAGTTATTGCGCAGAATGTATTACCTTGTGTCATCTCCTTGCATTGATGGGAATTGTAGCTGTCACAATAAGTGCTACTGCATGTGAAGATCGGCACTCAAAACTATTCAATTCTATTTGGTATTCACAATTCCGCTATATACCGTATATACTCGTGTATAAGCCGACCCGTGTATAAGCCGACCCCCCTACTTTTGCCCCCAAAACCTGGGAAAACCTATTGACTCGTGTATAAGCCGAGGGTGGACTCCAGCACAGGTATACAGCCCCCAGCAGTGTGGTATACATGCCCCCCAATGGTAGTATACAGCAGCCTCCCCAGTGGTAGTATACAGCAGCAGCCCTAGTGGTATATACAGCAGCAGCTCCAGTAGTTAGTATACAGCAGCCCCAGAGGTATATACAGCCCCAGTGGTAGTATACAGCATCCCCAGAGGTATATACAGCCCCAGTGGTAGTATACAGCATCCCCAGAGGTAGTATACAGCAGCCCAAAGGTATATACAGCAGCCCCAGTGGTAGTATACAGCAGCCCCAGAGGTAGTATACAGCCCCAGTGGTAGTATACAGCAGCCCCAGAGGTAGTATACAGCAGCCTCAGAGGTATATACAGCCCCATTGGTAGTATACAGCAGCCCCAGAGGTATATACAGTCCCAGTGGTAGCATCCAGCAGCCCCAGAGGTATATACAGCCCCAGTGGTAGTATCCAGCATCCCCAGAGGTATATACAGCCCCATTGGTAGTATACAGCAGCCCCAGAGGTATATACAGCCCCAGTGGTAGCATCCAGCAGCCCCAGAGGTATATACAGCCCCAGTGGTAGTATCCAGCAGCCCCAGAGGTATATACAGCCCCAGTGGTAGTATACAGCAGCCCAGAAGTATATACAGCCCCAGTGGTGGTATATACAGCCCCAGTGGTAGTATACAGCAGCCCCACAGGTATATACAGCCCCAGTGGTAGTATACAGCAGCCCCAGAGGTATATACAGCCCCAGTGGTAGTATACAGCAGCCCCACAGGTATATACAGCCCCAGGGGTAGTATACAGCAGCCCCACAGGTATATACAGCCCCAGTGGTAGTATACAGCAGCCCCACAGGTATATACAGCCCCAGTGGTAGTATACAACAGCCCCAGAGGTATATACAGCCCCAGTGGTAGCATCCAGCAGCCCCAGAGGTATATACAGCCCCAGTGGTAGTATCCAGCAGCCCCACAGGTATATACAGCCCCAGTGGTAGTATACAGCAGCCCCACAGGTATATGCAGCCCCAGAGGTATATACAGCCCCAGTGTAGTATACAGCAGCCCCAGAGGTATATACAGCCCCAGTGGTAGTATACAGCAGCCCCACAGGTATATACAGCCCCAGTGTAGTATACAGCAGCCCCACAGGTATATACAGCCCCAGTGGTAGTATACAGCAGCCCCACAGGTATATACAGCCCCAGTGTAGTATCCAGCAGCCCCAGTGGTAGTATACAGTCCCCCCCCTCCTTATGCCCCCCCCCCAGGCTGCGGCAGCTGTCAAAATAACAAACATTTTATACATCACCTTCCGGCGCAGCTCCTCCGCTCCTCCGCTCGCCGGCTTCTTCTTCCTTGTTGTGCCGGCTTCTGTGACCGCGCACAGGAAATGACGTCATTTCCTGCGCCCGGTCACATGACACCGGCACAACAAGGAAGAAGAAGCCGGCGAGCGGAGGACCGGAGGAGCGGAGGAGCTGCGCCGGAAGGTGATGTATAAAGTGTTTGTTATTTTGACAGCTGCCGCAGCCTGGGGGGGACATAAGGAGGGGGGGCTGTTTATTACTACTGGGGGACCCATATTAAGGAGGGGGGGCTGTGTAGTGCAATATGCACGGCATCCCCCCGCCGCTGATGGACGGGGGGATGCCGTGCATATTCATTGCACTAATGAGGCGGCCCCACGTGACCGCCTGCGGTCACCGCGGCCCCCTCCTGCCTCCTCCAGCCCCCGGTCACAGCCCCCTCCCCACAGCATACCGTATGACCCGTGTATAAGCCGAGGGGGGGACTTTTCAGCCCAATTTTTGGGCTGAAAAACTCTGCTTATACACGAGTATATACGGTAATCATTTAGAAGGCACAATGTTTTAAAGTGTTGTAATTGAAGTTTGTCTTGTTATTTTGGGCCCAGTTATATTGCAAGTCTAATACTGCAGGTATTATTTTGCTAATTCTTAGTGGTATAACAATTGGTGAGGAGCTGGATTTGGAGTAAAGACTATTTGACCAATGGACATAGAACAGACTTTTTACAGCATGGAGCGCTGGTTACATAAATATTATTTTTCTGTTTTATTGGAGATTTGCCGGCTTGTCATTTTGGGGGTTCCTTGTCGGTGCTCAATTGGAAGGGGTTGTGATAATGTGACATCCTAGTTGACCTATAGACTTTAATGCAATATTTCATTTTTGCTATCATCCCATAGCTTTAGCCATGTAAGGTCACGTGGTCGAAAATTCATGATCCGATAGCTTTAGCCACTACTGGTCACGTGACCAAAATTTAAATCTAATGCAATCACGTCTACATTACCATTAAGTTTCCTGCATCTGGTTTGTGGGTTGAGTCTTTTGTACCTCCCTGAAGTGAGCCTCCTGGATACACAACTTTGCAGACTGGCTGAAGAAGTCATTGAATCTCTTTTATGGCCGCTTTACACGTCCCGATATCATTGTCTAACAACAATAAAAAGTCATGTGGTTCATGCGTTGGCGCCGATATCGTTCGTGCGTTGTGTGGTGTAAATGAGCAATACGATGCCAGAACGATGCAAAACCGATATCATTAGGGAATTGGGCAGGCTCTCCAACTGGCCGATATTGGATGGACGATCTGGCAGGATCGAGCTGTGTGACGGCCCCAACAACGATTTGGAGCACAACTTCCCTATTCACTCCCATGTTAAATGGTCGTTCCCTGGGTCGCTCGTACGAGGGGGCGTATACATTGCAGTTGCGTTGCCTGCCGATATCTCCTTGTGTAACATCTCCTATGCGATTTTGGATTAGTGCCAAAAACGTGCGCGCTCCCGTGCCATTGTGTACAATATCGGAACGATATCGGGACGTGTAAAGAGGCCATTACTCTTTGAATTGAATGTACCTGATGGTTAAAGGGGTTGGGTGTGGTTATTTTTGCCCAATTAGGGGCCGATTCCAAGAAGAGGTAGAAAGAAGACGACTCATGTTTGAGGGAGGTTAGTTGGTGCTGTGAATTAAAAGAGAGAGGATTTGTGCTGAGGACAGGTCCTGACCTTATGGAGGGTGTGGTGATGTGGCCCCTGGCAGGGGGCATCACACGGGTTATCAGTGCAGGTCTCTGTTCACATGGGCCAGTTTTCCTGTGTGTGTGTGCTGTATGAAATCTGTCCGGTGTACAGTGGGTTAACAGCTGAAGGGTTTCATGAGCTGAGTAAAACAGCTGAGTGTGAGTGCTGAAGATCTGAGAGATTCATGAGCCTAATGAGCGGCTGAACCGGTGTGAATGAGTGCTTTGCTGGGCTAAACCTGAATGGTGCACATGGGGTTAATCACATCTCAGGTCTGTGTGTGACTGAGATGTGCTGATTGACTCACTGGGTTGCAGCTGTGGGTTAAGCAGCCTGGATAAGAACCTGCCAGGTGTCTGAATGAGAGAGAGGACGATGGGAGTCAGAGCAGTCCAGACAACTGCCATGTGAAGACTCACTGGAAGTGATCCGTCCCCGGTGGGGGAAGTGAAGGGAGCCTGCCAGCTCCATACCGGTGGCACGTGATGCGTGCATGCCAGCCAATGTTCAGGACCGAGGACGGCTCAAGGGCCAGGCGGTCAGATGTGCGGTATGAGAGACCGAGTATGGTTCAAGGGCCAGGTGGTCACAGCAGACTTTGGGACTGACTGAGTGAGTCATGATAGTCCCGTTGATCCAGATGTAAGTGTACCGGATCCCGTTGGACCCCTGGGGGTCTCGTATATACTGAGTAACAGGGTTCCTGGTACTATTGTGGGCCCTGAGTATGTAGTATATTGGTTTATGTAAAAATGCCATGAATGCTGTTTCATGCTTGAGTTATACTGGTTTATGAAAAAGTACCATGTGTGATGACTCGTGTGCAATAGGATGGGGAATGATCCCTGTCAGGGTGTTAGGCGGAGGTAACCGCCATTGGGACCGACAATAGGTCATGACATGGTCCCGTTGATTCTCATGTGAATGTCCTGTAATTTCATATGTGAATGTCCTGTAATTTCATATGTGAATGTCATATACTGCAATGTAATGATATGCATATTATATGTGAAAATGTAAAGGGTGTTGTGTGTTACCAGTGGTTTTATGGCGTGAAATAAACTACTGTGTTATGTTTCCCGTTAAAAATATTACTAATGTCATTTCATTATGCTGCAAGCGAGTACCCCCAGGGGCGCTACCTCACAAGGGGCTAAAGAGTTGGGAGTTGGGTACACCGTACCGTCTGGGTTTGAGGAGTCATCCTAAAGACTAGATTAGAGCTGGATACATGTGCTATGGTTTTAGCCATCATCTGGATGAACAGAAGGACAATTGTTGCTGGCTGGTTTCTGATCTTGTAGACTGGGGCATTGCATTATGGCCATCTACCTGGGGTTGCTGTAATACCATGTAATTATTAGGTGATTAGAACAACCCACAACTTCAGATCCTCAGAACAGTCATTTAATTTTTTAAGTACCGTATATACTCGTTTATAAGCCGACCCGTGTATAAGCCGATCCCCCTACTTTTTCCCCCAAAACCTGGGAAAACCTATTGACTCGTGTATAAGCCGAGGGTGGACCCCAGCACAGGTATACAGCCCCCAGCAGTATGGTATACAGCAGCCTCCCCAGTGGTAGTATACAGCAGCCTCCCCAGTGGTAGTATACAGCAGCAGCCCCAGTGGTAGTATACAGCAGCCCCAGTGGTAGTATACAGCAGCCCCAGTGGTAGTATACAGCAGCCCCAGTGGTAGTATACAGCAGCCCCAGAGGTAGTATACAGCAGCAGCCCCAGAGGTAGTATACAGCAGCAGCCCCAGAGGTAGTATACAGCAGCAGCCCCAGAGGTAGTACACAGCAGCAGCCCCAGAGGTAGTACACAGCAGCAGCCCCAGTGGTAGTATACAGCAGCCCCAGTGGTAGTATACAGCAGCAGCCCCAGTGGTAGTATACAGCAGCAGCCCCAGTGGTAGTATACAGCAGCAGCCCCAGTGGTAGTATACAGCAGCAGCCCCAGTGGTAGTATACAGCAGCAGCCCCAGTGGTAGTATACAGCAGCAGCCCCAGTGGTAGTATACAGCAGCAGCCCCAGTGGTAGTATACAGCAGCAGCCCCAGTGGTAGTATACAGCAGCAGCCCCAGTGGTAGTATACAGCAGCAGCCCCAGTGGTAGTATACAGCAGCAGCCCCAGTGGTAGTATACAGCAGCAGCCCCAGTGGTAGTATACAGCAGCAGCCCCAGTGGTAGTATACAGCAGCAGCCCCAGTGGTAGTATACAGCAGCAGCCCCAGTGGTAGTATACAGCAGCAGCCCCAGTGGTAGTATACAGCAGCAGCCCCAGTGGTAGTATACAAGCAGCAGCCCCAGTGGTAGTATACAGCAGCAGCCCCAGTGGTAGTATACAGCAGCAGCCCCAGTGGTAGTATACAGCAGCAGCCCCAGAGGTAGTATACAGCAGCAGCCCCAGAGGTAGTACACAGCAGCAGCCCCAGAGGTAGTATACAGCAGCAGCCCCAGAGGTAGTATACAGCAGCAGCCCCAGTGGTATATACAGCAGCAGCCTTAGTGGTAGTATACAGCAGCCCCAGAGGTATATACAGAAGCCCCAGTGGTAGTATACAGCAGCAGCCCCAGAGGTAGTATACAGCAGCAGCCCCAGAGGTAGTATACAGCAGCAGCCCCAGAGGTAGTATACAGCAGCAGCCCCAGAGGTAGTATACAGCAGCAGCCCCAGAGGTAGTATACAGCAGCAGCCCCAGAGGTAGTATACAGCAGCAGCCCCAGAGGTAGTATACAGCAGCAGCCCCCAGAGGTAGTATACAGCAGCAGCCCCAGTGGTAGTATACAGCAGCAGCCCCAGTGGTATATACAGCAGCAGCCCCAGTGGTATATACAGCAGCAGCCCAGTGGTATATACAGCAGAATATTTTCTTAGCTGCTCATGAATGGGCAGAACACCACTCATAAGGCAAATATACGCTATATACATAAAATTCTGCTCTTCTATAGCAAGTCATGAAAGGTAGTCTTGAGAGCTACTCTCTGAAATTATTTTCTTGACTCGTTGTGAATGTACCACACTGGCAGACAGCTATGAGCCACACATCACTAGCTCAGATGCCACATTTGGCTCTGAAGTCACAGGTTGGGGCCCATGCTCAGTGTGCACAGAGCAATCATAACAATGATTGTTCTACACACATAGAAGTATAGTTAGATTGTGTAAATAGTCTAGTAAATGATCACTGATAGGTTTGCATGTAGGTCATTTACCCGCCGTGGTCGACGTGTGTAAATGTGCCTTTTCTTACCTCATGTAATTTCTTACATATACGGTAACTTCAATTGCACAATAAATTCTGGATCTAGTTCACTTCTCTCTTTGTAATACTGTAGTGTCTTCACTGTGTTTACATAATCCTGCATTCAGTTCTGTTATAGTGTAATTTGAGCTATGCCCCGTAGGCATATTCTGTTGGTTTGTAATATTACTTTGGTGCATTTTCTGTTACCTATTTTCTACCATTCATTTGAATTAGACAGCAGGTGTAACAACAATGTGGCAGATGTTTAGAGAGGAGATGGCTGAAAAGCTATACGTTGAGTGACATTCCTGCAAAATCAATTTGACTCATCATTGCCCTGCTTATTAATATTGCTTTCTTGCTTTTCTTTTACAGTATTAGGATTCTTGTAAGAAAATTATCTTGTTTATAGATTAATTACTAATTGCATAATGTGTGTGTGTGTGTGTGTGTGTGTGTGTGTGTGTGTGTGTGTGTGTATATGTGTACGGTATATATGTAATATGTATACACACATGGAAGGAGTAGCATGAAGGATATTATATAGGAGTACTGATCATTGTACACACTAAGGCTACGTGCCCACTGGACATATTTTTCTTGGTATGCGATTGTCAGCTGCAAAAAAAGCAGCTGTGAAAAAAAAATCACCACAAACGTATTGCGTTTGTTCACATTACAACCGCAGCACAAATAAGGGGACACACAGAGACAGACACACTTTGTCATCTTCCCTGGGGAGCCCCAGTGATTTCTTCCTTCCGGGCTTCAGTTGGACCTGTGGGTATTGTGCTTCCAGTGACAGCCTGAGTCACATGGCCTGTCACTTGGCGCAGGTCCTGGAAGTCAGTCATGCAGCTTCTGCATGGAGGAAGAAATCTCCGGGAAGGGTGAGTATTGCAGCATTTTTGCTGTGGAAATTGCAGGAATAAGGTATCTGTTAGGCCCCCTGGCACCGCTTCCCAGCTCACCTCTCCCGGGTCGGCATCTCCTGCTCCATTGCCGACCGGGTGTTCGTCATCCAAGCGTGCTGTGTCTCGGAGCAGTCACCATGTTCCCTTCCTGTCAGCTGACCGCCGGGTTCGCAGATGAGCACATTACTATGGTCATTTTCATGAGCCTACTCAGCGGCACGCTAGGTGCACTCCTTCCCTGTGACTCTAGGGGCCGGCAAGGTCCAACCTGACATTCCCTTGGCCAATAGCTGCTCTTCCCATGGTATATCAGGCCACCTCCTCTGATGGGAGGTGCCTGATTATTAAGTCAGTTTGCTTCTGCCTTGCTGACTGTTGGTCAGGCCTTCCTTGTACTCTGTGTCCTGGAACACTTGCTGTGCTCTCTTCCCCGGTAGCACCATTCCTGGTCTCCTAGACTTGTACCCTGTTACCTGGAATACCCCTATATTCCTTAGTATAGGCTAACCTTACGAGCCGCCCCCCTGGTACTAGCTGCTGTGGTATTTAGACCCTCTGGGCTTGCCCCTGACAATCCCTGTATAGGGGTTGGGTAAACTAGGATAAGCTCACCCAGAGGAGTTCAGTACCACGGCCCAGTGGGTCCACTCTAGGGCGCCTTTTCCCGGAAGCGTGACAGAATCACAGACGGACTGTAGGAATACCAATCCGTTTGTGATCTTTTTTTGGGGGTTTACAATGGAGTCAATATTGTAAATGCAACCTAAAAACGGGCAGGTTAATTGACAGGGACTTTTATGCAGGCAATTTCTGCAGTAGGATCTGGAAGATAGAGGCACACATCTCCTGCCGCTGCACGGAGGAAGAATTGCCGGGGAGGGTGAGATAGTGTCTGTGTGTCTGTCTGTGTTTGTGTGTCCTATTTGTGCTGCATTTGTATGTGCACAAATGCAATAGGTTTGTGCTGCTTTGGTTTATAGACCGCTGCATTTGTACATCTGACAAGTGCAGCACATAAATTAAGCACAGTGGGCACATAGCCTTATACACACGCACATATGCACATGCACACCTATACACACACACACATACACAGCCCCTGTTAAAATGCCAGGTTTTGGTCATGTAAAAAATAGAGAAGAATAATTTCAGAACATTTTCCACCTTTTATTATTGTTCATAATCTGCACAAATCTATTGAGAAACAAACTGAAATAATTTTATAAAAAAAAAAAAGTGGTCCCCTTTTTATTTGGGAATGTGGTTTTGTTCCAGATTAGTCAATGACATGTTAAGAACCTGTCACCAGTATTGTAAGTAAAGTAAGTGAGGACAGGACCATATTGGTGCTTTCTACTGATTAAAATTATATTATATATATATATATGTGTGTGTGTGTGTGTGTGTGTGTGATATAGATATATATATATATATATATATATATATATATATATATATATATATATATATATATATATATATATATATATATATATAAATTTTTTTTTTTTTAATGTACCGGTATATACAAAGCTATATATAGCCCACTGGGACGGGGTACTGCTGCGGATATCATGGTGGTCTTGGTCCTGACCGTGTCCCGGGTTTCGCAAGTAAATGAGGGAATATTTACAGGGGAGTTTGTCGTGACGCGACCCGCGGGTTGTGGTCAGGGTGACCACCACTGCTGCAGAACCACCAGGGATGATATTTGGCAGCTGGGGATGTAATGGTTCTCTGCAGGTAGAGCTTGTTTCCCAGGGGCAGAGATCGTAACAGTCTATAGATGGTGCTATGGATATTGCAGGATAGGGGTAGTAGTAGAGATGATAGCTGCTTGTGAGGGAACGCAGGATTTGACACAAGGATCACACAAACTCACGGTTTTGAAGTTTTCCAAGTCTTTACTGCAGATGATGTTGCTAGCAGAGTATTGTCCACGGAGTCTGTACCGGGGTCGGTTGCTCCCACCCTGTCCGGGTCCTCGGCTTCCCTCTCCTGCGCTGTGTGTGTGGCCCTGCTGCCGCTTCAGCTAGGCTGCTGGCCTGTCTCTCCTCACAGGTACCCCTTTTGCTAGGCAACTTGAGTCTTTCCTCTGTATTTCTGACCCTGCCGTGTTGCTTCGCTGAGGTACAGTGTAGATATATAACCTCCACTAGTCCGGTGTTTATTGTGCTGCGTATGTCAGTCACAGCTTCGCATCCGGTATCCAGTCTGTGCGCTCCTCCGGGGCGAGTTATGAGGTAACTCAGTCTCCCAGATGTGTTCTCCTGTTTCTCTTACTCCTTTCCTCAGTCCTCCCAGGAACTGAACTAACTCCAACTGACTAACTGTCACTGCTACTCTGAGGTAAGCAACATTAGCTCCTCCCACCACTCTGCTCTTCCCCACTTCCTCTCCACACCAGAATATATAGGGAAGCCCTTTAGCTCCCCCTTCCGGCCTGGAGACGCTAGTGTAGTGTTGTGGGTTGTGTGAGGAGTTAACCCTTGGCGTTGTTATATATGTATGTATATATATATATATATATATATATATATATATATATATATATATATATATATATATATATATATATATATATATATAATGTGAATATTCGTGATGAGCGGATAGTGAAATACTCGGCTTCAGGAGGTTCGTAGTGAGTAGTTTTTAATACTCGCATATTTGTGCGAATAGCAAATCTAATGTTAGTCAGTTAGTGATGGGTTCCACCCACATACATCCTGCCATAGAACGAGTATTTCTGGGACAGGGCGGGAGAATGGGCTTTTTTGCATTTGTACTGCACAAAACACCATGCTGTGCCCCCAGAGAGAGCCTAACATTCAAGAGGTTCTCACTAGAGTGCTAGCTCCAATTGTGTACTGAAGGGAGCTGGCAATTTGTGTCAGCTCGATAATGATTGACCCATCACTCACAAGCACCTATGATACTAGCTGAGTGCGAGTAGCAAATAGAAACGATTACATTCGCTCATCACTAGTAAAGATATCCATTTGTGTATTTTCTTTAATATGCGTTTTGAAGTATTTCTCTTATTTATTCTGTTGTGCATCAGGCCGGGCATGTGGGCTGTGACTGGTGGTAGGGTCTTTAGCTCTGTGCTGGTCACTACACTACATTCTGTCTATTCTTATTTAAATTCAAAGAGCAATCTGCTTATGCACAGCCGCCATCTCCATATTCCTGAAGACTACCAGGAGATCAATCTGCGCAAGCGCTGGGATGACGCCAGTGCAAAATTCAGATGAAGAAGAAAAGACATGCAGAAGAAGCTGAAGGGCTAGAACAGAACCTTTCTACCAGTTATGCCTTAGACTCACTGATGCACAAAGATATACCATATTTTTCGACTGTAAGATGCACCGGGCCAAAAGACGCACCCAGATTTTAGAGACTGAATATTGGGGGAAAAAATTAAGCAAAAAATGTAATGTGTCAGCCCCCCTGCCCACCTCTCAGCACTGGCTTAAGCACTGAGGTGATGGACAGGCGGATGCTGTGAATGTTACATGATGAGCCAAATCGGCGGATCCACGTGACCAGCAGCGGCATCTGCATCCTGCACCAGCTTCCTCCAGCCTGCTCCAGAGCCGCTGCTCCCTCAGCACAGCGACAACAGCCAGCAATGGTCCGTATATCCAGACCATGGGCCATAAGATGCACCTCCACTTTCCCCTACAATTTTGGGGGAGGTGGAAATTGCATGTTATGGTCCAAAAAATACTGTAAATGGAAGAAAACTTTACATGCAAATTAAAGAATGCAAAAAATGGATTTCTTCACTTTAGGTATTACTTGAAGCAGTATGACATTGCTATTATGGACCTTTAGGGTAAGTTCACACTTACCCGGCGTGTTTGTCGGCGGCAGCTGGCGGGACCCGCCAGGAAGCTCCGGCGCCGTCCACCGGCTTCCTGGCGGGTATGTGCGGGCGGTATCCGGCGGCTGCCCAGCGGGTTCTCGGCGGCGATTCTGCAGCGGCTGGAAGCAGCACATGATTCTGCTTGCAGCCGCTGCAGAACCGCCGGTTTTTAGAACATGGTCATTCTTTGCTAACCCGCTGGGAAACCTGCGGGTTAGCAACGGATGACGCTGGGTAACCGCCGCTGTGTGCACAGCCTTGGGCTGTTTACATTAGTTTTAATGTTAATCCAAACGCCGGTTTGGATTAACATAAATTAACATAAAACTAATGTAAACAAAACGGCGGTTTACACAGGTAAACCGCCGAAAACCCGGCCAGTGTGCACTTACCCTTAAACAAAATCCTAATTTTAGGGTGTAGACAGCATCTTAACTGAAATTAGTAAAAAAAAATATAATGGGAAGAGTATGGGAAACAGAAATTCTATCAAAATTATTTGTAACCTTGAGAAGTTAGCAATGCCAACAATTTGAAATTGCTAAAATAGCTGTGGTATAATGACAAACCGTCCATAGGTTTTGCTTGGGGGTGACGTGGTGGTACAGGCCCCTATAGATCTAATATTGTTGTTTTACATCATTGGAGTAGTTTCAAGAGTGAATGGGTTAACTATATACTTACCAAGTCAGCTTTGGTGTTCACCAGCAGGTTCTAACCTGCCCAAACCGATTCAGTGATTGGTCGACCTATCAGGGGTAGTGTTAGCTAAGTTTTATCAGTTAATTGTATTTGGGCTGCAGAAATGTTAAAACATTTAGTTTTATATTGTCTGAAATATATTTGGATAAAAACATTTATTGAAGGTAAATCTAATTTATTAGCTGATTCTTTGTCATCAGCAGTGGCAGAAGTTTGGGCAGCTGGTACCAGAGGCTGACCATGAAGGGTCATCTTGCCACTTCATCTGTCGGATGTGATGTAGAATCTGTTCCGTTCTTCATTGGAAGACGATTAGCTCTCAGAACATGTGCCAAATATTCAGCTGCATGGTGGGAATGGATTAATTGTTGTACGCATAGAGGGTTAGTTTACAATAAGGCCTCATTCACAAAGGAGTTTGTGCTGTGTTTTTTCTTTATCCATTTTTTTGTGCAGTTCCTGCCCTAAAAAACAGATACTTGCTTTTTGCAAAAAACAAAACAAAAAACAAACGTGTCATCTGTTTGTATTGCTTTATTGCTCCGTTTTCAGGGGATACAGACACAGAGGGAGACACACACATATACACTTTCTTATCCTCCTCGGTGATCCCATGGACTGTGTAATACAAATACTTACAGGACTTGACCCCATGCGACTCTCAACTTCTCATATTATATTGATTTGTTCCTACAGAAGTATGTCTTGAATTTGGTATCATACTTGAGGGGTTCCACACATTTGATCAGTCTGTTCCAAACTCTTCCACCACTGACAGATTGAATGAAGAGAAAAGTTTGGTCAGGCTGAGCGCTGGGCATACAGAAGAAGGCAAAAGGTTAATGTAAATATACAGACCTTTATTTTGAATGCTACACACAACGCGTTTTGGTAGTTGAATACCGCCTTCATCAGGTATCATGACCATCACCTGATGAAGTTGGTATTCAGCTGCCAAAACGCGTTGTGTGTAGCATTCAAAATAAAGGTCTGTATATTTACATTAACCTTTTGCCTTCTTCTGTATGCCCAGCGCTCCGCCTGACCACACTTTTCTCTTCATTCATCACTACCCCTCTTTGATGGCTGCAATTGGAGCAGCACAGGCATCAATACTAGGAGACCTGCAGGAGCTTTGGTAATGTGTTTCCAGTCATTTGACAGTTTGGAATTTATGCCCCATAGCCAGACGGCCAGCTCCTCACTAACCACCGGCTTCTCCTGAGATTGTGCAAGGGTGCACAACCCGGATAGGTGAGTGGATCCCCGCTCTAATAGAAACCCCACTAGACCACCAGGTATACCTCTGCCCCATGCTATTTATTCTCTGTTACCACTGACAGATTGTCTCCTTATCACACTTAATGTAAATTCCCTTTACTCTAATATCAGCCATGAGTTAGGTTTACGTGCCATTAATCACTATCTAGTAAAAGATGATTGGATGCTGGATAAACGGAAACAATTTTTCCTAGACGGTATTCGCTTCATCCTTGAGAACAATGTTTTTTCTTTTGAGAGCACCTACTACCGCCAGGTGAGGGGCTGCGCAATGGGGACGAGATTTGCCTCAAGTTATGCAAATCTCTTAATGGGGCTCTTCCAATCCACTCACATTGTGCAGTCCACCCTGGCCTCAACCCGTATTGTTTTATATCATCGCTTTATTGATGATTTGTTTTTTATAAGGAGGCTATTGGGTTTGTTGCGGACTTGAATTCAAATTCTTGGGGGCTGTCCTTTACATTTAACATTGCCGACAGGACTATTCAATTCCTTGATTTGTCTATCTGGCTGGATGTCTCTGGAAGGTGTCCACAGCGACGCATTTCAAATAGGTTGATGTGAACAGTTACCTAGAGTTTGCTAGTGGACACCTTCCCAGGTAGATTACAAATCTTCCATACGGGCAGTATTGGAGAATACGTAAGAACTGTAGTAGTGACTGATTTCTTCCTCGAGTCAAAAATTCTGAAAAATGATTTGTGGCTAAAGGATATCCAAAAAGGCTGCTGAATGATGCTTTTAATAAAACTAAGGGTACCGTTACACGTCGCAACATTGCATGCAATTTCAATGGCAATTTGCTGGTTGCAGTGAAATCATGGACGCATTGTTCTATTTTGTTGCCGTGTACAAATGTAACAATGTGTCCATGATTTCACTGCAACCAGCAAATTGCCAGTGAAATTGCATGCAATGTTGCAACGTGTAACGGTACCTTAAGGCCTTGACCCAAGCAGATTGTATCAAAAAGATCCATTCCACATCCAACCCAAAAGAACGGGACGATTTTGTGCCAAATTTAAGTCTCATAACAACCTTCAGTCAGTCCTGGCAGACGCTCCAAAGACTGATGAATAAATATTGGTTTATCCTGATGAACGATCGAATCCTGTCCAAAAGCTTACCTATTAAACCAAGGATTATTCATAAGTTCAGCTGAAATCTCAGAAACCTAGTAGCACATCCCAAGCCATAGAGGAAAAAGGGGGTAAACTGGATTGTAAACTGGGTTTCTTCCAGAGTAACGCTCCAAAATGCCTATGCTGCCATATTATTGTCAATGGGGCTAAATCTTTTTCATCTCGTACCATGGGAGAAACCTTTCCCATCATATATGTTTCCTGCCAATCGTCCTATGTTGTATACCTGATGGAATGTACGGGTTACCTGTTGCACAGGTTTTCTAAACATTTTTTATTGGAACATTTGAAAAACCCAAGTGAAATGAGGCTTATCATCATTGACCATATATCCTAGTCCTGTCCAAATAGATACAGGAAACTCGTTAACAAGGAAAATTACTGGATCTTCAACTTGGTACATTATCTCATGAGGGGCTCAATTTATCATTGCAGAATGTGGTATAATAAAATGCATTCTGACCATTTTTATTCAGCTGTTTCTTTATATTTTTATCCTTCTTTTTCTGCACCCTCCACTCACGCCGTTACTCCTCTTCGTCCCCCTCCTCTTTTTTCACTCATTATTATAAGGATTATTTCTGAGTATTTTTTATATAAAAGGAAAAAAAAAAACCTCTTTTAATACAATGTTATAGGAAATCCATGTTCAAACCAGACAAAAGTCGACCTATATGTTTTGATCTTTTGTTAAAATTGTGATTCGTGTTAAAAGAAGTTTGTTTTGATAATTTTGAGTTGTGCTTATTCAGGACAGCGTTTGTTATGGCCTTTTTAGAGCATTAAGGATAGGAGAATTTTCAACAAGCAAAGTACGTATTTCTGGTTTATCATATAAGGATGTAGCTTTGCACAGTTCTTTACTAAGAATCTTGAGAATATCTAAGACGGATCAGTTAGGTATGGGAGCCACCATGAAATTGAACCATATAGTAAGCTCCTTTCCTTTGCCCAGTAGAAAATGTCAAAAATGGGTAAGAAATAAGATCTACATCCTGGGTCCTGTTTTTATGCATATGAGGGGCAGACCAGCAACCAAATTTCAGTTGAATTAATTAAAAAAAAAAAGTTTAGTAAAATTGAGGTTAGGTAGACTGAACGTTTCTTCTAAATTATTTAGAATAGGTGTGTGGCTACCATCGCAGTGGAGTCAAGGTCATGAATTCATAATCAGAGCCGCTTTTTGCAGAATCGATATAAATTGGACAGAGTCTGACTTCTAAAATATATAGTGAATTGGGTCCAGTAGTTCAATGTAATATATACTAAATATTATGTTCTATCAAAATATTTTTATTATTTTATCATAATAATGATTAAAGCTTGATGTTCACATTGTACTACAATAAAGTTATCACTTATGGTACCTTTACACGCCGCTACAGAGGGTTGGAAACAACCGGGTGTCGGAGACAAATGTATCTTGCACCGTCAAATCAACCCGAGGTAGCGGCGTGTAAACTAGGTTGTTGCCACCCGTCACTGTCGGCACCTGTTTCAGATCAGTACTCTAAAACAGGTTGGTTTCAACCCGATGGTAGCGGCATCTAAATAAGGTACGGTAAGGTTTTTTCGCCACCTAGTGAACTCCCTGGGGCGTGACACAGCCTCCGGGAAACCACCCCCCTTCAGCGATCATTGGTGGAAGCTCCTGCTTTACGATTGGTTGTCGCTGCATAGGGCGGCATATTTAAGGAGCTGACCAGTCACACTACACAATTGCAATAGCGTGATGTATTAGCCAGCCTTCTTGCGCTGGCTGGCCAATCATGATGGTATTGCATTGTCCAATTATCGTACGAGCGTCTCGTAATCCACAATTCTGGCACGCCTATGTGTTGTCCCTGCTGCACCAGGTCCTCCCATATTACCTTCTGTAGCGGCGTGTAAATGAGGGACGGTGCTCTACAGAAGGTAACTTGTGGCACCCGTCGGTGCCTCCAGGGATAGATTAAACCTTCTGTAGAGCACCTTGTAGTGGTGTGTAAAGGCGGTATCGGGTACCGTTTGCAACCGTTGGTACGTGCTCGTGCACGTGAGACACCAGGTTGTTTCCAACCTTCTGTAGCGGCGTGTAAAGATACCTTTGAACTTAAGCCATGTATAAGGGAGTTGGAGTCATGGAGACAGTCGGATTCAGGGAAATTGAGGAGTCAGAGGTTGGGCTTACCGACTCCACAGCCCTGGCGGTTAGAGACAGCTAGACTAGGCCTGAATGAGAATATAATTAAAAAATTTGTAGCTAACAGCTTAATACATTTAAATTACATATAAGACCAGATTTATTATTTAAGACTGGCGTAGTGCAGTGTTAATAAATGAAACCACTGCATTATTGCTCACCTAATTGATTCAAGGCACACCACATACTGAATTAGGAATCTTACAAGTCCTGTGCACTGTACTGATAAGGTGCATGCAGGATCAAAAATAAACCTTTACATCCAGGTACCTTTATAGGTAACATCTTCACTGATTGAAGTTGTTCCCATCCCTTTTGTTTCCATGTAGTACAGATGCCATGATGAGATTTCAATACCACAGTCTTTCTCTCCAGCCTTCACTCTTTTCCATCTTCAGCAGCACACCCCCGGCACTATGCCCCTAAAAAGAAAAATATCATCATACTGCTCAAGAAATATAAATATCTCCCATGGGGCACCACTGAATAAGTAATTTCCCCTCACAGTGCTTCCTGCACAAAATATCCCCCCACAAATTGCCCTTCTCTATAATTTGCTTACTCCATACTTTCAAGGTAAAGGCTGTGTATTACAGCCAGGATCTGACCCTATCAATTGCATGGGGAGCAGAGCTCCACCTGCAATTGTTAACCTGTTAAATCCCGCTGTCAAACTCTGACTGTGGAATTTCAAAGTAACCTGTCATGTCCTTTTTTGTTATTAATCCACCCCAATGTTATTTAGATTATGTACTGTTCATTAAAACACTCTTTTTTCATATGAGATTATCCCACAAAAGCATCTTAACATTTTCTGAAGCTAGCTAATGAAATATGTGGCAGGACCTTTGTAATGTCACAACCATGTGACTATATTAGGCGGACCTAAGTCTACATAGACCTTAATGATTTTGCTTGCTTAGCTCCACCCACTGTAGTCACATAGTCGTGACATCACATTGGTTCTTTATACAGAGACATTGGCATTGAGTTAAAGGGAAACTCTCAGATCGTTTATGCCCCCCAAGCTGACTAATCACTGCATCATTTACATAAGAAAATGTAAGTGTATAAATGCTTTTTTTCAACTCTAACATTACACTATTAGCTAATACAGGGATGCTTAGAATAATACTATTAAACTGCAGGTACAGATGGTGATAGCTTGGGAGGCATAAACAATTTGACAGAATCGCTTTAACATGCGCCGGCATGGGGGCCTGTGATATGATTGCAGGTTGCAGATTGGTTGCAATGACAGCAGGGGTTTTGTTAAAGCTCTCCGTGACTGTCATGGTACGCTCCATTGAAACTATGCCTGTGTTCGGGCTTCAAAGGAGACTGAATTTACGTTATATGCAACAATGATATGGCATTGTATATACAGGGGGTATGGAAAGTATTCCGACTCCTTTAAATTTTTCACTCTTGTTTAATTGCAGCCATTTGGTAAATTCAAAAAAGTTCATTTTTTTTCTTATTAATGTACACTCTGCTATATAAGAGCACAGTGACCTCAGTAATCCTTAAATAGAAGAAGATTGGGACCACCAGAAGTCTTCCTAGACCTGGCCATCCAACCAAACTGAGCAATCGTGGGAGAAGAGCCTTGGTGAGAGAGGTAAAGGAGAACCCCAAGATCACTGTGGCTGAGCTCCAGAGATGCAGTAGGGAAGATGGGAGAAAGTTCCACAAAGTCAGCTATCACTGCAGCCCTCCACTAGTCGGGCCTTTATTGCAGAGTGGCCCAACAGAAGCCTCTCCTCAGTGCAAGACATATGAAAACCCAAATACAGAAAACACATGAAGGACTTCCAGACTATGAGAAATAAGATTCTCTGGTCTGATGAGTCAAAGATAGAACTTTTTGGTGATAATTTTAAGTGGTAAGTATGGGGAAAACCAGGCACTGCTAATCACCTGCCTAATACAATCTCATAAATGGTGACAGCATAGTGCTATGGGTGTGTTTTCCAGCTGCAGGGACAGGACGACTGGTCGCAATTGAAAGAAACATGAATGCAGCCAAGTACATAGATATCCTGGATGAAAACCTCTTTCAGAGTGCTCTGGAGCTGAGACCTGACCGAAGGTTCACTTCCAACAAGACAATGACCCTAAGCGCACAGCTAAAATAACAAAGGAGTGGCTTCAGGACAACTCTGTGACCATTCTTGACTGGCCCAGCCAGAGCCCTGACCTAAACCCAATTGAGCATCTCTGGAGAGACCTGAAAATGGCTGTCCACCAACATTCACCATCTGACCTGATGGAACTGGAGAGGATCTGCAAGGAAGAATGGCAGTGGGTCCCCAAATCCAGGTGTGAAAAACTTGTTGCATCATTCACAAGAAAACTCATTACTGTATTAGCTCAAAAGGTGCTTCTACTCAATACCGAGCAAAGGGTCTGAATACTTATGGCCATGTGATATTTCAGTTTTTCTTTTATAATAAATTTGCAAAAATTTCTATTTTTTTTTTTTTTTTCAGTCAAGATGGGGTGCAGAGAGTACATTAATAAGAAAAAAATGAACTTTATTTCATTGCAGCCACTTGGTAAATTCAAAGAGTGAAAAATTTAAAGGGGTCTGAATACTTCCTGTAGTCACTGTAGCACACGAAATCAGGATCGCAGCCTCAAGTTCCCTAAGGGGATTATTAAAAATAGTAGTAAATTTAAAAAAAAAAAAAAAAAAAAGTTTAAATCACTCCCCCTTGTGCCTTGTTCCCCATTAAAAATAAAGATAAGAAAAATGTGGTATTGGTGCATTCAGAGGAGTCTGATCTATCAAAATATAAAGTAATCAACATAATCAGTAAACATTGTAAAGCAAAAAAATTCTAGAATGCCAAAAATGTTTTTTGTTTTTTTTTTGTTGTTGCTGCAATACACAAAAAATGGAGTAACAAGCGATCAGAACATCATGGCTATCCCAAAATGGCATCGATAAAAATGTTGTCTCCCTGCAAAAAATAGGCCATTACGCAGCTTGGTCTTTTTTTTTTTTTTTTTTTTTGCCACTGAAATAAAAAAAAATTTTTTGACATATTTGGTATCACCATAATCATATTGATGAGGAGAATCCAATTGCATGGTAATTTTTACTACAAAATGTGCACCGTAAATAACATTCTCCCAAAAAAAGTGCTTCCAATTTCTCCCCATTTGGAATTTTCCTCCCATTTTATTGTACACGATGCAGTAAAATGAGTGATGTCATTCAATATTACAATTTGTAACACAACAAACACCGCAGAATAAAATAAGTTATGGCTCTGAGAAAAAGGGGAGGAAAAAAACAAAATGCAGAAATCTAAATTGGCCACATCGTGAAGGGGTTAAATGCGCAGTGGGCTTGAATATTTATGCCCATGCATTTAACTGCATCCATTTTGCTTGAATTACCGTATATAATCGTGTATAAGCCGAGTTTTTCAGCCCAAAAAATGGGCTGAAAAGTCCCCCTCTCGGCTTATACACGGGTCAATACGGTAATCCTATGGTGGGAGGGGGCGCGGGGGGTGGGGGGGCGCTGCGCAGTATTTCTTACCTTGTCCCCCGTTCTGCAGTGCTTTCCGGTGTCCTCCGTGCTCCGTTCCCGGTCTGCTGGGCCTTGTGGTTCCTCCTGGTTCCTCATCCTTCGGTTCTATCATGGGGGCTGCCATCTTGGGTCTTCTCTCCGCCCCCGGCCAGTGATGTCAGAGCAGGCCGCGCTGGGATTGGCTAGCACCCGTGATCACATGTCACGGGTGCTAGCCAATCACAGCGCGGCCTGCTCTGACATCACTGGCCGGGGTCGGAGAGAAGACCCAAGATGGCAGCCCCCATGATAGAACCGAAGGATGAGGAACCAGGAGGAACCACAAGGCCCAGCAGACCGGGAACGGAGCACGGAGGACACCGGAAAGCACTGCTGAACGGGGGACAAGGTAGGAAGCTGTGTATGTGTGTGTGTATGTGTATATATGTGTATGTGTGTGTGTGTGTATATATGTGTGTATGTATGGGTATGTGTATGTAAGTAGGCTGGCTGCCAATATAAGCCATACCTCTGGGGCTGCTGTATATACTTCTGGGGCTGCTGGATACTACCACTGGGGCTGTATATACCTCTATGGCTACTGTATACTACCACTGGGGCTGTATATACCTCTGGGGCTGCTGGATACTACCACTGGGCTGTATATACCTCTATGGCTACTGTATACTACCACTGGGGCTGTATATACCTCTATGGCTACTGTATACTACCACTGGGGCTGTATATACCTCTGGGCTACTGGATACTACCACTGGGGCTGTATATACTTCTGGGGCTGCTGGATACTGCCACTGGGGCTGTATATACCTCTGGGGCTGCTGTATATACTTCTGGGGCTGCTGGATACTACCACTGGGGCTGTATATACCTCTATGGCTACTGTATACTACCACTGGGGCTGTATATACCTCTGGGGCTACTGGATACTACCACTGGGGCTGTATATACCTCTGGGGCTGCTGGATACTACCACTGGGGCTGTATATACCTCTGGGGCTGCTGGATACTACCACTGGGGCTGTATATACCTCTATGGCTACTGTATACTACCACTGGGGCTGTATATACCTCTGGGGCTACTGGATACTACCACTGGGGCTGTATATACTTCTGGGGCTGCTGGATACTGCCACTGGGGCTGTATATACCTCTGGGGCTGCTGTATATACTTCTGGGGCTGCTGGATACTACCACTGGGGCTGTATATACCTCTATGGCTACTGTATACTACCACTGGGGCTGTATATACCTCTGGGGCTACTGGATACTACCACTGGGGCTGTATATACCTCTGGGGCTGCTGGATACTACCACTGGGGCTGTATATACCTCTGGGGCTGCTGGATACTACCACTGGGGCTGTATATACCTCTATGGCTACTGTATACTACCACTGGGGCTGTATATACCTCTGGGGCTACTGGATACTACCACTGGGGCTGTATATACTTCTGGGGCTGCTGGATACTACCACTGGGGCTGTATATACCACTGGGGAGGCTGCTGTATACCACACTGCTGGGGGCTGTATACCTGTGCTGGGGTCCACCCTCGGCTTATACACGAGTCAATAGGTTTTCCCAGATTTTGGGGGCAAAAGAAGGGGGGTCGGGTTATACACGGGTCGGCTTATACGCGAGTATATACGGTAATTGCACACAAAAATGAGGGAAATGGGTTATATGTGAGATCTGTTTAGAGTGCAAAGATCTTTAACACTAAGGGACCCAGATTATACCTTTTTATGGAATATTTTATAATAAAGTACATATATGCTTTTAAGGAGTGGCCTAGTTATCATCTGTATGAAATTGACAAATGATTCATTTTCTCCTGACTAGGTATTCTAGTTTTCAACTTTGTTAACCTTTAGGGAGGGAAACGCGTCTTGCAAATAGAACCACTGTACAAATTGACATATCTACTAAAACAAATACTAAATGATTGTTCTGTGATTTCAAAGTGAAAACACCACAAAACACAACATTTGACAGTAAAAAGCCCCTGTTAACATGCCAGGTTTTTGTTATTTAAAATAAAAATAAACCTCCGTGCTGAATCTGGCGGTGAGCGGGAGGCAGTGTATATTACATGAGCTTACCCACAACCACCACCACTGTATATTACACCCATCCTGGGATATTACAGCCCCCCCATCACTGGATATGCCCCCCTGCTGCAGCACACACCAAAATAATAAACAGTGTAACACACCTGTTCAACTCCATATACTACAGGATTGACTCTTTTTCGATTGTTTTTATTACGTATTAAAACGTCCTGTGTGAACTGGTGTCACAGTGTTTTAGTGTTTAACATACAAATTACATATAACCCTCCCCCACACCCAAGAAAACAATATCTATTGTATTATGGAAGAAATGGTGATTCCATAAATGTCACCTACACAGTGCTGATGTCACGTATAATTCCTAATGGGTTGCCTGGATGTAGAGTCTCCAGACTGAAAACCATATAGGTATTAATAGTTCGTCTGTCACCTTCAGTCACTGTTAGTAAGTATCACATGCGGAGTCCCCTAATCAATGTGTATAAGGTCAGGTCTCCTAGTGATAAATAACATCTATTATCATGCATTTAACATCCACGTTATACAGTAGACTATGTATAAACATATATGACCACAGGTTGTGGTCTTTTAACGCCCGACGCGTTTCGCCTTTCTTGTTACTTAAAGGCTCTTCAGGGCTTATGCATCAGGATATATGGTAAAATACATAAAATGATGAACTGGTTCCTTATGATATTCGGGTCGCCAGTATTGTGAGTTCTGGTCCCAGGTTACTTCCCTTGTCTCAGATGGAGTATGGCTTTTGGTTGTTGATCCTATGTGTGTATGTGGAGGTCTCACACCCACAGAGGGGTCCTTTCTTTCGTCTCCAATGATAAATGATCAGTTTAGATTTTGATGGGTCTCAAGGAAACCTCCAGATGTCTCAACAGTCCCCCAAAAGTCCAAGCTCCTACTGTCACAACCTCTTTTGCCCTTAATAGGATGATTTCATGTCCCTTCATAAAAGTAGATGGTCTTAGTGTCAGATAGAGTTCTGATGTGGTCAGAAAAGCCCCAGTTATCTTCTTTTATCTAGGTCCTTTTAGCCTTCTTATATCAAAGCCAAATAGTTTCTGTCTCTTATCTGTAGAGACTTTTTTCTGGGTGGCCAGCTTCACAATGCAGCCTGTGGCGCGGTCAGCATCCTCACCTCCAGTGATAGAACACACCTGTTCACCCTCCCATCCGTCTCTCCCTCTGCAGCCGCATTGATCTTTTCCTGTCTGTTCGGCTCTGAGGCATCCTGTCATGTGACCGGGATGCGCAGCGATGACATCACTGTGCAGTGTTGGGTCACATGACAGGACGCCCAAACAGGAAGAGATCAATGCTGCTCCAGAGGGAGAGACGGAGGGGATGGTGAACAGGTGTGTTACACTATTTATTATTTTAAGGCCCTGTCACACATAAAGTGATCGCTACCGAGATCACTATTGGGATTGCTGTTGCATCATGAAATTTGTGACGCAACAGCGATGTCATTCTGTGTGACACGCACCAACGATCTGGCCCCTGCTGTGAGATCGTTGATCGTTATTTACTGCTCTGGGTCATTCCTGCGTCGTTGTGCTCCCGCTGGGAACGCTACATCTTTGTGTTTGACAAAGCTAATGAGCAACGATCTCAATGCTACGCTATGGAGAGAAAATTCACCTCGGTATAATTCTGGATTGCTAGTGCGTTGTTTTTCACATCGCTCTTAAGATGCCTGTTTGATATCTTACCAGCGATGTGTAAACGACGCACCAGCGATCTCTGCACATCGGGATCGCTGATGCTTCGTTGTGTGACTGGGCCTTTAGTGTGTGCAGCAGCAGGGGGCCATATTCAGTGACAGGGGGCTGCAATATCCCAGGATGAGGGTCATATAGCGTGATGGGGTGGTGCAATATCCCAGGATAGAGGGGAGGTGCAATATCCCAGGATGGGGGTTTATATCCCAGGACGGGGGTTATATACCAGGATGGGGGGAGATATTCAGGAATGGGGACATATATCACCTGGACGGGGATAGGGATGGGGACATTATCCCCATAACAGTGTCAATCTCTCTCCCCCCCCCCCCATAACTGTTAATTATAACCACATTTTGTACTTAATCTTTTCCCTATTTTCCTCTAAAATCATGGTGCATTTTAGAATCCGATGCGTTTTATAGTCTGAAAAATATGGTAAATTCGTTAGGACAGCAACAATCCCAATATCCAATGTCTGCTTTGATCTGAAAATAAAATCTTCCAATAGCTCTTAAGGTAGTGGTTTTTGAGGTGCAACCTCAAGAGCAGCTACTTATTGGCAAATATGTGTATGTTATTCTGTGCAAACTGATGATTTTTTTTTTATTACCGTAGACCAGTATAAATATTTTAGTAGTGCAAATACCATATTTTTCGCTTTATAAGATGCACCTGATTATAAGACGCACCCCCAAATTTGGTGAAGGAAAAGAGAAAACAAAAAATTTTTTTTATGTTAAATGGGGTCCGTCTTATAATGCCAGTGTCCGTCTTACAAATTAATATATATGTCCCTCATCTTTTTGTACATACTGTATACACCCCATCCTGGTATATGTATATATACCCGCATCCTAGTATGTGGGCCCCCCCATGCTGATATGGCCCCATGTGATGGTACATAGCCCCCAGTGACGGTACATAGCCCCCCCATCCTGCATATGTCCCCCCCCGGTGATGGTACATAGTCCTTCATCCTGGCTATGGCCCCCCATCCTGAACTTACACCCTCCATATGGCCCCCCATCCTGCACTTACCTCCTCCATATGGCCCACCATCCTGCACTTTCCTCCATTCTGCACTCACTCCCTCCATTTGCCCCCCATCATCCTACACCCCCCCATTGTGTAGATGGCCCCTTGTCCTGCACTCACCCCATCACTCTTTTATCCCCCCCATATCCTGCTGTCACCCCCTCCATTGTGCAGATGCCCCCCCCACATCCTGCTGTCACCCCAACACTCTGATATGCTCCCCCACGTCCTGCTGTCACCCCATCACTAAGATATGCCCCCCACATCCTGCTATCACCCCATCACTCTGATATGCCCCCATGCTGGCCCGCAGCAAGTAAAATAAAATAAAAGCTTCTTACCCTCCGGCGATCTGTGTTCAGTGTCACCGCCGTCTCCCGGTCTCTGAGCTGCTGCTCGGTATCAGATCATGTGATCAAGATCACAGCGATGACATCATCACTATGGGCCTAATCAAATGATCGGAAGACGCCAAGCAGCAGCACAGGGATCGGGAGATGGTTACACTGAACACAGATTGCCGGAGGTTAAGTGAAAAGCTTTTTTTATTTTACTTGCTGCGGGCCAGTGTGGGGGTGATAGCAGGATGTGGGGGCATCTACACAATTGAGGGGGTGACCAGCAGGTTGTGGGGGACATCTACACAATGGAGGGGATGACAGCAGGACGTAGGGGGCATATATACAATGGAGGGGGTGAAAGAAGAATGGGGGTGAGTGCAGGCTCACATAATATGCACTGCTCCCCATCCATCTCTCAGTGCAACTCCAGCACTCAGAGGTGGACAGCGGCAGTGCATATTAAATGAGCGGGAGCAGGAGACCTCCCGCTGGCTCAGCAGCCTGCAGCTAGCCAGCTCCAGCCCCTGGACACCACTCCAGAGCTGCCCACAGCCTCCCCTGCAGTATATAATCCGTATATTCGGATTATAAAACACACACCCCACTTTCCCCTCTAAATTTGGGGGAACAAAAGTGCGTTTTAGAATCCGAAAAATACGGTATTCCCGTAAATGTCTGTCAATACCAATTATATTGTACTTTTCCTTTTTTTTTTTTTTTTTGTGTGTGTGTGTTAATTTTAATTTCTGGAAATCGAAATAGGGTTTGGTGATTGTATAATCCGCGCTGCTGTCGGGATGTCAAGACCAGGTAGACCAGGCTCCTTCAAAAAGCTCCTTTATTTCCTACGCGTTTTGATGCCGTCCCTGCACCTTCCTTAGGGGTACAAAAATTTTAATTTCTAGTTACAGTGAATTTGTCAATAGGATTATGCTATGCAATCTAAGCCATACCATGTTGATCCTGATTATGGTGATGTCACTGTGTTTAGATGTTTCAATACCATTGGTGTTTTGTCTACAGGAAATTATCACTGCAGGACAAGCTGCTTTGCACTTCCTAATTCAACCACTACCCCCGGAATGATTAGCAGCTTTTTGTCGATCTACATTGTATACAGAAAGCTGTAGTGTGGAAGGGATTGTACACAGCTCAACAACTGAGCACTGCTCAATCTGCAGCTGAGAAAGCTGTGATTCTATCATTACCTCTGCACCCAGTAAACCTGTGGTGTCCCAGTACCCGTTCCACTGTTGCTGAGTGAAGCAGTTGTCGTGTGGAAGATTTGATCCAGTGGCCAGAATTACTAAGTTGTGGAATGTCCATACAGTGAGGACTGACAAATGTATATTCTGTATTGTACTTTGCTGCCATTTAATGGTCTATGTATGTATATGAAAGCAAGATAAACTCTCATAACTAGCTGCTATAGCAACAGTGGGAGGAGCCTCTACCTCAGGCCTCTCGCACACAGCAATGGTAGGAGGAGCCTCTACCTCAGGCCTCACACTAGCAATGGTGGGAGGAACCTCTCCCTAAGGCCTCACACATAGCAATGGTGGGAGGAGCCTCTACCTCAGGCCTCCACACATAGCAATGGTGGAAGGAGCCTCTACCTCAGGCCGCTCACACATGGCAATGGTGGGAGGAACCTCTACCTCAGGCCTCTCAGACATAGCAATGGTGGGAGGAACCTCTACCTCAGGCCTCCCAACTAGCAATGGTAGGAGGAGCTCTACCTCAGGCCTCACACATAGCAATGGTGGGGTAGCCAGCCTCTACCTCAAAGGCCTACACTACACTAGAAATGGTGGGAGCAGCCTCTACCTCAGGCCTCACACCTAGCAATGGTGTGAGGAGCCTCAACCTCAGGCCTCACACCTAGCAATGATGGGAGGAGCCTCAATCTCAGGCCTCACACATAGCAAAGGTGGGAGCAGCCTCTACCTCAGGCCTCGCACACCGCAATGGTGGGAGGAACCTCTCTACCTCAGGCCTCACACACAGCAATGGTGGGAGGAGCCTCAACCTCAGGCCTCACACATAGCAATGGTGTGAGGAGCCTCAACCTCAGGCCTCACACCTAGCAATGGTGGGAGGAGCCTCTACCTCAGGCCTCACACATAGCAATGGTGGGAGGAACCTCTACCTCAGGCCTCATAGCAATGGTGGGAGGAGCCTCTCCCTCAGGCCTCTCACACAGTAATGGTGGGAGGACCTTCTACCTCAATCCGCTCATACAGGAATGGTGTGAGGAGCCTCTACTTCAGGCCTCACACATAGCAATGGTGGGAGCAGCCTTTACCTCAGGCCTCACACCTAGCAATGGTGGGAGGAGCCTCAGGCCTCACACCTAGCAATGGTGGGAGGAGCCTCAACCTTAGGCCTCACACATAGCAATGGTGGGAGCAGCCTCTACCTCAGGCCTCACACACAGCAATGGTGGGAGCATCCTCTACCTCAGGCCTCACACACAGCAATGGTGGGAGCAGCCTCTACCTCAGGCCTCACACCTAGCAATGGTGGGAGGAGCCTCAACCTCAGGCCTCACACACAGCAATGGTGGGAGGAGCCTCAACCTCAGGCCTCACACACCGCAATGGCGGGAGGAGCCTCAACCTCAGGCCTCACACACAGCAATGGTGGGAGGAACCTCTACCTCAGGCCTCACACAGCAATGGTGGAAGGAGCCTCTACCTCAGGCCTCACATATAGCAACAGTGGGAGGAGCCTCACCTCAATCCTCTCATACAGGAATGGTGGGAGGAACCTCTACCTCAGGCCTCTCACACACCGCAATCTGGGAGGAGCCTCTACCTCAGGCCTCGCACATAGCAATGGTGGGAGCAGTGTTGTGAATTCTGCTTGTGGGCTCCCTCCTGTGGTTGTGGCTGGTAATGCAGTTGATCCTGTTTTGCACTCTTGGTCAGGTGAATTGGATAATTGCAATTCTGACTGGGGTATTTAAGGTTGCAGGATTTCCTCAGTCCTTGCCACTTCTCAATGTTCCTGGAGGTGTTTCACCTCTGTCTGGTCTCTCCTGCCCTGCTGCAAGACTTCCAAGCTAAGTGTATGGTTTAGTCTTTTTGTGGCACACATGCTGTGTGCTTGTTTTCTGAAATAGTCTATTTTTGCTCAGAGTGCATGCTGTGTTAACTTGCTCTCTGTTAGGAAGTTTTCTTCCTATGATTTTTGTGCTATTCATATGTTATGGGCTTGTTCAACTTTTTGTGTCAGTATACATATATTGAGAATTATAGGATTCACAGGAGGTTTGCAGATCTAGAGGGTGCCGAGTCTTGAGTAGACTCAGGGTATTTTTGTATTATCTGCAGTGGATATTTTTGAAGGGATTTTATACTGACTGCAATAGTATCCTGTCCTGTCTTTATCTATCTAGCTAGAAGTGGCCTCATCTTTGCTTGATTCTGTTTTCTGCCTGAGTGTCTTTTCCTTTTACTCACAGTCAATATTTGTGGGGGGCTTTCTATCCTTTTGGGGTTCTGCTCTGAGGCAAGATAGCATTAGTGTTTCCCTCTTTAGGCGTAGCTAGTTCTCCGGCCGTGTTGAGGTGTCTAGGGTATGGTTAGTCACATCCCACGGCTACTTCTAGTTGCAGAGTTAAATCAGAAACTGCGGTCAGTACAGGTACCACTTCTCATGTGAATTTTATTCATTCAGCTCCAAGGTCACCGGATCATAACAGAGCAGCCTCTACCTCAGGCCTCACACCTAGCAATGGTGGGAGAAGCCTCAACCTCAGGCCTCACACCTAGCAGTGGTGGGAGGAGCCTCAACTTCAGGCCTCACACCTAGCAATGGTGGGAGGAGCCTCAACCTCAGGCCTCTCACACAGCAATGGTGGGAGGAGCCTCAACCTCAGGCCTCACACATAGCAATGGTGGGAGCAGCCTCAACCTCAGGCCTCACAGCAATGGTGGGAGCAGCCTCAACCTCAGGCCTCACACACAGCAATGGTGGGAGGAACCTACCTCAGGCCTCACACAGCAATGTTGGCAGGAGCCTCTACCTCAGGCCTCACATATAGCAACAGTGGGAGGAGCCTCTACCTCAATCCTCTCATACAGGAATGGTGGGAGGAGCCTCTACCTCAGGCCTCACACATAGTAATGGTGGGAGGAACCTTTACCTTAGGCCTCTCACACACAGCAATCTGGGAGGAGCCCCTACCTCAGGCCTCACACATAGCAATGGTGGGAGCAGCCTCTACCTCAGGCTTCTCACACTTCCTGGCAGGCCCGGACTGGCAATAGGGAAAGGCGGGACAATTCCCTATGGGTCGCCCACGCTTAACTGCAAAATGGGCCGCTGGCCCTTTAAAATTTCACCTCAGAGTCCTGTGTGCGCGCACGTCCTCGCTGACAAGTGCCGCGCTGCGTGCGCACAGGGCTCTCTCTGTCTGCCCAGAATCAGCGCCCAAAATTGTTTTTGTGGGTGGAGTTCACCCTCTGCTCACCAGTCCCGGGGATCCCGCACTGTCTGCTTGATTCATCGCAGGCTGTAGTGATTGCTGATCTACAAATCAGACAGCAGGAAACAATCACTAGAGCCTGCAATATCTGCTACCTGCTCTCTGGTGCACAATCCGTCACTGTAGGTTACAGTGTACTGTGCTCTGCATCAATAATTGGAGAGCAGGAAGCACTGAGAACACTATGCAGCACCGCTGAGGAGATACTGCTCCACACCATGTGGGGAAACTTCATACAGAGCTGTGAGGAACAGCAAAGTTAACTATCTCCCTGCTGCTTAGATGTGTGTTTGTGTGTGTATATGGGAGTATATATGGGGTTTCTGTGTATATGGGGATTGTATGTGAGGTGTATATGGATGTCTGTGTGTGCATGTGGGGGTATATGGGTGTCTGTGTATGTGTTTGTGGTGTGTGTGTATATATGGGGTGTATATAGGTGGGTGCGTATGTGGGGTGTGTATATAGGTGTGAGTATGTGGGGTGAATATGGGTGTCTGTGTATATGGGGGTGTGTGTATGGGGGTTGTTTGTGTGTGGGGAGTTGGGGTAGATAGGGGTGAAACCCAGCTAGAAGGGTCAGACAGGCAGAAACAGGAGAGGGATAATCGGTATACTTCATTCTGTGTGATTAATGCAGCCTCAGGTCCTTAACTGCGGTGTGTGCATCTGTGTGTTTTGATGTATGTGCATGCGTGTGTCCATGCCCATGGTGATGTATGGAAGTGGTGACGTGATGTGTGTATTCGTAATTGGTGCGTGATGATACATGTATGTGTCCATGCACATGGTGACAATTGTGCGTCGTGTTTGTGGTGACAAGCTTATCTTCCCTGACAATGTGCAGTAACCCAGTGTGGCCCCCTGCTTCATCCGGACACTTTGCCCAGTAAGATAGCGGTGACACAGGACTAAAGCAGCTCTTAGCGCCAAGTATACAAAACTGTGGGCTGGCTGTGTCCTCCGTGTCCGCTCTGCCCCCTGAGCCTGTGCAGTGTCCTTCGTGTCCGCTCTGCACCCCTGAGCCTACTCAGTGTCCTCCGTGTCTGCTCTGCCCCCCTGAGCTTGCGCAGTGTTCTGATGAAGCTCGGGTGCAGATGAGAAGCCCCCGGGCCGTGGGGTACTCGAGACCGAGTAGCTGCTGTCGCTGGGGTGTCACGGGGGTCGTGACCCAGTCCCGTGGCCTGGGCTAAGTCCGAAAAGGGGTTATATACAGGGGAGTTTGTCGTGACCCCACCTGTGGTATGTGGTCAGGGTGACCACTGCTTCCGTATTTCTGCTGGGGATGGTGGTGAGAGGCAGCATAGATGGTAAGCCCTCATGGGTGGGGCTAGGTGCCCCCAGTACATGAGAAGTGGATAATTGTGTGCTCTGGATGCTGCATTCGTCTCTCCCAGCAGCGTCTCCAGCCAGCACGCAGGGACAGCAAAGATGCTCCGCAGGTGGAGGTCTCTGCTGCAGTGTAGTAATGAACAGTCACAGGCACTTTTGAGCTTACCGGCACTTTACTGTTCCAAAGTTCTTAAAAGTCAGTTGTGTTGAGAGTGGAAAGACATGAAATGTCTTTATAGGGTTAAAAATATCACAACTCTTCTCTTATATATATATATATATTGCAATTTGGAAATGTCATGTTGTCATGCTGTCTGTTATACACTAGATGGTGCCCACGTTCCATAGATATATCTGTGATATAAGCCAGCCCATTAAGGGAGGAATTTAGATATTAGAATAATTTGATAAGAATTGACCAATTAGGAGATGATCACTTTGTAGAAAGTTCTAGAACTCTAACACGCCTCTTGCTTTCTGTATAAAAATGTGTGTTTCAATAAACGCTTGCGCAGTGTTTACTCTCATTCGCCGTAGGCATGAGTAAGGCTTGAGACGGCTCTGGTGTCCGTATCATTTACTTGCAGTGCAGGTGTGTACAATTGCCTATATATATAATTAGAAGTGGCTGGTGGACTTGTGATTGAACTGAGACCCTCATCAGTTACAGTACAGTTCTTACACTTGTCAGGGACCCAGGTGCCAGTGCAGTTCAGACGGTTCCTCTGCAACGCTTCCCTCAAAGTACCTTCCAGCCTTCATGGGCTTTGTAGTGATGTCTCCCTCTGCTTTAGGGTCACTAGCCCTAAAACCGATGGCTTTGTCCTACTCTGCTGCGGTAGTTTGGTCACGGGTCTTGGAGTCTCCGTACCACGCCAAGATGTCTCGTGATTAGGGTCTTGAAGTCTCTCCGGTCACCTCTACTGAGCCAGCACTCTAGTTGTCCTGGCCTAGCTCTCCAGTGACTCAGGTGTAATTTGGGCTCACCAGGTTCTCCCTTCCTCTCCGGCAGTCAGTTCTGGGTCCTCCGGTCAGCTATGTCAGTTGCGGCTGCCAGGCCTGTTGTTCTCCCACTATTCTCAGTGTGGTGTCTCGGCTTGTGGTGCTTCTCCCTCGCCTCCTTCTCCACGGCGAGCTCCCTCCTGGGTATTCTGCCTCCAGGGAACCTCTCCTTCTGGGATCTGCTCTTCCAACTTAGTGTTCCTAGGCCCAACTCGTGTCTAGTTCCTCCACCCACTTGTCAGGGTCTCTTTCTCTTCACCCACACTTCTCTAAACTCCCGCCACCCCTTGCCTGACATAGAGTTTATGGGCGTTGGGTTGGAGTGGGTTGGTGTGTGTGTTCCTAAGTCAACAGTCTTGCCTCGTCTGGCTGCAGTCCACCCCGTGGCCGCCCTGGTCGCAGGGGCGCCACACAAACACTTGCACTGCATTCATCATTGGAGGCAGAAATGTGCAGATCTGGCGGTGATGCTGCTCTTCATGTCACTAACGGCCACAGGGGCATGATAACATTAGTGGGATCACCTTAAACTATATTCATACAGGGCGCTTTTGCAGTGTTTGTTTCTGCAGCTATCGCATCGCACTGCCCAGGATCAGCCGGCGGCTAACCTGACCTGAAAATGTCAGCTGCATAGAAGTACATGAAGCTGTCGTGCTCAGATCAGGAGAGCCTCCAGGCGGTGCAATGCAATCCTTGCTTGAGTCATATGCTACACTCTGCACAGTACCAGTTCTCCTGTCCAGTATACACTGCACAGTACCACTTCTCCTGTCCTGTATACTGAGTGTAATCCTCAGTATCTGTATAATTCTGTATATACTGTACTTTACCACTTCTCCTGTTCTGTATACTGGGTGTAATTCTCAGTATCTGTATTATTCTGTATATATACACTGCACAGTACCACTTCTCCTGTCCTGTATACTGGGTGTAATCCTCAGTATTTGTAGTATTCTGTATATATACACTGCACAGTACCACTTCTCCTGTCCTGTATACTGGGTGTAATCCTCAGTATTTGTAGTATTCTGTATATATACACTGCACAGTACCACTTCTCCTGTCCTGTATACTGGGTGTAATCCTCAGTATCTGTATTATTCTGTATATATACACTGCACAGTACCACTTCTCCTGTCCTGTATACTGGGTGTAATCCTCAGTATCTGTATTATTCTGTATATATACACTGCACAGTACCACTTCTCCTGTCCTGTATACTGGGTGTAATCCTCAGTATCTGTATTATTCTGTATATATACACTACATAGCACCACTTCTCTTGTCCTGTATACTGTCCTGCTGTCAGAGACGTGGTATTGGACTTCAGGATTTTCAGCATTTAAATGTTGTTTGAATTATCTTGAATGTGGAAGTCACCACTTCTCTTCTGTATAGGCGATGACTTTCTCTTCGCTGTTGGTCTGACCACTTGGAAGCCACAATCCTGAGAAACTGTAGCTTTGAAGAGTAACGTGAATGGAGCTGTGGGTGATTATTCCCTCTGTCGCGCCACTCACATATGGCTCTCCAAATAACTCTTGTAAAACAGTGATGAGGGTCACGCCAATGTAAAAACAAAATTCACTTATTGTGACTCATAGATGATCTAGTGTGTGGGCTGGTGGGATCTTTACTTCCCGGGCTGATTTTTGGTTCCAGTCCTGCCCTGCTTCCTTGTAAGAAGAGTAGAAATAGGGGAGCAATTTGTGAGGCACCTAGTAAAGGGTATTAAACAATAAGGGGGTGGTGATGGGCCACTCACCTAACTGGGTTGTGCACCTCTGCACAACTCCAGTTACAGGCACCTGAGCACTGGGCAGAATCCAGGGAAACGGAGAGTCTCCTTTCTACCGGCTATGGCTGCTCCTGTATCACCTCCGGGTCTGGTCACATGATTGGAGGATTCGGGTGACATCACCGCAGGTCCTGTTGAGCTTGTTGCAGTTGCTGAGGCGACGCCAGGTCCTTCAGGCTAAGATTAAAGGGCCCGGAGCTGCTCCTCCCGCTGATCCCTCAGCGAGGGAAGGGTAGAATACAAAATAGACTGTAGCAGTCTTTTAGGAGCGCTGGGGCGTGGGACACAATTGGGACACTCAGATGGGAGCATTAACAAACCTTTATTGCCCCTTACAAGCCCAGTGGCTTGTAAGACCGCTACAGTCTATTTTGTATTTTGAATTCTCACACTTCCTGGAACTGGTTCAAACTGGTTTCTAGTCAGTCTAGTCAAGAGAGAGGGAGGAAGCACTACTGCTCCCAGCATCTCTATCCCAGTCCATGCTGAGGTGTCAGCATTCTCTTCACTTGCTGTGGTAGGTAATATTCTGCTGACTGCGGGACCTTCACGGCTCAGCTTCCTGTAGTGATGGGGTATGGAGCTACTCACGATTATGATGCCACCATTCCCTATTGCTGGGGGTAGGGCAGATAAAGTTAGTGGCGTGGAAGTCAAATTGCTCTGGTTCTGGCTGGAAGCCAACATAGAACCAGCATGGAGGAGACCTGTTCAGCCTTATCACTCCTGGCTATAAAATGCTTCACCTCTTTGTCTAGTTAAAGAAAAAAAAAGGATATTAAAAGAGAAACCATTAACAGGTTTTTGCCAAATGAGGCATAAGGTAGGGACAGAGACCTCTATTCCAGCAATGTATCTATTAGTTTGTGGTATCCCAGTACCCGTTCTACTTCTGCTGAGTGGAACAGTTGTCGTGTGGCAGTAGATTTGTTCCAGTGTGCAGAATTACTTTGGGCACTGTGAGTTAGGAAATCTGTCCTATATGTTGTGGGATGTCTGTACAGTGAGGACTGATAAATGTATATTCTGCATAGTATACTCTGCTGCCATCTAATGGTCGATGTATGTGTGTAAAACTTATATGATTGTCCTCCTAACTAGCTGCCATAGGTATGGTGGGAGATCCTGTCTAATCAAGAGAGGGAGGAAGCACTGCTGCTCTCAGAATCTCTATCCCAGTCCATGCTGAGGTGACAATCACATCACAACATGTATGACATAATTCATAACTTGCCCAATGTACTTCTGGCACACTGGAACAAATCCACTGCCACCTAACAACTGCGTCATTCAGCAGCAGTAGAACTAGACAATGCAATACTTCTGCACTTTTAATGTATGTATTTCAGCATAACTTTGGAAGGGTCTAGTAGGTGTACAAATAAAGGCTTCATTAGGCTTCCATGGCAACCCATCAGCACTTTGCATTGACATAGCAGAGCACCATTGGTGATGACAATCCTTACGTTAAAAACTATGACAAAGGGATTAACCGGGCGAATTTCATTTTCCTGCTGATTGGCATTTCACTGATGTCATGAATGTCATTTTTGTTGAAGTGTTTCATCAACTAATAAGATAAAATTGCTATTTAAAAAAAATAAATAAAAACCAATGCCCTGTGTCACAACATTTTGGATGTGTGGCATTCAAGCATAATCCTACTCATTTAAGTGTTGTGTTCCTAACCTGTAATTGCATTGTATAACAGTTTGTCATTATGGTAAGTAATACTGATGTACACACTACTTAAAGGGACACTGTCAGGTCATTTTTCAGTATGATACTAATATTACCCGTAAATAGAGCCTGGGCAGACCTTTTAAAAACATGTAAAATCATTATTGTACCCTTTGTAGTTTCCATGTTCTCACCATTGTCAGACCCTGTACAGACCTGCTGCATTAGTCCTGTCCATTATAAGCAGAGATGATTAGTCCTGCGTTAAACTGTCATGTAATTATGCACTCCCACTCAGCAGCTCTCTCCTCTCTCCTCCCTCTGCTCTTCAGGCACTGTGGTTTCACTTTTAGGAGATCTATTCTCTAGAGGACACAGGGAGAGAGTGATTGCAGGTCTGCCTTATCTTATCTAGACTCCATTTGTCTCTTTAAGCAGGTATCCCTGCTGTGACAGTTTGTGTTGTATTTGACCTCTTGTGATGCTGCAAACACAGAGCAGAGAGGAGAATACAACTCTTCCCCACCCCTCCTTCCCCCTGTGATCTTCTGTGATGTCATGTGAGCATGTGACATGCATATTCATCGTATGGGGAGTGGATAGCAGAGAACTAAGTCGATCACTCACTGTGATTGACAGAGGGAATGATTTTCTATATTTGAAGTCTACAGAAGATAGGAGGGAAATATAAATAAAAGAAATGTATATATTGAAAGAGCTTAAAGAAAGGAATTAGAAAATGATAGCAGTTATGTTGGATTTTTGACCTGACCGTTTTCTTTTAATTAATAAAAAAGTATTCATAATTAATTAAATCAAATTTAAAGGGAACCTGTCAGGACCTCTGTGCACTTACCTACAGGGTGGGCCATTTATAGGATGGGTCATTTATATAGATACACCTAAATAAAATTGGAACGGTTGGTGATGCCAACTTCCTGTTTGTGGCACATTAGTATATGGGAGAGGGAAAACCTTTCTCCTCCCATATGCTAATGTGCCACAAACCATTCCCATTTTATTTAGGTGTATCCATATAAAAGGCCCACCCTATAAATGGCCCATCCTGTAGAATCCCTGCCTAACAGCTCCTTCATATAATAAAACACGAGAAAAATTGGAGTATATTACAATAACAAGTGAATTTTTATTTTGATTTTTTAAAATGCGTGATGCAATACAGTGGATACAAAGAGGTATGAGGTGCACATCACCTCTATGGTTACAATGGCTCACAAATCCAAAATGCAATTTATTACAAGAGATGTTGGACACATATATATGGTATATAACAAGTACAAAATGCTGACACTGGTTAGTAAAGTGCAAAGTGCATCATAATTTCATATAGGTCATGTACAGTACGTAGAAAGAACCAGGTTCTATAGCTAGGCTACATAGCATTAGACTATACATACACATATGAAGTCCAACAAAGCAAGTACAAGTGAATGCAAGGAGAAGGAGAAAAACAGTCTTACAGGTTGTTCATGGCATACCTATATAAGAACCATAAAGGGAGAGCAGAGCTCAAAGATAGCGTGGTCCTGTTTGAAATGGCCCCTACATATGTTTCACCAGCGTGGTAGAACGGCTGCAGCTCATCTGTATCTCCCAGAAGCGATCGGACTGTGCAGCAAGGTTAAATAACGTTTTTAAAAACCTGTAAAAATTTAAAAGAATATAAAAGTTCAAATCACCCCCCTTTTCCCCCAATCACAATAAAAGTATTAAAAAAAAAAAAAAAAAAAAAGTGTGGTATCGCCGCATTCAGAATCGCCCGATCTATCAACTTATTAAATCTGTTAATAAGAGCCGTAAACTCCGTAACGGAAAAAAATATTTTTTTGGTCGCCGCAACATTGCTATAAAATGCAATAATGGGCGATCAAAACTGCAGATCCCCCCAAAAATGGAATCCATTAGAAGCGTTAGCTCAAGACGCAAAAAAAATAAACCGTCACACAGCCCCAGATCCCGAAAAATGAGGACGCTACGGGTCACTGAACATGGCGCAAAAAGTCTGTTTTTTTTTTTTTTTTTTTTCTTTCAAAATTCTGAATTTTTTTTCACCAACTAGATACCAATAAAGGTATACATGTTGTGTGTCTACGAACTCGTACCGAAGCGAGGCATCACCCCGTCGCGTCGGTTTTACCATAGAGTGAACATGGCGACTAAAATACCCAAAAAAACAAGCGTGTCATTGCACTTTTTTTGCAATTTCACTGCATTTAGAATTTTTTTGCAATTTCACTGTACACTACATGGTAAAATAAATTATTGCATATGAAAGTACAACTCGTCCCGCAAAAACAAGCCATCATATGCCTATATTGACAGAAAAATAAAAAAGTTATGGCTCTTGGAAGCAGGGGAGCAAAAAACGAAAATGAAAAACGAAAAATTCCCGGGTCATGAAGGGGTTAAAGTGTAAATATTTTTATTGAATTTTAAATATTTTTATTCAATTTTATTGAAAGAAAAAAAAATACGCTCGTTGTTCATGATGTCACATAGCAGCTAAGATAATGCTTTTTTTGTGCAATATGACTTATTTTCTCAACTTTTTTGTGCTCTTTTAAAAACTGCATTTTTGGGCTGTGTGGGCATGGTCAGCATGTGCCAGAACTGTATGTGTATGTTTACAGCTTCTTAGAGCAGGCTGAGTTGTAGAACCGTTCCCATGGACAGGGGGTCTTTGTAATAACACAACACACAATGTGATGTGGCAGCAGAGAAGGGTCCCGTAAGCTGTGTGGAGAAAACACATAAGTGTAAAAAGGGTGATGTTGAGCAGATCGCGACTGAGCAGAGAAGGAGCCAGATGACAGAGCTTGTGCAGAGATGTGTACACTGAACCTGACAAAGTTTAGCCCTGTACAGTAGCTTGAGGTGATCTGATACATATTGTTTCCTCATCAGCTGGAGCCAGGAGCTCACACAGTGTAGGCCACAACCTTATGTGGCTGTATTCCGTGAAGACTGATCTCACAGAGAATGCGCTTCACACACCATGTAGTGGAGGTACATTAATAATAATAATAATAAAGCTTTATTTATATAGCGCCAACATATTCCGCAGCGCTTTACAATGTAGGGTTAGAGTACAGAAAATATACAGTAAGTAATTACAGTAGAGAACCAATAAAGTACAATAATTGGATACAAAACAATAGGCATAGAATCAATGTAGAAAAAAATACAATAAATAAAGCAAGAAATGAAGGTGACCCTGCTCAAAAGAGCTTACAATCTACAATGGGATAGGGGTTGCACAAGGTGCAGGGGCTTATTGCACTGATGGTCCAGGCATCTTGAGGAAGTGGGGCATGGGGCTAAGCTTACATGAATGGTCATCAGACAGTCTGTGTAGACCTTTTTGGTTTGGTGGAGTTTGTAGAAGAGTAATGTCCAGAGGGATAGCCCATTCACTGTCTACAGTACAATGGACTTCTATTAGGGAGTATGATAGGCTGCCTTAAAAAAATGCGTTTTTAGGGATCGTCTGAAGCCATGCAAGTTGTGGATAGTCCTGATTTCTTTGGGTAAAGCATTCCAGAGGTTTGGTGCAGCTCTGGAAAAGTCTTGGAGCCGGGAGTGGGAGGATCGGATTAGTGCAGATGTTAGTCGAAGGTCATTTGAGGAACGTAGAGGAAGGTTGTGGAAGGTTTATAAATGGTTTCATTACAGATTTCATTAATGAAGTACAGTATATACTCGCGTATAAGCCGAGTTTTTCAGCCCAAAAATTGGGCTGAAAAGTCCCCCCCTCGGCTTATACGCGAGTCATACAGGCCCCCCTCATAGTTTAGCTCCCCCACCTCACGGGATGGCCTCCCCCGCATGCAGCGCTGCGCACATACATTACCAGGATATCAGCTGTCACCCTCCGGTGGCGGATCGCGGCTCCTGGGCTCCGGGCTCCATCTTCCTCTGTGTCTTCTCTGTGCCATGCCGGAGGTGTGTAGATATGATTGTCTTCTAAGGTTCAGCGCTTTTTGGCCACTCTACTCCTTGTCCTCTCTCCCTGATGGTTTAAACATCCTGACATCTTTTATTATTGTTTACTCCCCAATAGATTTGTACTAATTTCATAACTACTGTTTTTTGAATGGTATTCAATAAACTTTATAATAATTTTTCTTAAAAATCATTGTCGTGGATGGTGTTAGTATCGTGGGTAATATACTTTCACGAGTGTTTTTTGAGGTTTATATGATGCAGAGTGTCTCTATGCTCCCCACTGGTCCCACCACCAGACCAAATGGGCAGCCAGTACGATGCCTCTGCACCACTAGTTGAATGATGCCCCATGAGGTCCAACCGCACCCCGCAAAAATAATAAAGTGCAAAAACTTTTTATGATCAACAGAAAATTATTTTGTGAGGTATTCGTAGATGTTTTGGCCAGAACATGTTAAATTTGTAATCCACGTTAAGGATCCTCATGCTTACGAGTCCCTAACAATATACTTAAAACACTACTAAAAGACATTTATTCTGCTAAATTCTCATGAACAAGCTTTCCTAGCAACAATCATTTTACTTTAATTCTGCTATCTGAACAAGCTGCTGATCACTGACAAACAAAACACTTGATCGTCAGGTGATCATTCTTCTTGGTTGCACATCTTGTTGTGTAATCAGGGATTGTGCCTATGTGCACATACCGATCTGTTACAGACCACGCAGTGTGCGTCATTATGAGCATTCTGCCTGTTTAAATATTCTAGTAAATGACTTCTGTTTTAATGTCTTCATGCACCATGTTGTACTTATTCATCAGGTGCAGGTTGTAGAACATGGCAGGCATCTGCCTGCTACAAGAGCAATCAGTACTAGTCGTGATCACTACTGTTATATCTGTTTAGTGTTATAATAAGTGCTTGTTTCTTGTGCAAGTTGCAGGTATCAGCCCCCCATGACACAATCATGGGGAGACAAATAGATTAACATGACAGCATGGGTCTTAAGGAGACTCTTGCATCCTCCGTCTTTGTTTGGCTCTGAACCTCAGCTATAAGTATGAGGCTGTTAGAAGAAAATAGGTCGAGTCATAATATCACAGTCAGTTGAGTACCAATAGAGGGCTGGTCTCCGCATGCAGCATACTACCTCTTGTGCCACACGTAGAGACAAGCTTTACATTGGTCATTAACAGGTGAGAACAACCCCACACCATGGAATCTTGATTCTACTTAACTTTTCTCTATGCAACAGCCCAACACATAACAAAGTGTTTTAAATCTGAAATGTTGGAGCTGCAATTCTTTATCCACAAGTGGTGAGCGCCTTCAATTTTAATGAATAAACCGGATTTGAAACATATTCCATGCAAACGGGTGTGCTTTTCCTACAGGTTGTTAAAGTATTGACTAGCGGTAGATATCACATGGACCCATGGAAGTTTGGGTTCTGAGGGTACAGCTGAACTTTATAAAAAGTTCTGTTCTGGACCCAAACTTGACCCAAACCTCATTGGGCAGTTCAGGTCTCTGTCCACTTACAGTCAGCCATTAACAAAGCACTTCTGGGGGAGGGAGGGTAGGTGCCTTTTTTTTGTACACACTACATCCAACGCTGATTATGCCTCCCATTCGAGCCATTTAAGCAGTGCTGACTGTACCCGAACACAAGGATGCTCACTCCAGTGGGTTGCATACGTAAAGCACCCAAACACTGTAAATTTTTGTAAAGTCTGGTTCACTCATCCCTAATTACTGGATGAGGCAATGTAGAAGGTTCACAGAGCAGGAGCACCCAGACTCAAAATTCTAGTGAGCGTTGTAGTGCCGACACCTTTTTCATTTGTATTTCTGCTTGAACATAGGAAACTGTGTCAGTTTGAAGAGTTTGGTGAATTCCGTGTTGTGGTTCTAATTCTATTTTAAGCACTCCTGGCTTATTCTGGTTGTCTAATAAAATTAGTTTCTATGTGTAAATATTTTTCCTGTAAAAAGGTTTATTTCACATATGGTTTATTTTAATTTAAAAGCTTTAATGTTCATTTGCACTGTCAATATCAAAAGGTTTGTCATCGTATAATGACTTAATTTGCATAAACAGAATGTGTCTGGGTAAGCACAGATTAGGAAGGAATAAGAAGTAAACAATTAGTTGCCGGTTAAATATGCTAATTCTTCAGTCCCTCATGACTATATTTCTTAGTAAAATTGAATCCACTAATAGTTATAAAATTCTTCTTGTTCAGCATTTTATATATTGTATAAATTAGGGGGTAATAAAGAATCTCTGTTATTGCCTAAACACTTTTGAGCATCCCAGGGCTTAAAGAGGACCTGTCAAACTGAAAGCACCCATGAATCCAGCGTGTCTGCTGCATTCAGTGAAGCAGTCTCCCATGTCTTAAGACCCCCCCCCCCTGTAAGCTGTACATACATCTGGAGCAGGGCGGGCTCCGGTGCTGAAGTCACCAGCAGGAGGCTTTTCAGCTGCCGGGACCACTCCCGCCCATTACTCAATCTGTGCCTGCGTGACTTAAGATGGAGAGGAGCATTGAGCGGCTAAGGAGGGGAGACACATAAAGGAGGCGTTACTGAGGGGGCTGGAGGTGGCACAGAGAGGACTGGAGGCAGGGAGGACACCAGGGAGCAGCGAGGTCTGACTGCTGAGTAAGTCCCTCTGGGCTCGTTAACTGTACCCTTTCTAAAGTGTTTTGTACAACTTACAGGAGGGCTAGAGACATGGGAGACCCTTCCCTGAATGCAGCATATATGTTGCAATCAGGGGTGCTTTGAGTTTGGAATGCACCAGGGGTTGACGGTACTTTTTAAAGAGCCGCACAATTTGAGGTATTTTTTGTAAAGATTAAATTACATCTTTGTTCTTTGTGTATTACTCCTTTCACAATCCATCAGCATCCTATAATCTTCACATTTAGAGGGGTTGGGACAATGCACAGCCACTATCGCAAACAGCACCCACCATAAGTGTGCTCTTGAGCCTGCTCCATGCACCAGCACCAAACATTAAAGAGGACCAACCAGCAGGTATAAGGGCTATAAAGTGAAGCCAGTGCCTTACAAGGGATACTGAGTGCAATCATACCTTTACTTCAATGATTACATGTATGAATGCTGAGATAAATGTTATAGAAGTCCTTAGAAAGTGTGCAGCAGGCGGACAGCGTGTGCAGCAATTAGCATAAGAGGGGCTGGGTTTCTTTGTATTACTGAACCTGTTTTCAATAAGCAAAATCCTCCCCCTCCATTCCTCCCTCCATCTTCCTGCTTGACTGTGATCTCACAAACAGTAGTAGTTCCCCTCCAGTTTCTACACATCCTGATTTGTCTCCTCTCCCAGACCAGGACAGATCCCTTCTATTGTCATCACAGATGACAGATCACAGGTGGGGATCCATCTATGGAGCATGCTGGGGGTTGTAGTGTCTCTGTATCTGCAGAGTGTGTGATGGAGCATGCTGAGTTGTAGTGTCTCTGGATCTGCAGATCCTGAGCTAGTGACACTACAACTTCCAGCATGTTCCATCACAGTCTGCTCATCCAGAGACACTACAACTCACAGCATGCTCCATAGACAGATCCCCATCTGTCATCTGTGATCTGTGCTGACAATAGAAGGGATAGGAGACAAATCAGGACATGTAGAGACTGAAGGGGGCGGGGGCTTCTCCTGCTTGTGACAATCACAGTCAAGCAGGGAGATGGAGGGAGGAGAGAGGGGGGAGAGGGTTTGGCTTAGAGAAAACAGGGCAGTAATACAAAGAAACCCGTTCCCTCTTATGCTAATTGCTGCACACTCCGTCCCCCTGCTGCACACTTTCTAAGCACTTCTATAACTTTTATCTCAGCAATCATACATGGAATCATTGAAGTAAAGGTAAGATTGCACTCAGTATCCCAGAGCCAGTGAGGTAGTGGCTTCACTTCATGGCCTAACACCTGCTGATTGGTCCTTTTTAAACTCCTTTCTATATCATGGTTGGAAAGAGGTTAAAATAAAGCATTATTGTTTTAATCCTTCCAATATAACTAGTATTTTGTTGATGATCGTATTAAAATGTTACATTTTAGAGGAGTTAACTTCAAAAGGATTTGTTTTGCTAGCCTACTCAAATTGATTATTTTATTAGGGCTTTCTAACTTATCGAATTTAGTTTGGATATTTTTCTAGGCCTTTTTTAGTGATAAACAGGCAGTAATAGGAAAAACACACATTAAATCTCATATTCATATTCTTCTCTAATGTCGTTAAATCAGTCCACAGTTGGGTCCAGAAATATTTAGATAGTGACTGAATCTTCATGATTTGGGCTCTGAATGCCACCATTTTTGTTTTAAAAAGAAACAACCGAGATACAACTTAAGTGTAGACTTTAGGTTTAATTAATGGGGTTGTACAAAGAAGTTCCTTTGAAATGTTTAGGAATTGAAACAATTTTTCTACAAAGCCTTCTCATTTCAGGGAGCCAACAGTAATTGGACAAATTAACTTTACCACAAAAAGGTTAATTTTTAATACTTTATAGATTGTCCTTTGCAGTCAATAACGTTCTGAAGCTATGGATGCCACCAAACACTGGGTTTCCTTCTTTGCAATGATTTGTCAGGCCTTAACTGCAGCTGCTGACTTCAGTTGTTGCTTATTTGTATGTCTTTCTGCTTCAAGTCTTTTGTCGAGCACACGAAAGGCATGCTTGAAGGGGTTAAGAGCTACTGATTGACTCCATCATTGAGAATATTCCACTTTGCTTACGTGATGTCTTTTGGGTCAATATTAATTTTGATCGAGTAGTTCGGTATTCAAATAAGTCTGACTGAATACTTGTTACTACTTGTTACTATTTGGATATTTGTCCTAAATAGTGAACATAATGCAACTCAAAGGGGAACTTTGATATTTGTCTGGAAGATTCCCCACACAAATGTTTGACTTCCCTATTGACTTGCACCATGTTCACTATTTGGTGCGAATATCCAAATAGTAACAAGCATTCGGTCAGACTAATCTGAATACCGAACTACTCGCCCATCACTATTCATTATTCATCTGTACTGTGAAGTGCTGTCCAATGATCCTTGCTGTATTTGGTTCCGTCAAAGCAGAAAGTGTAGCCCTGTACACTTCAAACTTCATCTGGCTGCTTCTGTCTTCAGTCCCATCATCAATAAATAGTAGGGACCCAATGCCATTGGACGCCAAGCATGCCCATGCCATCACAATGCCTCGACCATGCTTTACAGAGGATGTGGTGTGCTTTAGACCAGGGGTCTCAAACTCCAGGCCTCGAGGGCCGCACACAGTCCAGGTCTTCATGATTTCCATACTTTGACAGTTGGTCATTTGATTACTAACTGTCAAATACTAGGGAAATCCTGAAAACCTGGACTGTGTGCAGCCCTCGAGGCCTGGAGTTTGAGACCCCTGCTTTAGACCATGAGCTCTTCCATGTACTTATTCTGGTACAGGGTGATCATAATTTTCTCTGTCCAAGGAATGATTTTCTAGAACTGGGTTCCCTTCTTTAGATTGGTCATTCCATGTCAAGTGAACCAATGATTTTTACCTCTATATTTTTAATTCTTTTGAGATTTTGTTATTTGAAAATAGCATGTCAGAGAATGCAAAATTTGAAGAGAAAAGAATTCTAGAAAAAAAATTTTCATTGATTTTCAAAGTTCGGAAAAAGTGTGAATTTCGGTGTTGCCTGCCTTTACTTTTCTCCTCCTTACTCAGGCTAGAAATAAGATAAACAAAATAAACACCATTCTACTCAGAACTGTACAGGCTTTCACCAGATATGTCCCTAGAGTATCTTTGGTAATATTTTACCCATGCGAACGCAAAATTTTAAAATGATTTCCGAAAAAAGGCTTAATTTAAAAATTTCCAAAAATGCGTGTCTGCTATGCTCTTAGCCACATCTGTACCAAAATTCAAGTTGGGATTACATTTAAAAATGTATAACTATTATAGCGTCAATTCGAAAATCTTGAATTCAGATCTGTTCAGCCTGTGGTCTAAAAGTGTGGGGTCTATATTTACTAAATAATCCATGATTTTTAAATATTACTGTATTATTTTATTATATTACAGCTTAGAAGCAGTAGAGCACAGATCAGAAAGCTTTGTTAGGGCTCAACCTGAGAATGAACAGGGGTAGCAGCAGCTCCGTCAATCATGTTAAGTATCTGCCCACCGCAGAGTCAGGAAGCAAGACAGAGTTTCAGAGCTTTCATGTCCTCACATGCCTGGACATGTTCATTCTTGAACAAACCATAGTCTGTACAAAGGTATCAAGGGAGTTGATGCACTACAATATTGGTGGCTCGTGTTTAAATATTGAGTACATTTATATTAATAGTTAAATGCTTTTCTTAAGGGCTAATAAACACACAGCACTATTCTGAGTGGTCATCATTCAGAAAAACACCTCCCATTGATTAAAATTATACGGTAAATATTATTATTTATAATTATAATATAATTCATTATAATGTAATACAGTATATTAAAATATAAATATAATATAATAATTATAAATTATACATATTTCAGTTACTAATTGCTACTATCGATTTCAAGTACTATTCTTAACACCTTAGTGACAGCCCACTGTATATATACGTCGGCAAAACAGGGTCCTTATTCTGTTAGAACGTAAAAATAAGTCACAACAGAAAAGGCCCTGTAGTGCCCCCCAGTGGCCGAAAATCTCCAGGGTTTCAGCTACCGGGGCTGGCTGAGACCCTGAAGATTAGCAATCAGGCCGTTTTTTTTCTTTACCGACCTTGTGATGACCGGCATATACCGTAAACCGGTATATACTGGTCATCACATGTCAACATTTTAAATAGTGATAAATAATAAATGATTTCTCTGTCATGCAACCTGATCAAACATTGCATGACAGAGAAATGTCTGCCCCCGGTCCCCCCTTAACCTTTGGTGCCGATTTAACACCCCCCGGTGCCGGTACACAACCCCCCTCCCCCTCTCTTCCTCCCCAGTATCCAAAATGACACCGGAGCTTGGTGATTTCTCCGATCTGGTCATGATCACACATGATCAGATCGGAGAAAAGGGTCCGATATACCTCCCCGGTCCCCCACACCTCTCCCCACCCTGACCTGTCTTCCCGGTAAACCCTTTCCCCCCATCCCGAGACCTCCGGTGCCGCTGTTGCAGTGAAAGTAAAATGGCGTCGGAGCGCAGCAAAGCGCCCAGCAGCCAGTGGATTTCTCCGATCTGATCATGATCACACATGATCAGATCGGGGAAAATGATCTAATCTGTCCCCCCCCCCCTTCCCCTGGTCCCCCTCTTTCCCCTAGATCCAGTGCCAGTAGTACCATCCTTGTTTATATCCCATCTGACATGTCAGATGGGATAGAAACATCTTCCCCAGCTTTCCGGTGCTGTCCCCTGGTCCACCAGCCCCCCGGATTCCCCTTCCCCCTGTACTTCAATAAATTGTGATCCCCCGGTGGCCACCCTTCTTCTTTTCCAAAACGGCCTGACACATGCGCAGTGTGCCGGCCATAATCTGCCTCCTTCCACATAGTAACCAACCAAAACGTTTTGATTGGTTGCTGAGATTTGAACCCAGTGATAGATCCTATCACAGGGATCAAATCCCCCATATTTTATAAATATGGCTGCACTTAGGTCTGCTTCTCTCCTCTCTCGTCTGTAGTTGTTTTTGGGAGAGAGAAGAGAAACAGACTACCTGCTGCCGTTTGTGAAGAAATAGACTAATCAACCTATTTTTGTTCGTCCATCAATTTTTGATCACCCCCGTGATCATCCCCTCCTCCGTCATCCCCTCCTCTATCATTCCCCTCATCAAATAATTTTTTGTATTTTATATTTTATTCATCATTCTTAGGTAGGATTAGGGCTAGGGTTAGGCTAAGGGTAGGGGGTAGGATTTGGGTTTAAAAAAAAAAAAAAAAAAAAAAAATGGTTAGGTTTAGGGCTACTTTTTTGAACAACAAATACAAATGGCCCACATAATGTTCACAGCTGAGCAAGCCTATGCGCTGCTCGCCTCCGGTACCTCCAGGTCAGAGACAGAAACAACCTCTGAAGCTGAGATGTCCTCAGAGGACAGTGACGACTCGGCTTCACACAGGGGGTCCCCCACCCCGCCAGTCGTCCCCGCTGACGCGGAAGAGGCAGGGCCCAGTTCTCTGTGGCATCCCGACCCATCCTATTCCCCACAAATTCCTCCTTTGTGGCAGACCCTGGCATAAAAGTAAATGTCACCAATTTTGCCCCCATAGATTTTTTTTTAACATTTTCATAAACGAAAATGTACTGGAACTAATCACCCACCAAACTAACTTGTACGCCAGTCAGCACATTGCCCAAAAGCCAACGTCAGTCTATTCCTGTTCCTGGATTCCCACTAACGTCCCAGAAATCAAAAAAATTTTGGGTCTTACCCTCAACATGGGCATTGTAAAAAAAAAAAAAAACCCTGCCTCCGCTCTTACTGGGCAGCCAAGTCGGTCCACAGCACCCCTGTGTTTGCAGCTGTTATGTCCTGCACCCGTTATGAGAACCTAATGCGATTCCTCCATTTCCACAATAATTCTCAAGTCCCCCCTAGAACTGACCCTAATTATGACAGACTTTGCAAACTTAAACCTCTAATTTCCCTCCTGAAGGAATTCTTTGTCAGTTCTTACACCCCAGAACAAAATATATCAGTTGACAAGTCCCTAATGAGTTACAAGGGCCGTCTGTCCTTCAAGCAATATATCCCCTCCAAAAAAGACAAGTATGGCATAAAGCTATACAAGATGTGTAAAAGTAGCAGTGGGTACACTAGTACTTTGCTAATTTATGAGGGTAGGGACCGACAGATAAGCCCAGCTAACTGTCCCCAGACAATTGGTATCCCAGGGAAAATTGTCTGGGAGCTAATGACCCCATTTTTGCACAAAGGGTACCACGTGTACACAGACAATTACTACACTAGCACCCCCCTATATCAAGCCCTACAAGCTGCAAACACAGGGGTCCGTGGGACGATACGAAAAAACCGTGTGGGCTTGCCGTCACAGTTGGTGTCCAGACGTCTGGAGAAGGGGGCGTCATTTTCACTGGCAAGTGAGAAAATGGTTGCCGTAAAGTGGAATGACCGCAAGGACGTCTTCATGCTTACTACCCTGCATGCTTACACCACTGTGACGGTCAGAGACAGGGGCGCCACCAGGGACAAAGGAAAACCCCTTTGTGTGACCGATTACAACAAGTACATGGGTGGCGTGGACCTGGCCGACCAGGGGCTCCATCCATACCTGGTGAAGCGAAAGACAAGGGCCTGGTATAAAAAGGTGGCAATCGATCTCATCCAGATTGCCACCTGTAATGGCTTTGTCCTTTACAAAAAATCGCAAGGAACCCTCACTTTCCTGCAATATCAGGAGAAGGTTGAGTGTCTCCTATTTGACTCCACGGCATCGGAGGCAGCTTTTGAGTCAGAATATGTCAGGAGACTAACTGAGAAACATTTTATTCACCCCCTCCCTTCCACTCCCACCATATTGCGTCCTCAGAAAAGATGTAAAGTTTGTACCAAGCATGATGGAAGAAGGGATTCTCACTTTTACTGCCCCACATGCCCATCCCACCCTGGACTTTGCATCTCCCCCTGCTTCCAAATCTACCACACATCTCCCAATTATTAGGTGTTATCACTAAAATAAAAACAAATTGTGTGGTACACTTTTTTTGTCTTCACATAATTTTTATTTTCTGCTTAGGGTGCCCCTTTTAGATTGGATTTATTATTTGTCAAAGAAAATTTACTATTGTCACCAGTAAAACACATCTCACACCATTTCTCCAAAAATTCCAAAACTTCATCACTCACATACCAATCTATTATTCAGACACATTCTCATCCACCAGACCACGTCTGCATACCCCAGAATGTAGACCCCACAAATGTTCTTGAGAAGTCTGATCCCATGTGACAATTCCAGGACTTGATCACTCACATAAAGTTTTTTTGGCAGTTATCTTAGTTTGACTTTCAGTACAACTATGTCTTGCTACACAAAACTATATTTGGCATCTACATTACATATATATTTATAATGGTGATTATGGGCATGATCATTTTATTGGCGGATCTCCAACAATGAGGCTATTCCGTATTCATTCACCAGGGCTTTACTGTGTTCTTGCCGAATTTCCTATACTGGACAATAAGTTTTAATCCTGTAGTGGACTGGTTGTTTTGTGCATATAGCAGTTCCGACCTTGGCGGGTTGGAGCCTGTTATGGTGCACCACGTCGCCCTTTGTGAGTAAATAATTCCTGGAAGGATCTTCATGTTTGGTAGCGCAAAGTCTTCGAACGTTTTGAATGGGTCCTGGAATTCATTAAATTTTAACCTGAAGATAAAATGATACATAATAAAAAGTGGGAACAAACTACTCAGTACGTCCCTTGACAAATACATTACAGGGTAAAGCTTACAAAAAATCCATTTATGTGGGTTTTCAGTTGTTCTTGTACTACATAGATTGTCATATTTGCAGAACCTATTCCAAATACAGCCAAATTTGCTTTCCAAAATTCAAATAGCGCTCCGTCCGTTCTGAGTCCTGACGTTTGTCCAAACAAAACTTTTTGACTACATGTGGTGTATCGACGCGCTCACAAGAATGCGGGCAACAAATTGTGGGATCCACTTTATGGTGTTACCTCTTGTAAAAGTGAAAAATTTGGTACTAAAGCATCACTTTTGTGAAAATAAAGAAAATTTTCATTACGATGACCTATTGTTATCAAATTCTGTGAAGTACCTGAGGGTTCAAAATGCTCACTATACCTCTAGATATAATCCTTGAAGGGTCTAGTTTCCAAAATGGGGTCACTTGTGGGGGTTTCTGCTGTTTAGGTACCCCAGGGGTCCAAGAAGTGAAAGATGGTATCTGTCATCTATTTCAGCCAAATTTGCTTTCCAAAATTCAAATAGCGCTCCGTCCGTTCTGAGTCCTGCCGTTTGGGCAAATAGCAGTTTCTGGCCACATGTGGGGTATCGTTGCGTTCAGGAGAAACATGGTAACAAATTTTGGCATCCAATTTGTCCTGCTGTTCCTTGTAAAAGTGAATAAACATTTTTAGGTAAAATATAAAAGTATTTATTTTTTTTATTCCACTTTGCATTCATTCCTGTGAAGCACCTGAAGAGTTAATAATTTTTTTGAATGTAGTTTTAAGTAGCTTGAGGGGTGCAGTTTTTGGAATGGTGTCACTTTTGGGTGTTGTCCGTCATGTACAATGTACACCCCTCAAAGGAACTTCAAATGTGATGTGGTCCACAAAAAAAATGTATTTGTAAATTTTGTTTGAAAAATAAGAAATTGCTGATGAACTTTGAACCCTTAGGCTGCCTTCAGACTTGCAGATGCATCTGCAGCGTTTTGCAGATGCATCTGCAAGCATCTGCATGCAGACCGCGGCCCCTATGTTTATAATGGAGCGCACGGCGGTCTGCAGATGCTTGCAGATCGCCATGCGCTCTCATTGCCCGCCATTAGTGATCTGTGCGCAGGCGGATGCCTGCGTACAGATCACACACTCTCGCCCGCACCAGGGACGCGACATGCTGCGTCCCGGGTGCCAAACGCAGGCACTATGCGTTCCTATGTTAAACATAGGACCGCAGTGCGCATGCGTTTGAATGCGTATGGGAACGCAGCATAAGCTGCGTTCACATACGCAAATGTGAAGGCAGCCTTATAACTTCCTAACGATTTTTTTTCCAAATAGCTGATGTAAAGTAGACATGAGGGAAATGTGATTTATTAACTATTTTGTGTCTCATAACTCTCTGGTTTAACAGAATAAAATTCAAAATGTGAAAATTGCAAAATTCAAAAAATTTTCACCAAATTTTTTATTTTTTTCACAAATAATCGCAAAAATGATCAACCTAAATTTACTACCAACATGAAGCCAAATGTGTCTCAAAAAAAAAAATCTCAGAATCGCTAGGATCCGTTGAACCGTTCCAGAGTTATTACCTCATAAAGGGACACTGGTCAGAATTACAAAAAAACGGTCTAGTCACTAAGGTGGAAATTGGCTCCGTCACTAAGGGGTTAAACTTCATAAATGACATGTTTATTGATATAATAGAAAAAAATTTGTTACATGCATAAATAGGTGTTAAAAATATTGGTTCTTTTAATCTCGTTTAATAACACTTGAGGATATGATCACCTTTTTTCTTTTGGTTTGTTCAATGCATTCAGGTTGAAAATGCTTAGCAGATTGTGTTAGGATGATTAAGATGTATTTATCCTGGCACTTACGGGATTTTTTTTTTGTTTATTGTTGCATATAAATGTTGAATTCAATAACTTGTCATTTGAAAAGAAATAAGGAAGAAACTCGCACAACAAAAAAATAAAAAAAATATATAAATTTGATAGGTTCCAAGTTGAATCTCTGCACAAATATAACCAAGAACACAAATAACACACAGGCATTTTTTCACAATTGCGCATCAAAATTTTGAATTTGATTTTCTCCAAAACAAAATATAAAGAAACATAAACTTGTGACATATCAAATGAAAGCCGGTACCAATCAGAGAAAAATTATGCCTCTCCCACCTTTTTATCTTAATTCTAGCCCAAGATATGATAAAAATTGTAGAGCCATACCAGGCCAAGATTTGTGCTTTTTTAAAACTTTAAAAGTCTCTAAAAAAAAATTAACTGATGAAGAAAAAAATTCTTATCTTTAAATTTGTAATTAACTACATTGTACTTAATTTAAAAAAAAATCTAAAGACGTCAGGTAAAAAAAATATTCATATTTGGACACTTGATATGGAATGACCCATATGTGTTTTGGTAAAGTCTACTCTAAGCTGACCTTCCTTTTTGAAGATTGATTAATGTTTTATTTCTTGTATTGAACCCTGGGTTTGCTCTCATGAAGTCTTCTCCTAGTAGTAGACTAAGATATTGAAACACCAACTTCCTGGAGAGTGTTTTTCACTTGGGTGGATGTTGTAAGTGGGTTTTTCTTAACCATGTTAAGGATCCTGTGATCACCACTGTTTTTTTTTTTTTCTGTGGACATCCAGGCCTTTTTGTGTTCTGAAGCTCACAGTACATTCTTTTTTTATAGTTTTTTTTTTTTTGTAGACTGTATCAAACTGGTTGGTTTCACAACTCTTAACATTTCTGCTGTCTCCCTAATGGATCTTTTTTTTTTTTTAGCCTAACGATTGTCTGTTTCTCTGCCACTGAGAGCTCCTTTGACCACATGTATACAACAATAATTTCCAAATGCAAATGCATCACCTGGATTCAACTCCAAACCTTTTACCTGTTTAATCTTTGATGGCTTAGTGAGGGGATAGCCCATGCATCCCATTGAAGCATTTGAGATAATTATCCAGTTTCCGTTGGTATGTTGATCACTTAAAAAAAGAGGTAGCTACATATCAATGAGCTATCGATTCAAAACTTTTACTACAATTAGGGTGTGAATACCCTCAAATTAAACCTGTCAGTCTGCACTTTAAGCCAATATTGATTACCCGTATATACTCGTGTATAAACCGACCCGTGTATAAGCCGACCCCCCTACTTTTGCCCCCAAAACCTGGGAAAACCTATTGACTCGTGTATAAGCCGAGGGTGGACCCCAGCACAGGTATACAGGCCTTCCCAGTCGTAGTATACAGCAGCCTCCCCAGTGGTGTATACAGGCCCCAGCAGTATTACAGCAGCCTCCCCAGTGGTATATACAGGCCCCAGCGGTGTATACAGCAGTCTCCCCAGTGGTGTATACAGACCCCAGCGGTGTATGTAGCAGCCTCCCAAGTGGTGTATACAGGCCCCAGCGGTGTATGTAGCAGCCTCCCCAGTGGTGTATACAGCAGCCTCCCCAGTGGTGTATACAGCAGCCTCCCCAGTGGTGTATACAGCAGCCTCCCCAGTGGTGTATACAGCAGCCTCCCCAGTGGTGTATACAGCAGCCTCCCCAGTGGTGTATACAGCAGCCTCCCCAGTGGTGTATACAGCAGCCTCCCCAGAGGTGTATACAGGCAGCCCCAGTGGTGGTATATACAGGCAGCCCCAGTGGTGGTATATACAGGCAGCCCCAGTGGTGGTATATACAGGCAGCCCCAGAGGTGGTATATACAGGCAGCCCCAGAGGTGTGTACAGGCAGCCCCAAATGTTGGCACTTGCCGCCCTGCTTGTAAGGCCCCCCCGGCTGCTTAACTTACCATCCCTGGTATTCTAAATCGCGGCGCAGGTCCCTCCGTGTTCCCGGCATCAGCTGCATTCGGGGTCCCCGGCTGTCGCGTCGCGATGACGTCATGCGACCAGCCGGTCACATGACCCCGGATGCTACGGAGGACGGGAGCACGGAGGGACCTGCGCGCGCGATTTAAAATACCAGGGATGGTAAGATAAGCAGCCGGGGGGGGGCCTTACAAGCAGGGGGGCAAGTGCCAGCATTTGGGGGATATATATATAGATATGCACTGCTTCCCCTGCCGCTGATTGACAGGGGGAAGCAGTGCATATATAATGAGCGGCCCCACGTGATGGGGCGTTCATTCAGCAGCCTCCCCAGCCCGGACACAGCCCCCACTACCGTATTGACCCGTGTATAAGCCGAGGGGGAGACTTTGCAGCCCAATTTTTGGGCTGAAAAACTCGGCTTATACACGAGTATATACGGTATATAACTGTATTTTGAATATATTTTGATAAACTGCTAAAATGCCAAAAGTTGTCACTGTGCAATCATTCCCAGACCCAACTGTATATTTACCCCCCAAAAGTAATAACTGATTTTTAATTTTTTTTGCATACATATGCTTAGTGTGTACATTGTTTAACTTTTCATGCTAATAGAGAGCTAAAGAAACCGTCTCTATTTAGGTTTTATTGGTGTAAAGGTAAAGTGTTTTCCATGCACAAATTTGTATTTGTTTATTGTCCTTGCCAATGTTGGTCTGGGATGATAGCCTGAAGTAGCTAAGGCCCCCTTCACACTGTGTTTTTTGCACATCAGTGTGGATCCTGAATTTCAAGGACCACACGGATAGGCACTGATCTGTTCAAACAGATGCCAACTGATATCAATGGATCAGTGTTTTTCACTGATCCGTCATCAGTACCAAAGATAGTGCCTGGAAGAGCTGTACCTTACATCTATCTTTGGTACTGATGACGGATCAGTGAAAAAAACTGATCCGTTTTGCTGTACTGCGCATGCTCCGATGTAAGGTACAGCTCCTCAGGCACTGAGCATGCTCAGTACTGCAAAATGGATCCGTTTTTTTCACAAATCCGTCTTCATAGACCCCAGTGTTATTTGACTCGGACAGCTACGGAACCTTGTCTGTCAGTTTTTGTCCGCTTTTTTCAAGGCAGCCCAAAATCGCAACAGTCTCCGATTCTGGGTACATGAAAAAAAACTGCCACAAATGGAACAGTGAGAAAACTGACACACACAGATCGCAATACAGGATCAATCTGAACCCATAGGGATACATGGGAGGCCAAAACTGATTAGTGGCTACCAGTTTTAAAACGTATAGACACGGGTCACTTAGAACGCAGTGAGAAGGCAGCCTAATGGCACTAATGTGACCAGTGGGATAGTACATATTCGTTCAAGCAGTGCAGACTGCGCTATTAGCCCATACATGTGTAAGCTGGAAAAGCTACTCATCCTCATTTGCTTTTACTTTAGCAGAAGACATAAATAAAAAAAAAAAATTATTTTTTTATTTTTTACAGCACAGAGCCTAATAAAAATTACTTATACAACAACTCTTTCCTTTAAGCTCCCCATATAAATTGGGATCTAAACCAATGAAGACCCCAGACCTGACTAGAGGTTGATAAAAAGATCATACTTTTATGAATATGTGTGTAGAAAAGAGCTGATTAATCTGTGAAGCACCCATCCTGAGTTGAATTCCTGAAATTTACAGGTAACTGTAAATTTGAACATTCTGCAATTTGATTGGTGAGGGTCATCCAAAAAAATGTACAAACTCAAGAGTGAGCTTTTGGCATCAGGTGCTGCCAAGTAGGCTTCCTACCAATGCCCAACAGCTATCACATGACGTTGCCTATAGCAGTCAGTCAGGGGGTGCCATCACGGTATTAAACACTTCACCCCAGGTAATTTTTTCCTTTTTTCGTTTTGTTTTTTTCTTCTTCATTCTGCTAATGGTCATAACTTTTTTTATTTCTCCATCGGTATAGCCATATGAGGGCTTGTCTTTTGCCGGACAAGTTGTACTTTTGAATGTATATAGTTTGAATGTGCTGTGCTGGGTGGGGGGCACTTTGGTGCGGTGACTGGAGCCTGGAGGAGTCTGGAGCTGTGGCCAGTGATCATGTGGGCCTGCTCTCTCCCAGTTTATCACTGAAGCTGCCCCTGAGAGGTGGGCGGAGGGAGACTATTAAATTAGCTTAAATGGCTGGGACCATGATCACGAACTGCAGCTGAAGAAGCGGCGATTGTGTTTCTGGATATTCACTGCTTCCCAAGCAGCATCATTGACAAGGGAAGCAGTGAATATCAGAGATGATCATACCCTTCCATCGCTCCCTCCCACACCAGCAAAGAACTTGTGTGTTATGCTGAAAGCTCATCTGATCACTGTGTGGGGCGGGACACAGGAGAGTAATATCATCGATGTGCGTGAGGCTCACACTGTGTTCAACTGAGCTTTCGGGATAACAAAGAGGACATGGCTGCTGCAGGAGTGAGCAACGGAAGGGTGAGTATGATTGATTGTTCTTTTTTTTTTTTTTTTTTTTTATTTATAAATGTTGGGAGCTCATGTCCCGGGAAGGGGGGAAAAGTTCATATACTACGAGGATCGGGATACTCCTATATATACCAGGATAAGGGGATCATATACACCAGGATGAGGAGATCATATAGACCAGGATGGAGGACATATATACCTGTAATGGGTCCAGGATGGGGACATTAGTGCAGAATTTGGGGACATTACTCCATAAGTGTCAGAAGCAGATATCCCCCTATAATAGTGCTTCATTACCTCATTTTTACCCTATTTTCTTCCTATAAAATCTGGGTTTTTCCAATCCTGGGGTATCTTATAGTCCGAAAATTACAGTACTTTTACTTTGATCTAAGTCATAAAAAAAAAATCCAGAAGTTTGTTTAAAAAAAAATGCTGTAGTCATCGTTTTCCGAGACGCATATCATTCTTGTTTTTTGGGATCTGTGGCTGTGTGAGGGCTTTTTTTTTTTTTTTGCGTCTTGAGTGGACGTTTGTAATTCTATCATTTTTGGATAGATGTGGTGTTGTAATTGTGTGGCACCCCAGGGGTTAATGTGCCACAGTAACATCACAAGGGTTAACTCCCCACACAACAATGGACATTGTACTAGCACTTCTAGGCCAGAAGGGGGGGAGCTCAAGCAGCTCCCTGATATATTCTGGTCTGAGGAGAGGAAGTGGGGAAGAGCAGAGTGGTGGGTAGAGCTTAAGTGGCACCTGCAAGAGGGGGAGGAGCTAATGTTGTTTACCTCAGAGTGGTAGTGACAGTCAGTTGGAGTTGGAGTTAGTGCAGTTCCTGGGAGGATTGAGGAAGAAAGACTGGTGGTGTAAAGGAGCTGCCTTAGGCCTCTTCACAGCCTGCTACCCACTTCCAGGCCTAGCTAGGGTCTGAGGGAAGGAGTAAGAGAAACATCTGGGAGACTGAGTTACCCCATAACTCGCCCCGGAGGAGCGCACAGACCGGCCCCGGTACAGACTCCGTGGACAGTACTCTGCCAAATATCTGCAGTAAACCCTTGGAAAACTACAAAACCGTGAGTCTGTGTGATCCTTGCACTCAAGTCCTACTCTCCCTCACCAACTGTCATCATCTCTACTACTACCCCTATCCTGCAACATCCATAGCACTATCTATAGACTATTACTACCACTGCTCCGGGGAATCAAGCTCTACCTGCGGAGAGCCAACACATCTCCAGCTGCCAAACATCATCCCCGGAGGTTCTGCAGCAGCGGTGGTCCCCTCGCTGACCACAACCCGTGGGTGGCGTCACAACAAACTACCCTGTAAATATCCCCCCATTTATTGCGGAACCCGGGACACTGTCAGGACCAAGACCACCGTGATCTCGTAGACTCTGAGCCTCGCGGACAGGATTTCTCCCCTCTTGTATCTGTACGACCGAATTGTTCCACATTTATTGTTACTTGTATTGTTACTATGTTACTTGTCCTAGTCTGCCCCTTTTAGCATGTAAAGCGCCATGGAATATAATGGCGCTACATAAATAAATAATAATAATAATAATATCCCCAGCAGTACCGAGTATCCTGTCCCAGTGGGCTCCACAATTGCATCTTATTAAGATGTTGTGGCAACCAAAAAACCTGTAATTTTGTGCAGATACATACACCGCTAAAGCAAAAGTACACACGTCACACAGGATTATTCCTGCCCCATGTGATCATCACTCCCCCTGCGCCCATGCTTATAGGCGCTGGAATATAGCATTGTCTGAACGACAATGCATATTCCAGAGCCTTATAATGGGGCCTATGGAGGAAAGCGTGCGCATTTTTGCGCAAACAGTTGACAAGTTCATTCTTTTTACGGACGCGCTTTCGGCCCCAAAAGCGCGTCGGAAAATTATGCAGCGTCTGAACGGCAAAAGTTAAAGTCCATTCACTTTCCTGGGAATGCTGACGCCGATGCTCTTTTGGTGGTAAAGCACGGCGGAAAAAAAAAACGTGTGGCATGTGAATGCAACCTTAGGCTTAAAATACATCGCCATTTGGATTGATATAACTTTTGTCGCTCTTTTATACACAATACATCATGAATATTACAATAGCGCCACATATAATTTTCTGGAGACACTACTATTTAAAGGGAACCTGTCAGGTCATTTTTACCTCCTAACTTATCACTACCTGTCCCTGCACCTTCCTAGCATATCCCTAACCATCCCTATTTGACCTAAAACTGTTCTATATTGGCTGTGAAAAAAGACTTTGTGACTTACATTTTCACATGTAAACGAGGCATCCAGGCTACAGTATGTAGTCTGAGAGGGCAGTCTCCAGGGCTCTGCCTTTCCCTCCTTGCTGCTATCATACCCCGGTGTGTGAGAAAATTAATTTTTCAGCATGCTCCCAATTTGAAATTCCTGCCTCCTTCTTCTGGGTAAGATGCGCCGCCGGATGTCTTTTCCAGTCCGGTGCATTGAGGGTGATTACCGGGTGTGCGAGCCGGCTTCAATATGTGCACTGCCCATGCTGTACAGCTGGCCCATTCAGCCAATACACCTCCAGAATGCACTGGACCGGAAATGACATCTGGTTGGCCAATCATACCCGGAAGAAGGAGGCGAGAATTTTAAATTGGGAGCGCGGAGGAGAATGAATTCTCACGCCCATTGGAGCGTAATAGCAGCAAGGAGGGGAGACTGAGCCCTAGAGACTGCCCATGTCAGTCTACATTCCGTAGTCTGGATGCTCTGCAGCATTAAATTGACATGTTGCAGCTCGGGAAGCCACCCCGCAAGTCAGTTTATTCTGCAAAGTGGTCACAGGATTTCTATAAATCTATCCACTGTGCTTGCACTGTATAAAGCAGCAGTTTGGATGCAGCAATAACAGTCTGTGTCAAACCGCTGTAAACACAGATCTTGGGAATGTGCCCTAAATGAGCATACACCCCATAATAAGTAAATAGTACCGTAGTATTACATGCAAATAACATATGGTACTTGGTTAATAATGTTTGATCAAAAACTAAAAGCCACCCAACTGCAACAAAGTATATGCTCAATTACTTGCTTGAGTTGTTAATAAAGGCTTGGGATGGTCCTACGTTATTGCATTTATACGGTTATAAAAGGAAAGTGCATTGAAGCTGTAAGTGTGTGGAGTTATAGACTTCTTCTGTCCTGCTGATCATTTGATATATTACCTTATCGTTACGTGACCACATGTATTTGTTGGTCTTCAAGAATATTTTTAGCATGTTGGTGTATTTTATACTGAAGTAGCAACTGTTCTGATCCCTTCAGGGGGAAAGTAGACAAACTCGAGAGCCAACTATTGAAAATGGCAATCCCAAAAGTCAAAATTTACATTTAGGATTACTGATTTTAATAGGTGGCACTAGAGTTCATCTACTTCCTCCGAGGAGCATTGCAGCTACAAGTCTCCTCACTGCTACGGTAGCATGCAGGATTAATCTCCATAAGGAGAATAGCTATTCCCTTGTTCTGGTCCCATATCACTTTCATTGTATTACACCTTTTTACATTTGAAAAATTGAAAATTAATTTAACAACCCTCTATAGTGATCTCTGATTATACTCAAACTTAGAGCAGAAGAAGTTATCCCATCTTTAATTGGAATATTTTGAAGGTAAGCGATGTGGACAACTTTTTTGTTACCGTATTTTTTTTTTTCTATGCAATTTCATTTCAGTATGATTTTACGTAAAATATTGGCACTTTGTCATCTTTATATCACAGTACATGGTAGAATAAGTTAACAGTCAAAGCCGACGATGAGATTGCTCTGATGAGTTTGCTCTTCTACTTTCTATACTTAATTCTTATACTAACAGCAAAAAATAGACCAGAATAAACTGTGTTTAATTGAATGAATTCCCGAACCACCGAGTGAATATGTAAAATTGCAGCTTTGTTTTTTTTTTATTATACTACTTTTAAGGATAATAGAAAAAATTGGTGTCTGTCTCAACAGGACTGGGTTTTCCTTTTATCTTTATTTTTCAAAAGAAAAATTCACATGGTCAACATGACCCAGTTGACGCGTTTTGACTGCACTAAGCAGTCTTGCTCATGACTCCGTGAATTTAGCCTATTGAGCCGGATTCCAATTTTTTCTACTATCCTTTATGTAAGCTGGAATCAAGTTTATATACTATTTTTATATTTTTAATTTGCTTTTGTATTTTGTTAACAAGATTTTTTTTAATTTTTGTTTTCTACCTGAAATATTTACCATAAGTGTCACCAAAATTATTTTTCTGTTCCATTAGGCCAGATATGCATGTTACTGGGTATTGTGTAACCTAGCCTGACAATTACAGTACATTTATATTTTGTGCATGATAATTTTACTAATATAGAACCCGTTTCTGCTTTTCTTTTCAAGCTTAATAGGCAGCAGCTGCAAACAATACGAGAGAGATTCCAAGCTTTCCTTAAAGGTGACACACAAATAGTGGCTGATGAAGCTTTTATCAATGCTGTTAGGAGTTACTATGAGGTAAGCGTATTAATGTACTCATCGCACTGAACACTAATATTTCTGCTTAAATGGGGTTTTCCAAAATAAGAAAAAATTGGATGAGGGGGAACATGTCCTTGTTCTAACATGCCTTCTCTTTGACCTTTATTATTTACAACTACCTACTTGTTAAATATTGCCCTTGGCTGTAGCCATTTTGAAAATTTTAGAAAATCTTTGCGGTATTGTTAAAGCGTAACCACTGTTTAAATTTTTATTTAATAGTGTAGAGCAAATGGTTTTGATAAACATTGTTGTACTTCATTAGGAAATTCTGGTTACAAACCATACATAAACCACCTACAAGGTGTTCCCACTACACTTTGTGTGAAGCAGATATATTTTCATTCTGAGTCAGATCCGTCTTCATACTGAACACGGGCATGAAACTAAAGAACACAATGTATCAGTTTAGGCTGGGCTAACAGCACAGTTGCTAAGCAACATCACAGTTCAGGATCAGGTCAAACTAGTTTGTGCCAGGGAAAGATCTCTCACAATCTCCTGTCTATGGAATATGTACATAAACTAAAATCTTAAACTCTAGTATCACCTCATATTATTTTAAGCACCTAAGGGACCTTTCTCATCAGCATTTTTGCTGAATTGCGGCAGATCCGGCAGATTTACCACATCTGCTGCATAATGGCCAACTTGCAGCAAACCCCCATTCATTCTCTATGGGACTTGGGACAGTTGCAACAAGTGCGTTTTTTGCTTGAATCCTGATTTGAGTAAAGGTATAGCACTAAAGCGCTTCCATCTGTCACTCCCCTGATGCTATGCTAACTGAATGAAGTACTGAATGCAGCATGTCTCCTTATCCATAAACTTTATAAAGTCTTTTTTACAACTTACAGGGGAAGGCTATTGACATGGGGGACCCCTTCCCTGAATGTAGCAGACACGCTGCATTCAGTACTGCATTCAGTTAGCAAAGCACCAGGGGGGTGACAGGTCCTCTTTAGTAGGCTCATAGACCCACTTGCTACTTAGTAGCTTATGAATGAGTAACTAGTAAAACACAATCATTGCTGGGATCGCTGCAGTGAGCTCACTAGTTTTTTAGGCTATGTTCACATATATATTTTTTTTCCTGCTTTTTCTGCCGCTGTGTTCTCTTGCGTGCATATTTTGTGAAAAGCGCAGCTCCTTTCACACACTGTGTTTTTTACTGTGTTTTTCTCTGCGCTTTTCCAGAGTCCATTTTATCATGTGGGCAATGGGAAAGCGCAGGGTAAATACGCAGAAAGAATTGACATGTCTATTTTTACGCGCGTGTTTTTGCAGTGAAAGCACGCACGTACGATAAAGCAGGAATACGCAGTGTGTGACTGGATAGTGGCAAAACCCATAGGCTTTGCTGGGCTGCTTATTCAGAATTGCGTTTCGCTGCAAAAAATGCAGCGCAAAAATTGCTGGAAGAAACACAATACGCAGCAAAATACGCTATGTGTGAACGTAGCCTTAATCTACTCCTAAAAACAGCCTGATGGTTTTTTTTGGCTTACTCATTGAACGCTGGAATTTTTGTGGATTTTTTGCATCTAAAATTCGGCGAGTCCTAAGAGCATTAACAGCAATGATTGTGTTTTACTAGTTACTTGTACATGTGACCCACTAAGTAGCAAGTGGGTCCATGAGCGTATTACTGGTTTCAGGTGTGTGTTTTTTGTAACTTTTCTTTTTCTAAGGCGGCCTTTACACACTGCAATATCTTGAACGATATCATTTAAGCGATCTGCTTTTTGATCGCTTAAGCGATATCGTTTGTGCATCGCTACGTGCGATCAAGTGATTTTACAATGTAAAATCGCTTGATCGTTAGATCGCAGATATGAGAGCCGGAGCTCATATCAAGCGATGAACGATTTAACAATCTGCTTCATCGTGGTGTGTGACACCACGATGAACGATCTCCCAGCGGCAGATCCTATGCTGTGAGATGGTATCTATGGTAAACGTCGGCTTACTAAGCGCCGCGCGGCGCCTAGTAACCCGATGTATACCATAGTTACCAGCGATCTCGCTGGTCCACATCGCTGGTGAGTCTGTCTGTGTGACAGCTCACCAGCGATGTGAGCGATATCGTTAGCGATCTCGCGTGCACGTGATTGCTTACAATATCGTTCACGATGTCGAGATGTGTGACGGCCGCCTAAGGTGGATGCGCTTTAGTGATATACCTTTACTCAAATCAGACACATAGTTTTAAGTGGATCTTTGACAGGATCCAGTCACTTAGCAGATCCATCCTCTATTTTTGTTTACTGATTTGGTGCAGAGATTCATTACATATAGCCATCATATAACTAATTTGTTTACCACTTACTTGTGTTAACAGGTTTTCTTGAAAAGTGATCGAGTGGCCAGAATGGTGCACTGTGGAGGATGCTCCTCAAATGACTTCAGGGATGTTTTTAAAAAGAACATTGAAAAACGAGTAAGAAGTTTACCGGAGATTGATGGTTTAAGCAAAGAAACTGTTTTAAGTTCGTGGATTGCTAAATATGATGCCATCTTTAGAGGGGAAGAAGACCTACGCAAACAGCCAAACAGGATGGCTCTTAGTGCCGTATCAGAACTTATACTTAGCAAAGAACAACTTTATGAAATGTTTCAACAGATACTGGGAATCAAAAAATTGGAGCATCAGTTATTGTACAACGCTTGCCAGGTAGGTTCATGCAGCTTGTTTCTTCTTGTCCCAACCCTTCCAGTCCACAATCCACAATTTTAAACACAAATTACCTTAGAATTCCAGATATGCATATTGATTTAAGTAATACCATTATGTTCTAACATCGCAAATCCTGATGTCATTTCAAGTAAAGAAAGAACTTGAGTCCACAATCTATCTAAAATACTAAGTTTTAAATCTCACCAATGGTCAAACTAATACTACAATGCACAAGCTGGGTGCTTCCTTGCACCCAGCTTGTGCAATGTAGTATTAGTTTGGCTATTGGTGAATTTTTTTTGTATGAGTTTTTTTTTTTGTTTTTTTTTAAATCTTTTTTTTCTGTGGTCTAGCTGAGTTTTAAATATGAATTGATTAAAAACAGGATTATAGTTAAATGGATAAGGCAATAATAGTGGTTTTCTAGGACCATACAACAACCATGTACATGGGCAGAAAAAAGAGAACCTGTTCTCACAATTCAGCATGTTAAAGTAAAGGTAAGGCCATAATGGTGCTGTTATCCATTCAATAGGTACCTTCTGCGAAAAAATCTGCCTCATTGTTGTTCTTTAATCCACATTTGAAGTTTGAGTGTAATAAGCTTTTGGTACATTGGGACAGGACTGTGGGAGGGTCTCCAGCTCTGCTCCGGCCCCTCCACCTGCCTCTAGTGTCTGTATGTGCCTCCTTTTGTACAGTTTGCGCCGTCACTGGTCTTAGTGCAGGCAGTGCTTGCGCAGATTTCTCTCCTGGCTGTCTTCAATAAATTGGCACTAGTAGTGGTGCATGCGCATATTCAATGCTTGGCTCAATGACTAAAGGCCACGTTACACACACAGATATATTGGTCACATATCTCTAGTTGCAGTGAAATCATGGACACATTGTTCCATTGTACACAGCCACAAAATGGAGCAATGTGTCCATGATTTCACTGCAACCAGAGATCTGTGACCAATATATCTGTGTGTGTAACGTGGCCTTAACTGAGATCTCTATCTGCAATTTCACTGCTACTGATACCATTTCACTGAAGACTGCTGGAATATTAATATGTAATTGCAGTGCCATTATTTTTATTTTACTGAATACAGCCAGGCAATGAACCTGTGAAAACACTGCCTGCAGCAAAGACTGCTGTGGCAGGAACGTTACAAAAAGAGGTACATACAAACACCAGAGAGAGGCTGGGATAGAGCCGAAGACTCTACCCACAATCCTGGCCCAAAGCCCCTAAAGCTTATTACACCCAAACTTCAAGTGTGGATTAAAAAAGAACCAGAATGTAGATTTATTCATCTATAATAATAATAATAATAATAATATTTATTCATTTATATAGCACTATTAATTCTATAGCACTTTACATACATCAGTAATGCTGTCCCTAGTGAGGCTCACAATCTAAACATCCTATCAGTATGTCTTTGCAATGTGGGAGGAAACCAGAGTGCCTGGAGGAAACCCACTCAAAAACAAGGAGAACATACAAACTCCTTGCAGATGTTGTCCTTGGTGGAATTGAACCCAGGACCTCTGGACCTCAGTGCTGCAAAGGCTGCAGTGCTAACCACTTGAGCCATCTATGACAAAGGAATGACAGGGAGCCAGGAGGCAAGTTGTGTTTCAGGAATTCCAAAGTGGTGTTTTCACTGTAGGTGAACGTGTCTGCAGTCACCCTATGTGTATGCAGAGTTCTAAATTGTAAAAGTGCGTGGACTGTACCATGTCAGAATTCTTAAATATTGCCAGTGAGAGTAGGTAGTCCCACAACCCGCAAGAATGTGATATGCATTCTTCCAGCCATGTTCCAACTAGACGTGCGCAGCCTCTGTTAATTAGCTTATGTTACATCTGATCGAGCAGGTCTTGGTCAGCTCATGACAGCATGTATGTAAATTGCTCTGGCTGGCAACACTGGAGAGTATTTGAGCCCCATCCTGTCTGCTTACCATCCTGACAGCACTTTAAAGGGAACCTGTCATGTAAAAAAACAAATGCTATTAACCTAAATATTTGAGTGTGTGTATGTATGTGTACATTTATATACTGTATATATGTGTGTATATATGAATGAGTTCAGCTCATGAAAAATACAAAGTTCTAAAAGTTCCAAGACTTGTCTTTGTACACATAAGGCTACCTTCACATTACAATTTTGAAGGGAGCCGATGCTGTCCGATAAAATCGGACAGCATTGGCTCCCTTCTGATGGCTGGAATCGGATGCCAAATAGGCATCCGATTCCGGCATAAAATCGCTGCCTCTGGGCTGAAAAAACAAAAAGTATATGCTCACCTATCCCCGAGGCCCCCGCAGGCTCCCGGTGTCCTTGCGTTGTCTGCAGAGGTCTTCTACTTCTGTACAGGACCTGCCGTGATGTCACAGTCACGTGACCGCAGATTACACCATGTTAGCCTGCGGTCAAGTGACTGTGACATCACCGCAGGTCCTGTACAGAAGTAGAAGACCTCTGCAGACAGCGCGAGGACACCGGGAGCCTGCGGGGGCCTCGGGGATAGGTGAGCATATACTTTTTTTTTTTTTTTTTTTTTTAACCCCTGCTCTCCCATTTTGGAGCAGTTTTACTGTACTGAGCATGTTCAGTACAGTAAAATCGGGTCCGAGGACACATCCGATGTTTCCTCGGACCCTGCTCCATAGGGCCCCATGTTAAATTGATCGTACCAAATCGGATGTGCACTAAATGCCATCCGATTTGGTCCGATCCGATTTTGTCCGATTTTATTTTCGGTGCAAAAATCGGAGCATGCTCCGATTTTTGCACTGAAAATAAAATCGGACAGAATCGGATCGGACCAAATCGGATGGCATTTAGTGCACATCCGATTCGGTCTGATGCCCATAGGGCTGCATGGGGGCCAGATTGTTATCGGACAGAATCGAAAATTAAAATTCCGTAGTGTGAAACCAGCCTAAGGCCTTTTTTTCTCAAAATACTCTTCACAAATTTGTCTGTCTGTTTTAGTGAACTCTTCCCCTATGCCGAGGTAATCAATCTACCTCACAGGTGTAGCATATCAAGATACTGATTAGCCAGCATGATGATTGCACAGGTGTGCCTTTGGCTGGCCACAATTAAAGGCCACTCTAAAATTTACAGTTTTATCACACAGCACAATGCCATAGATGTCACAAGTTTTGATGGATCATGCAGTTGGCATGCTGATTGCAGGAATGTCCACAAGAGCTGCTGCCCATGAAGTGAATGTTAATTTCTCTGTTCTAAACCCAAAGGCGTTTCTGAGAATTTGGCAGGACGTCCAACCAGCCTCACAACCGCAGATCATGTGTAACCACACAGCCAAGGACCTCCAGATCCAGCATCTTCACCTCCAAGATTTGAGACCAGACACCCGGACAGCTGCTGTAAAAATCGGTTGGCATAACCAAAGAAATTCCTCATCAGAATCTCCACCTAACTGCACTTCGTCAACGTAACCAACTTGACTGGTTAAATGCTCTCATTCAATAACGTCTGGCACATTTGAGAGATGTGTTCTCTTCATGGATGAATCCTGGTTTTCACTTTACAGGGCAAATGGCAGGCTTAAGGAAGGAGGATTAACTCCGAAACGTTGCACACAAGGCTGGAATAAAGTCCACTTTGAGATGTCATAGGAGTGCTGCCTGTTTTTTTGGATTTATATATATATATATCTATATATATATTATTATTATTTATTATTATTAAAGGGAACCAACCACCCCAAATGACCCCCCCGGACTGTTAATATGTGTCCATACACCCAGCAGACACATTTGGGGCAATAGTTTTTGCTAAAAATACTTATTAGTAGAAGCTAAGATATAGCTTTATAAACTTTAAAAAATCTTGCCGAATGGGCGTTACCTAGCTGCCAGGGGGGGGGGGAGCGCTGCGCAATATGTACTACCTGGTCCGGTGCCTTCCCTGCAGTCCTGTCCGGTGCTGTCCCCTCTGCTCTGTCCGGTGCTGTGCCCGCTGCTCTGTCCGGTGCTGTGCCAGTGTACATGCTGTGCCCCAGGCTGGTAACATGATTATCGGTGCGGGCGCCGGGCAATGAGGACGCTTCCTGCTTCCTCCTGCCAATCCCCGCCCAGGGCAGCCCTGCACCAATGAGAACGCAGGGCCATCCCTGAGGAAGGCGCCAGGTGGAGCGCTGAAACATGTTGGTGAATAAAGATTAAGCTTGAAATAACTTCCTGCATCCCAGGTGATTCCTTGGTACCCGGTGGCGCGGACTGTCATACACCTTTTCCCAGCTTCCTGAGAGTCTTCCCACGTGCGAGTGGTTGGTGGAGGTCCTGCTGCAGCCGGTATTGATTGTATGCCTTCAAGCCAGTTGTGGGTCATCACAACTGGAATAGGTGAGTGGTTTTGACTTTATACCTCTCATCTTTTAGTGTCTGAGTGATAGGGCACTATTGCGCCTCTTGTTCCCTTTTTATATTGGTACTGTGTTTCCATTGGCTGTCCTTTCACAGGGTGCCATATTTGAAGAGCTCTCACTTCAGCACCACACACATCTTCACCTACACAACCATCCACTACATTACGCGTGCATTCAATAGCGCAAGATATGCAGGGCGCGTGTATTGGAAATTTCACTGTGTCCACCATACTGCCACACATGACAGTTTAGATGTTGGCCTACACATCGCACATGGGTGCCATGGGCAACGCACTGCAATCATTTGTGAATTTGGTGACGCTGATGGCTATATTACGCTACTCCCTCTCCGCGGCTGGCTACCTTGTTAGCGTCCTCAATGTTGTTTGGCGGCGCCAGTGTGCGTGGTAACGTCATTATGTTTGTTTTCGTTACTCCCTGCCTGCCAGGTGCCTGCCCCTCCCCTGCACATAGAACACTCATGGCTGCCACATTGGCTCTGGCAGAGCTAATGCTTCTCATAGACCTATGTGACCGCCATGATTACTGGTGTGACCAGCGTCACCTGCACCCACTGCTGCGCAAGCGCAGCATATTCAGCAGGATCCAGCGGGCCCTGCTCCATAAACTGGGGGGTGGAGAAGACCCGCAAGCAGATCCAGAAGAAGATCGCAGACCTGAAGCACAAGTCCCCAGGGCGCATTGTGGATCTTCATGCCAGGATTGCCTGGCTGCGTGGTGAGTATGTGGCAATGCCAAACACACACATGGCAAGCTAGATACTCCAAACACTACACAAACATCATGTGGTATTGTGCTGTGCCACATAATGTGGCCTAAGCCACCATGTGGAGCTGTCACCAATGTGCATCTGCATGTTGGTTACACTGCAACATGAAGGTGTACGAAACACTCATTTGTTATCCAAAGGGTGATGGCTGTAGTGGTCCTTGACCTGTGTGGTGGCAAAAATAGTTGTGTCCTGACTGCGAAGGTGATATCAACCTATTAATGCGATGTTCAACACCCACATGACACCTTGCAGCACATGTGTGACCTGTGACACATACAATTTTGCTACACATTGATCACAATACAGAACACTGAATACAATCTCACTGCTACGTGTTGGCCCCCATGGTGCGAACACCTGATGCTTACTGGCTGCTCTTGTGTTCAAGTTATAAATGCCTACCATGCTAAGCCATTATCTAACATTCAAAATATGTGGCCACTGGTGTTGGACTCATGCCCAAACCAGAGTGGGCCCTAACCCTAGGGTAGGCGCCGACCATAACCTTTTACCGTACCATTCACGCCGTCATGACATTAATACACACACACAACTTGTTTTCCCTATGTTGTGTTCTTTTTCTTAAATTGCTCTGTTATCATGTTTGATATTTCAGATGACGAGTGCTCCGTGTCTGGGGACGCTCCACAGTCCCGAACGGCACCCAGGAAACCACCACCACCTTCCCTGGAGGGCCCAGCCAGTCCCTCCCCACCCGGGACTCCAGCAGCCCCGGAGGGCCCAGCCAGTCCCTCCCCACCCGGGACTCCAGCAGCCCCGGTCCCGGAGGGCCCAGCCAGTCCCTCCCCACCCGGGACTCCAGCAGCCCCGGCCCCGGAGGGCCCAGCCAGTCCCTCCCCACCCGGGACTCCAGCAGCCCCGGCCCCGGAGGGCCCAGCCAGTCCCTCCCCACCCGGGACTCCAGCAGCCCCGGCCCCGGAGGGCCCAGCCAGTCCCTCCCCACCCGGGACTCCAGCAGCTCCGGCCCCGGAGGGCCCAGCCAGTCCCTCCCCACCCGGGACTCCAGCAGCCCCGGCCCCGGAGGGCCCAGCCAGTCCCTCCCCACCCGGGACTCCAGCAGCCCCGGCCCTGGAGGGCCCAGCCAGTCCCTCCCCACCCGGGACTCCAGCAGCCCCGGCCCCGGAGGGCCCAGCCAGTCCCTCCCCACCCGGGACTCCAGCAGCCCCGGCCCCGGAGGGCCCAGCCAGTCCCTCCCCACCCGGGACTCCAGCAGCCCCGGCCCCGGAGGGCCCAGCCAGTCCCTCCCCACCCGGGACTCCAGCAGCCCCAGCCCCGGAGGGCCCAGCCAGTCCCTCCCCACCCGGGACTCCAGCAGCCCCGGCCCCGGAGGGCCCAGCCAGTCCCTCCCCACCCGGGACTCCAGCAGCCCCGGCCCCGGAGAGCCCAGCCAGTCCCTCCACACCCGGGACTCCAGCAGCCCCGGCCCCGGAGGACCCAGCCAGTCCCTCCACACTAGGCCCACAAGCCTTGGCTGCAGCCAGCCCTGGAGCCCTGGGAGCACCACCGCACCCCAGCATCTCCAGCTCCCGGCCGAGCCCTGGTGTGTTATTTGCCGCACACCCTCACCTTGAGCCTGCTGCTTCAGTGTATGGTTGTAAGTGTCTGCTAAGGCCCACCAGCTTGCTAATGTACTTATTGTTGTGTGCTCCACACACTAGTATGTGAGTCCTGATGTTTTTTGGTTTTTTTTGGGATGAAGGAGAACGAGCCTGTGCTGCAGGCTGGGTTGTCAGCACATCCCCATCTCCTACAGATGGCACCCGGGATGGTGATGTGCTGCGTACGTATAATCACTAACAATTCCCTCAAACACTCACCCACACATACACAAGTAACTGACTAATGTCCTTCTTTCCCATACAGGTGTACCAACCATTCAGGAGCTGCTGCTAGCTCACCAGGAGGCACAGCAGCACATGGAGAGGGCACACCAAGAAGGGCATCAACACCTTGCCCGCTTGCGTGCCATGATTCACGCCCTCCAGACAGCCCAGTCTGCCAGGGCCCCTACTCAATCACCCCCCACCCAATAATGTGACCATAGTCACCTAATAATTGTTTTCCATGTTAAACCCTTTTTGTTTTCCTTGTTGCCATGTTGGCACCTTAGTTTGTTAGGCCATTTTTACCTCTTTTCTTATAGTGTCACACATTGGGAAAGTGGGTAGTGTGTATTGGCTACTCCTAACCTGACCAAGGCTTTTTGATTGTGATGGCAATGTTTTTAATAAATAATAGTCTCAAAAATCTGCCCAGCTACATCCTGTGTCATCCCTTGTTGCAACACACATAGTTACATTTGACAAATCACACTGGGCCACGGTTTTTCTAGAGGTATATGGTGTCACATGGCAAACATGATGATACTGGACCATTACAACCGCCATGCACTCCTATATGACATCAATGTCTACTATATGACACCCACCGTACTAAACACACACACACAAACATACTGGTGAAAGTGACACCGATATGGACAGAGGTGTGGGTAAATTAAATTTTTAATTTTTTTTTTTTGGTTAAAAGTTTATAACAAAAAATGGGGCCAACCTGCCCATCAACCAAGTCTCTCTGTAGGTCAAGCTTGTGCATTGGCTAGTAGTGCTCTTGTTCTTCCTCCTCCTCTGCTAGCTCAGACAATGGGGCCTCCCCATCCTTCTCATACACCCATCGACCATGTGATGGGCCAGCTCTGCTGGCCTGTCTTCGGGGGGGAGGTGGAGTATCACGATTTTGCCTACTCCTGCTGGCACAGTGGGCCCTGGGGTGGTCTTCCGGGGAAATGACCAAGAGGCCCCCCATCAACGCCCGCCTCCAGGACACGAAAGATGGCCCTCTCTGCTATGTCACGCTGCTCTGGCTCCATGCGGGACAGCATCTCGCTGGCGACGTACCCGATCCCAGAGTCGGGGGTCCTCTCTCAATCTAGGAGGACCCGTTTTGCCCAGGTACCCAGTTCCATGTTTGGTGGGGCAGGTGGTCGTCTTCGTTGGATTCCAGAGCTGGGCCCTGGGCCCGGCCCCGGCCCCCCACCACTGGGCTCAAGCACTGGCTCTCCTGCAGATGTTGGTGAGGCCCCGAGGGGCCTGAAAAATAAACAAAAAGAAAAAAAAGATCAGCCACATTTTGCTATATATTCTAAGCTAATACCACAACCAAACACCCAAGACAACATAGAGCCAATTTCACCAAGGCTAAAACCAAAAGCCACAGGAGAAGAGTTTGGAAACCAAATTAGCAAAGAAGTAGACCAGTGCAGTATACTCACCTGAGGCTCCACATTGATATGTAAAGTGCCGACAAATAACACAAAACAATCTGTGATAAGAGACCACAAAACAGATAGAAAATAACAGTGAACAAGATTTGTGAATGAAAAGCACAATGGTGACTGCCGCATGTGCTGCAAACCCCACATCAGTGGAAAGAACAAGCTGGGTAGATAGATCACACAAACACAATTACCCACCTCCTGCAACGGGGCAGGGTCTTGGGCTGCGGCCACAGCTGGTTGCGGGCGGCACCTGCTGCACCGTGTTCTCCGAGGCCCCTCCTGGCCCAGGGTGAAGGTGAGGAGGTCATAGTACCACAGACGTGGCCTACGGACCTCCTCAGCTCCAGCCACGGACCGGGCGTCAAGCCAGTTTTGGTGGAACTTGGTGCACAGGTGTTTGATCTTGTCTTAAACCATGGCCGCTGTCCAGTTCTTAGTGGCTTGGAGCCGGTTCGCCAGCTCCGCCAGCAGCCTGTAGGCCGCAGCCCTCGCTGCCTGGTTATGATATTCAGGCAGCGACACCCCCCACAGGCATTCGTGTTCCTGGTACATGGTGAGGCGCTGTGTCACAAAATCGTGATACTCAGCCATCTGAAAAACAAACATATAATTGTGTCATGCAAACAAATACATGGCCATCACAGATGACACCCTACTCTGTGTAGCCAGCCTATGTCGAGCAATACTAATTACATGTGTTCTGGTACTCCGCTTGGCTATGCAGAATCATTATTGGCCTTCACATGTGTCCATACATGGGGCATGCAGGACATGCCTGGTGCTATATGTATTTTGGGCCACTGCAGGGAAATATGGCAACGTCTCTCATTACAAATGGCACACATGGGCTTACTAACTACATTAAAACGCACACTCATCAGATACACACATATTTATGAATAAACATCGTACTGTAGTACACATTGTCATGGCAACGATCTCCCAAAACATTATGTGTGCAACAGGACACGGAGTGTAGTTATGATGCGTACACGTCGCTAAATACATTTCTACAGGACGCTACATAAAGCTGTACATAAGGCGCACAAACATCTGCAAACATATGGGTCTGCAGCACACAGAAAATAACGTACAGGAGTGCCCAATATCATGTCCCCCCACTTACCATCTGTCCAACAGAGATCTTGTGATGAGACACTACTAGCACAATGCACATTCCAGTCGGAGCAGGGGTGGCGTCCCAGCACGTGCTTATTTCAACACAACCTGACCAATCAAGAAAGCAGAATGGCGCATAATCATTGGTCGCACCTGCGTAAGCCCAGGCGGCTACGTTGATTACAAGACGCCGCTGCGGTCTGATTGGTTGGTTACCATATAAAAAGCGCTCACGACCGAGGTCGGTCACGCTTGCTGCCCAGAGTCATTAAGTAAGTACTGATGTGCAAACCTGAACTGTGGACCGACCTGCAATACGCTTCACATGTATCACTGTCCCTGCTGAGCCGCCTGATCCCCGAGACGTGTGAGGCCATCTTGGGTAGTCTGCTGCCATCCTATATGCAAGTTTCCAACAACCCCCACTGAATGGATGAATGTTGCCAGAGGGTTTGAGGACCGCTGGCAATTTTCAAACTGCGGCGGTGCATTGGATGGTAAGCACGTGAGGATCACTAAACCCCTAAACTCGGGGTCTTTGTATTACAATTACAATGGATATTGTAGTGTGGTCCTCATGGCCCTGGTGGATGCGAACTATGAGTTCCTCTACGTGGACGTTGGAATGAACGGGCGTATCTCAGATGGGGGCGTGTTCGCACACTGCTCCTTGGCCCAAGACCTAAGGATAGGTGGGCTGAACTTGCCCTCAAATAATGAGACAACCCATCATCTCAACTTTGCGTTTGTTGGGGATGAAGCCTTTCCACTTAAGGCACACCTACTACGGCCATATCCCCAGAAGACCCTTACTTCTGAGCAGCGCATTTTCAATTACCGGCTATCCCGGGCCCGTCGTGTGGTTGAAAATGCGTTCGAGATCATGGCCAATAAATTCTGGGTTTTTCATACACGTCTGCATATGATACTGGAATCTATTGATGTGGTAGTGCTGGCCTGCTGTGTGTTGCATAACTTCCTGCGTTGTAGGGATCAGTCATCATACACGCCGGCAAGTTATGTGGATTCAGTGGACCCCACAACAGGGGAGGTCCATCCCGGGGATTGGCGTGCTACCGACCATGGTGTGGCGCCACTCCAGCCGCTGAGCCACGGTCGGACTCCACAGGATGCCAGGAACAGCAGAGACGCATACTGCTCCTACTTTAATGGTCTTGGGGCAGTGGCCTGGCACACCAGCAGGTGTAGGGTGGCTGGTGTTGTGAGGCAGCAACATGATGAGGAGGGTGGAGTCACCAGGGTGGCTGCACCATGAGGATTGGGGTTGGCTTTTTGTGTGTAGACATTATTTAATTAGTTAGTGAGTTTTTTGGGGTTTTTAACTTTGACATGTTTTTTGTTTTCCATTATTTCTCATCATGTTGCATTTGTTTGTGTGATGTGAACATTTGTATTTTATTTTATTTTGTGTGTGTTGTTCTACTTCTTTTTTTTGTGCATAAATATAGAAACTTAAAAAAATTTGAACCAAAAAACAACCTGTGTGTGTTGTTACTTTGGGATACAGGGCAGTTGCACATAGCTTTATGCTGTGCACAGAGGTATGTGATCCGTAAAATGCTATTGATGGGTCCGTGAAACATTGTGTGGGAATATGCAGTACACCGGTTCAGCCCTTTGTGATGTGTTGGGCCCACAGGGGCACGTGTCCACACACATTGAGCAAGCAATGGTGTTTGTGGGGGATGTAGGTACAGTCCATTACACACACAAACGTGTACACAAACATAGTTCAGTTGTGCCATGGCAGCTGTGCCATGGCATGGACCAATGTAGGCACATATGGGCATAGTGTTGTGTGTATGTTCCCACCATCAGCTACAGATGCACACATAGCAAACCATTGTGTAGTGTAAGCCACTGTCCTGCACAAAACCGTTACTTTGTGACGCTTGAGTGGCTCGAAAGTGTGTTGCAGCAGCCACTTTCAACGACACGAGCGTGTATTCATTCCAAACTCCAAGACAATGGCGTCACGTATTAGCCAGTCTTCCAGCACAGGCTGGCCAATCATGATGCTATTGCGTTGTCCAATGATCGTGTTTGGGGCGCGTGTTAAAACTATTTGGCACACCTATGTTTTCGCCTTGCTGAACATGTACGCTCACATTCCTTTGGGAATTGCGGCATGTCAAGCAGCGACGGAGTCTACCGGATGTTTCCCGCTGTTGGTGTGGCGGTTTCCGGGGCGACACATCGCCTTAGGTTGAGGGCGAAATTGCGCCACGTAAAAGCGCCTTCGGCGATCGGAGGCGACCGTGAAAAACGTGCACGCGCACGTTAGATCGCCTACGATTGCCACCAAAAGTTGCGGCGTGGGAAGGTACCCTTAGACACAGCCATGATCTCGTATATTATAACTAACTGCCAATTGCTTCAATTGTTCAGTCCATGCAATAATATCATACATGACTTCTATTGACTAAGATGAGGACTCCCTTGACAGAACATGAAGACCTGTGTATCCCTTGGGATGACCATTTGTTCACATTAGAGAAGTATACAGTTAATTTTCAGATAGGAGCAAACAACTACTGAAACCAAATATTAGTTGATATAGGAGAGAGTAAAATATTTCTGTCTATTGAAACATACCGGTAATTCAAATTATTTTCGTACAATAAATGAAGTTCACAGTGTTCGCTTAGGAAATATTTTGACTAAGGGAATTGTGCAACTTGTCTTTGTTGCATAAAAAAATGAAGATTTTCTTTTTTAATATCCTATAGAGAAACCGTTGCCTCAGTTGTCATGGGGATTCTCATTACCAAACTACTAAAAATTGAGATATTTCAGTATGTATGTGTGGGGTTTCATTTTATTTTATTTATGAATGTTTAAAGTTTCAGATTAATCATTTTTCTTTTTCTATACGAGGGTTTGATTTTGAGTTGCATTATTTTTAATGTCATTATTTTTTTGTATATGCATTCCTTGATATTCAAATTACAACCAACAAGGAACAATTGTGTCCAACATGTGCTCAGTGGGAGACAAATGCAAAGATTCTGCAGGCCATAGAGAGCATTTAGGCTGCTCACATTAGTATGAGCATCATGCAACCCTTTAATCTCCTGTTGGAAAACTGCACCTGGGACAGTGGAGAAATGGATATACCATTATTTCCACCAAATCACTAACATCGAGGTTTTAGTGTGCCTGGAATGAAGACAGTTTGGGTTTGGATACCGTACATTTTACCATTCTGAACCATACTCCTTGGTGTAGACAATCCTTTGTGAAGACCTGTTCATAGAGTTGCCTATGTGATCTCCAGACTGAGACCTATATACTTTTCAACGCAGAGTACCTCTTTTGTCTCAGTTGCAATGACAGTTGGAAATCGGTCTGGAGGCTGTAACTCTTCCTGCAAAAATCAAGCCCTCATTTTAAAATGGGAACAGAAAAATGAAATGTTAAAGCTTTTGAGGTATAAGAATATATTAAATGGTACCAATGGACAGTGGTTTTAATAGAAAAGCTTCATCAGATGAAGTGTGGGCTAAGTACATGTATTTTTTTTTTTTTTATACACAGATTATGGATTATATCGTGTAATAAAGCTTAAAGGAGCTCTCTATTTTCAGGGATGTGGTGCTCCCATGCATAGTTTGTTGTAAGAACAAAACTATGCTGTACTTATCCTCCCAGTATTGAGTTTCATCCGTCCCACTCAGTTATCCTCGGCACTGATATTACATCGATGGCTCTGCAGCTTATCACTGAGCTTAGGCCGATTTCACATTTGAGTTTGTGTCTGCATGCGGAGGGCATGCAGACGCAAACTGTGCCATACTGATGTGAACGCAGCGGAGATTCTCCATATGGGTTCACATCAGTATGGTGCCCGGCCAGCTATTCAGCGATCTTGGCGGCGGATGGGAGGCGGAGATCAGCGGCGGCCACCGGGAGAGATTTCAATGTGATCCGCAGCATTCTCCATTGTGGACACTGCGGATCCATTGAGATCCATGCATTTTTTGTGCGCTTGCTGATAAAACAAGTGCCCTTGAATGCACAAAAAATGCAACGGGCTGCGTTCGGAGAGCGCATAAATTATGCGCATCCGAACGCAACCGAACGCAGCTAATATGCGTTCACATGTGAACATAGGATAGCAGTGCGCATGCGTTCCAAACGCTACGATGTTACGATGTGTTCCAAACGCTAATGTGAAACTGGCCTAAGTGGCTCATGCCGTCTAGCTCAGTGATTGGCTGCGGTACTGTTAATAAGATGTCAGCCCTACAGGCAATGGAAGACATCAGGAACAGCTATTGACACTAGGCGCTGGATCCAGGAAAGGTGAATAAAACATTCCTTTTTTTCTTTTACTTCTGTTATAAAAAACAAAGACAACGGGGTGCGAGATCTAAGTGTAGTTGTATAGTTACACAAATTTATAGTGCATACATTTTTACACTCACCATGTATATTTCTTCTATGTTCATTTTATGATCTGTGTAGTGGATCGGCTCTTTAACAGATCCCCCAGTCGGCTGCGCGAAATTTTTCGGGAAGCAATGTGAGTCCCGTCCAGAAGCTTACACGTGAAGAATGGAATAAATAGGATAATTCCCTTTAGGGAATCTCAAGGAAGGTTTTTTTCTCCCGAACATAAACTTATTGTTACATTTGAGCTAAAAACGAACAATGCATTTCGGCTAGCGAAAACCTTCATCAGGTATAGTATGCATTACTCATGTTCAGGACAATATCATTCATAGACTAATCTATGGCTGGCTTCACATTTGCGTATGTGTCTGCATGCTGATGGCTGCAGACACATACGCAGTGCAAAGCAGGGCCGAAAGATGTGTCCGCAGCGGATAATGTCTGCCTGCGGACACATCACTGTGGAGCCTGGGCACCCAATCAGCGGTGTCCGGGGGCGGAGATCAGCACCTGAGATCTCCGCCTCCCGGCCGCCGGTAACCTCCGGAACATGTCGGCGGGGAGAACAGCTGATTTGACAGCTGTTTGAATCTTCCCGCGCTGACACCGAGAGGAGATGTCAGCGCGGGAAGATTCAAATAGCTGTCAGATCAGCTGTTCTCCCCGCCGACATCGCTAGCAGATTACCAGCGGCCGGGAGGAGGACAGCAGAGGCTCCAGCTGATCTCCCGGTGGCCGTCGGTGAGCTCCTGTGACATCACCGCCGGCCACCGGGAGATTTTTCAATGGGTCCGCAGCGTTCTCCTGCGGTGTCATGCAGAGGACACTGCGGACCCATTGAAGACAATGCTTTTTTTTGTGCGCTTGGGGACGCTTGCTGATTTTCCAAGGTCCCCAAACGCAAAAAAAAAACCAACATGCTGCCTCCCGGGTGCGGATGCTGGACACCGGAAGGAGCAGATATCGTCCGCATCCGCACCCGAACGCAGCAAACGCAGGCACCATGCGTTCCTATGTTAAACATAGGAATGCAGTGCGCATGCGTTTGACTGCGTATGGGAACGCAGCAATACGCTCCCTTCCCATACGCAAATGTGAAGCCAGTCTATGTGTATCATGTAGGCGTGTATCAGACACGTGGGTGTGTGCTTCTAATTGGATTAGCACTTCACTTCAATAATGGATGGTAAATCTTGGTATGTAAAAGTAGAACATGATGAAGGCTTTCATTAGCCGAAATGTGATGTCTGTTTTTTAACTCTAATGTAACAATACATTTATGTTGTGAGAAGAAACCTTCCTTGAGATCCATTTCATCCTACGGAAGCACCGAAAGGGAATCATCCTATTGTTTTTATAACAAATTGCACCTGAGAGCACAATTTTCTTGAAAATGAAAAACCCCTTTAAAATGTAACTTTAGGCATACTTATTGCCTAATCTAACAATGACCTGCATGAAGGGTGGTACAGTTGTCACATTGCCTTTTTCCTGAAGCTTTTTTAGGTCTTGTTGCTGGCTTTTTTCTGTTTTGCTTTTTTTGAAGCATTGACGCAGTAAAAAGAAGTGGAAAGAAACAGAAAACTAACTTTGTTCTTTTTTATGTTGTTTAGCACATTTTCATTCGAAAGCCTCCTAAATAAGATGTAATGTGCACATCTGTATCTCTCAGCATGCAGTACCCTCTCTATGCCCAATGTAACATTGAGAGGTAAAGGGTGCATGTAAATGGAGTACCGTATATATCTTTTCATTTTTTGGGTGCAACTTTGTAAAGCATCATCTGTGACCTTAAAAAAAGAAAAATAAGAAAGGCTTGTCCAAAATGTAAAATAATAATCACTCTTACAGTGTGGCACTATAGGAGGTAATATATAACTTTGCTGTGGACAATTCCAGCATGATTGTTAGTGGTCCGTGTTGGCGGATGCACAAACCAGGCGTGTACCGCCCATATCAGCAGTTTACGCGGCTGCTAGGGTTCCCATGAGGTAGAGAACACCCTCCTTCTGCAAGGCACTTTGATTTTAATAGTATCTGAGCTAAACCTTAGTGCAGTGAACCTCAGTCTCCACAGCACAGACTGGAGGAGCAGATTTATCTGAGTATTCCTCTATTGTCAATTGAAAGCAGGATTCATTAGGGCAATTGCGACTCTTATTGGGCCCCATGATTTCTGTGTGCTCTCTGCTTCTCCTTTGTATCGTGTATATGGGTTGTTGTTCTAAGGCAATGCTTTTTTACTCAACGAACACTGTATAATATATTATGGTGGCCATTGTGGGGTTTCAGAACATTTCTGTGCCATTTTCTGGAACTGGCTCCCACCTCTACAAGACCATGGACATGGGGGACCTGTGCAGCTGGAAACAATGACTTCCAGTTCTGCCTGAATAGTGCATAGTGCAATTTGTATTCTTTCTATGTCGACCATCATCAATAGCACATAGACTAAAGACTGCTCCCAGCCTTACCACTTAGCACTACTGTATAACACAAGTAACACAGTGTTGTCATTGGATAACCCCTTTAATTTTGTTATGTAGCCATTTGTAAGCAATGTCTGGAAGCTAGATATCATTATACCGTATTGCAGAAATAGTCTAAAGAATCAAGGACCTTTATGTTTCCAAGACGACTGCATCTAAAAATGAATAGCCAAGTTCAATTAATGACCTTTAAATGTGTTTTATTACTATAAGGATTGTGTGAATTTTACATACATTATATATTTTGCTCATCTGTGGCATTTTCTAAGGCCAGAGTCACACGACCATATTTTTGGGCAGAGTGTGGTCCTAAATAACGAACAGCTCACACACAAAATGAGGTCCAATGTTATTCAACAGGGCTGATCAGATGAATGATTTTATTCACTGAATTCACAAAGTATGAAATAAAATCGCTGCGTTCACCAGAGTACATTGGACGAGGCTCGCCCATTCAATTCTGCTGGTGCCATACGGAGCCAGAATACAGCATCCGTTTTTACAGATACATTGCATTTCTGTAACATAGGAAACTGTAAATGGTCCTGCAAATTAATAGCTGCTGAAAGGAAAAAAAAAAACAGCAACATATGGATGACAAGTGAGAAAATCACCGGACTTGTCTGGATGAAACAGAAGATTTTTTTTTAATGTATTTATAAAATTGTCATTTTGCCAATACGTTGTTAAAAATGCTATTCTAAATGTCATACTAGGCAAAGGCACATAAAGCAGTACAATCTTTAAAATGCACGAACATGGTGTTATTTACTAGGCTGAACCCAAAAACCTTTTAGAATTCTTGAGAACACAGTCATTTACAAATATTGACCTGTAGATGGTATCTAATGATTGTATTTGCATTCAATATTTCAGCTGGATAACGCAGATGAGCAAGCAGCACAGATCCGTCGTGAACTTGATGGGCGTTTGCAAGTAGCAGATCAAATGGCGAAGGTGAAAGTAATAAGTTTTAAGTAATCTTTTTGTCTGAAGAGAATAAGAAAAAAAAATGTAGTTAGTAGTGTATTTTACCGTTTTCCGTAGTAATGCTAGTAAGGAAAAGGTGGACCAAACATCCTGATGCTTTCCAAGCCTGCATGGGAATAATGGCTGAAGCAATATACCATTTGTAATTTTTTTTTTTTGAACAATTTGAATTAGATCACATTTTCCAGTTTTCTTTGTAATCAATACTTATGTTCTGACTGTGTTTCCCCGAAAATAAGACATCCCCCAAAGTAAGACTTAGTGGTGTTTTTGTCAGGCTGCGAAATATAAGCCCTCCCACATAAATGAGACCTAGCGAAAAAAACATTTTTTTAAAGGCATGCTGCAACCAGAGGAGCAGGGCATTCGGCAATGATGTATACCGTACGATACCGCTAGTGCCAGAGCCCACTGCTTTCTACATTCCTCCTCATCCTCCTGTATGTATAGTATCCGGGCGCCTCTCAACGTATGTGTACGGTAGTAAGCAGCCGGCCAATCAGATGGAGGCTGATGGCGTATGATTGGCCGATGGATTACTGTACATCTATGTTGAGCAGCACCCGGATACTGTACTTCCAGGAGGACCTAGAGGAATGAATAAATCGGCGGCGGTCTCCAGCAATATCGGTACTGTGTGTGAGAGAGATGGGGACTGCAGGGAGATAATGGAGGCTGCAGAAGAATGTTGGGAATATTGGGCGATGATGGAGGCGGCAGATGGATGATGGGGGCTGCAAATGGATGATGGGAGATGTTGGAGGCTGCAGATGGATGATGGGGATGTTGGAGGCTGCAGATGAATAATGGGGTCTGCAGGGGGATATTGGGAGATGATGTGGACTGCAGATGGATGATGGGGATATTGTGTGATAATGGCTGGCAGATGGATGATGGGGATATTGGGAGACGATGGGGGCTGCATGTGGATGATGTGGGCTGCAGGGGGGAAAAAGGCATATTGGGAGTTGAAGGAGGCTGCAGGGTTTTGGTTTTTTTTTGGATGATGGGGGCTGTACATGGATGATGAGGGCTGCAGGTGGATGATGAGGATACTGGGAAATGATAGGGGCTGCAGGGGGATAGTGGGGGCTGCAGATGGATGATGAGGGCTTCAGGTGGATGATGGGGATACTGGGAGATGATGGGGGCTGCAGGGGGATATTGGGGCTGCAAATGAATGATGGGGATATTAGGGGATGTTAGGGGCTGCAGATGGATGATAGGGCTGCAAGGGGATATTGGGGAAAGATTGGGGCTGCAGATGGATGATGGGGATATTGGGGTATGATGGGGGCTTCAGCTGTATGATGGATGGATGACACCGTTTGTCTGGTTATGCTGGTTTCTGATTACAATTTCTGTACAGTATATAATACTCATTTTTTTTTTGTTCAACAATAAATGTGAATTCTTCATGGAAAAATAAGACGTCCCCTGAAAATAAGACCTAGCGTATCTTTGGGAGCAAAAATTAAGATAGGACACTGTCTTATTTTTGGGGAAACAGGGTAATATATCCTGTACTTATAAAATAGATTAATATTACACACTAAATGAATAAATTAAAGGGTGTTACAGCAGGCACTTTAATACAGAAACTAAAATCTAAATTTTAAGAGTAATCTGTCAGTAAGCTCAACCCTCCTAAGCCATCTACATGCACGTGCAGATTCTAAAAAGCTGAATATGATGAAAATCTATAAAAAAAATTATAGTATAAAATTTATATCCCTGCAATATGATGTCTTAATCCTCAAAAATCCATGTTTTTCTTCTTAAGTTGCCTAATAATTCTGCACAGTAATGGTCACGTGCACAAACAGATATCCTCCTAAGATAACCAAATCTAAAAAAAAAAAAAACTTCCAAAAATATTAAGCTTTGATATTTGAGTCTTCTGGGTCGATTGTGAAAATAGTTGTTGATCAATAATAAAAATAATCCGTTAAAATACAACTTGCCTAATAATTCTGCACACGAGTAGTGTAGAGCGCTTTTTTTTTTTTAAGTGGGAGTTACCAATTTGAACCAAGTAATTACTGACACTTCCTCTTATATCACTTGCAGCTCTACAGTGACATCAGAGCTAACACAGTACAGCGGAGCTGAGCATTGTCTCATTACAAACATTTGCAGCAGCTGTCCTGTCATAGTGCTGACTGCACTGCTGCAGGACGGTGCTTTATGACTAGCAAAGTACAGCAGAGTTAAACATTGTCTCAGTTCAAACATATCGGGCACATTTCCAGTTGTCAGCTCTGCTGTATTGCTTTCCACCAGACTGGATGCCTGTGAGGTGGTAGCTAAAGCACTGAGAAGACTGCAGCTACAAATGTCTTTGTAATGAGACAAACTTCACTTCTACTGTGCTGGGTTAGTTCTGCTGTACTGTTATTCTAATCTCACTGCAGAGCTGTATGTGATTGAGAGAAAAAATGTATATACTTTATCAATAAAGGTAAAAAGAACCAAATAAGTATTAGCATGGAGAAATATATACGAAAGTTGCTCTTGTAGAATAGATATAGCATGATAGGGGACAAACCTCGACTTTGCAGTTAGACTCATATAATCATACATAGAATAAATTAAGTGACTCAGAAACCATAGGTAACAAAGCACATAGTTTGATAAGGTAAAAATCGATAAATATAAAAGCGAAAAGCTAGTTAACATATGGTACATATACCCTTCTTGTGCAGAAAACACACCTTTGTGTCTTTGCCGATTTTCCCCATTTTAAACTTATTTGGTTCTTTTTAATTTACTAATAAAATTTACTAATAAAATTCATATATTTTATTAAAATTTGCACTTCAGTAAGGAAGTGGAATAACTTCAGTGCCACCTTTAAGTAGCTCCTCAAAGTCATAAACGCAGCGTCTGTAGTTTGGGGTTCTGATCTGGCACAAATCCCTTAGTCATATTTAAAAGCTTGTTGGAAAGCAATTATGACTTTGAGGAGCTACTTAAAGGTGGCATTGGAGTTATTCCACTTCCTTCCTGAAGTGCAAATTTGCATATTTCCTAGAGGGGGAATGTGGCTACAATCTCCTCACCTACTTAACTGACTTCTAATGGTTGCAGGAAAACTTCTCTCCATAAGGTAGATAGCAAGATCCCTGACCTTGTCTTAGCCCACTCACACAGCCAGATCAGAATATCCCACACACTACACTGATGAGGGGCAGTTACCCCGAAATGCAGCGTCTGTAGTTTGGGGTTCTGATCTGGCACAAATCCCTTAGTCATATTTAAAAGCTTGTTGGAAAGCGATTATGACTTTGAGGAGCTACTTAAAGGTGGCACTGGAGTTATTCCACTTCCTTACTGAAGTGAAAATTTGCATATTTCCTAGAAGGGGGGGGGGGGTGTGGCTACAATCTTTTCACCTACTTAACTGTCTTCTTATGGTTGCATGAAAACTTCTCTCCATAAGGTAGATAGCAAGATCCCAGACCCTATATTTTTATACTTGTGTCCGGCATATTTTTCCCTTTTGCTTTGCACTCCACTTATTTAAAATAGGCTCTGGAGGCAGAGGCTCGTGCAGGTTAGTATCCTCCCTGTAGCCTGGAACAGCTCATTTACATATAAGAAAAATGTGGATTTCTGTTGAACAAGACAGCAGATCCCAGATATTGAGGTACCATTTTTATTCAACAATGACTTGCATATAGATAATTTACAAGGGTTGATTGTACTTACAGATTCTCTGTAACCTCTTTAATGACCTTCAATGTAATGGTACGTCAAAGTTCGTGTCACACCGAGCCCACATCTAACGCCGCACATCACCACTGATTTAATTAGCCATCATGTGTCTCTAGCTGTTAAACAGGTAAATCCCACTTTCAATCTCTGACAGCAGGATGTAACTTGGGCCGGCAGTGGATGCGTTATTCCCCGCTCCCATCGGCGTGCCCGTGACGTGATCGTGGGGCACCAATGGGTTCTCAAGACATCCAGGGGGACAGCTGATGATCGCTGTGGCTGTGATGGTGCTTTTCCTGAGAAAGTTGGCTGTGAGACAACATTCATAGGAAATTGGGATTTATGTTATACAGAGCAGTGTTTCAACACTGCTCTGTGCAGCACAAACAATTGTCTCTTAAGGAGACTATTACATCCAATAAAATGTGGGAAATAAAGTTTATAAAAGTATGCAAAAAATCAAATCACCCCCCCTTTTGCCTTAATTTAAATTTAAAAAATTACACATTTGATATCAGCCTTTTGCGTTTGTAAAAGCTCGATCTTTCAAAATATAAAAATGAATTAATTTCATGAGTAAACGTCATAACGAAAAATAATCAAAATGCCAGAATTGCGTCTTTGGGGTCGCCACAGCATTGCAATACAATACAATAAGAGGCAATCAAAACATCATGTCTACCCAAAAACAGTATCAATAAAAATATCAGCTCAGGGTGCAAAAAATAAGCCCTAACACAGCCCCCTTATCCTGAAAATTAAAAATGTTACGGGTCATGGAAAATGTTGAAAATAAACCTTTTGTTTTCCATATTTCTACATTTATTACTTTACATAAATAAACCCCATACATAACGTAGTACCTTGACTACCAAGCGCACCAAGATACAAATTTTTCAAGATATGAGCCATCGCTCTGTATAGTTTTTGATTTATGATGAGAGCACAAATGTGAGCAGCTGCTGCTTGATCACGTGTTCATGCTCATTAGGCAACTCAATATTCCCTGCTACCCCAACTCATCATCCCAGGCATGGTGAGTAGTGAATACAGTATCTTGGCAGCTGATGGCATATGAGAGCGTGACACTGACAGCTGTCTGCATCACACCTCACATTTAAAAAAAAAAAAACTTCTACTCACCCTCCCTTTAGTCCTTAGCAGCGTAGTGTCCTCTTGTCATGCAGGCAGCTGATGGTGTATGCGAGTACGTCAACTAATCAGCATGTGATAGCAGATCAGATGATCTATGCGTGAGAGTGGGTCAATTGATCATCGCGTGAGCGGTGCGCACTCACACTGTCAGCTGCCTGTATCTGATGAGAATGCTGTGTTGCATGGGACCGGATGGAGGGCGAGTATAATGGTTGTTAAGTCTGTGGCGTGATGGGGAGCCATGTACCAGGATGGGGGACCATAGTACCAACATCTGAGATTATACATACTAATACTGACCTGGAGAATGATATTGCCCAATCAGTCTTGCCTTATAATGAATATAGTACATATAAACAAAAAAATATATATATATTTTCGTGGAATTCAAATTTTTTTTTTTTTAAATTTCAACGCAGTTTGAATTTTCTTCTCTGCTTTCCATTGTATCACATGATAAAATGAATAATGTCATTCAAAAGTGCAGATTGCCCTACAAAAAGCAAGCCCTTAAATGACTGTGGGGATGTAAAAATCAAACAGTTATGACTCTAGGTAGAAGGGGAGGAAATGAAAGTGCAAAAACTGAAAATCGAAAGTTCATGAAGCAGTTACCATATTTTTCGGACCTTAAGACGCACATTTTTTTCCTCCAAATTCTGGAGGAAAGTGGGGGGTGCGTCTTATGGTCCGATTGTACTGTGGCTGGCTATGGGGAGGGGGCAGAGGCAGAGTGGGAGCATGGACGAGGCAGGAGAATGTCCCTGCTGCTAGATCCAGCGCTGGGGAAACCACGTGGTGCCGATACTTAAGGCCACTTCACACACACAGATATCTGAGTCCAATATCTGAACAGATCTCTGGTTGCAGTGAAATCATGGATACATTGCTCCATTTTGTGGCTGTGTACAACATGGAGCAATGTATCCATGATTTCACTGCAACCAGAGATCTGTTCAGATATTGGACTCGGATATCTGTGTGTGTGAAGTGGCCTTTAGAGTTGAGGAATGTTCATTAGCCGCATCCCTGCCCACCTGTCAGCACTAAGCAGCGGGGAGCAGCTAATGACTATTCTTCCACTCGGAGGAACTACATGGTTTCCCCAGCACTGGATCTAGCAGCGGCTGGGGAGATTGTGTGACCGCTGCACTGGGGAGAGCAGGCAGAGCTGGGATTGCTGAAGAGGTGACAGCATACCTCTGGAGCACAGCGTGTGCTCACATTAACTGCTGTCACTGTCATCTTGCAGCCGACCTCTTAAGTTACCGTTACACAGGGCAACATCGCCGGAAACATCGACGGCAACTCACAGGCGCGCGCCCACGTTTTGGGCACTTTGCCAAGATTGCTTGTGAGATTTCACACACAGAGACAAAGCTGGCAACGCAGCTGGGATGTTGAAAGCAACTTTCTCTGGCAGGGTTAAACTCAACCCAGCGAGTGATCCGTAACATTGTAGTGAATAGGGGAAGTTGCTTTCAACAGCGCTGTTGCGTTGTCACACAGAGCGATGGTAGCAGATCGCCTAAGCAACATTGCCAGGTTTATGAACATGTTGCTAAACCTGGCAACTCCGCTCAAGCAGCTTATCGCCATTGAAATCGCTCTGTTACACGTAGCAACGCACTAGCAATGTTGCTTCAACTTCACCACCCCCCTGAGTTGCCGGCGATGTTGCCCCATGTCATGGTACCTTTACACTTCTATCTCAAATTGTAGGACCTGTGATGAGGTAATGAAGTGGGAGGGCTGGAGAATCACATGTAATGAAGGAGCGCTGTCATGTGATGCTCCAGCCCGCCCTCTTCATTACCTCATCACAGGTCCTGCAATTTGAGATAGAAGTGTTATAGATCAGCTGCAGGATGACAGTGACAGCAGTTAATGTAAATGTTTAAAGCTAATTAATTGTAATTGTTAATAAAGAACTATACATATAGGCTTTCTACCACTCCTGTGGCGAACTATAACTCCCAGCATGAAAAAGGATCTGTTGGACATGCTGGGAGTTACAGCACTCCCTTGATATGAATTGCACCTATGAAATCCTAAAGCAGCACTCCAGTGTTTTGTCTTCAGCACTGGATTGGTGCTTTAAATGTAAGAAGCGGTGGAGGGGGCTTACATATAAAGCACCACTCTAGTGCTGAAGAAAAAACACTGGAGTGTTGCTTTAAGATTTCATAAGTGCAATTCACATCAAGGGAGAACTATAACTTCCAACATGCCCTGCAGATCCTTTGGCATGCTAAGAATTAGTTTTCCCTTGATATGAATTGCACCTATGAGATCTTAAAGCAGCACTCCAGTGTTTTTTCTTCAGCATTAGAGTGGTGCTTTAAATATAAGCTCCCCCCTGGTTCATATATTCACCTTCTGGCATTTTTATACTGAACTTTACCAACACCACTCAGTCCCACAGGGCCATCTCCCCCATTTACCACATTTTTTGCTTAAAATCTTTTCTTCCCTATTTTTTACTTCTAAAATCTGGGTGCTGCTAATGGTCCGGTGCGTCTCATAGTCGAAAAAATATGGCAATACTGCTACAGCTTGTCTAGGCAATTAGTAAAATAAAATTTACAATGTCTTTCTCATCTCAGTCACCCACTCAATTACTTTATAATTTTTTAAAGGAGAAAATATTTCCAAGATTTTTAACAAAGGAAATGGAGGGAATGTTTATTGAAGAGCTTCGTGCATCAGTCAATCTACTGATGGCCAACCTAGAAAGTCTTCCAGTGTCTAAAGGTGGCCCTGAGTTCAAACTGCAGAAGTTAAAACGCTCGCAGAATTCTGGTTTTCTGGATATTGGAGATGAAAGTGAAGTTCAACTATCAAAATCTGATGTTGTCCTGTCCTTCACATTAGAGGTATGTCTTTTTAAAAAGGTGAACTAATCAGTGATCAGCCTGATTTTTTTTTTTATTAAAAATGTATTTAGTTTTTACAGCTCAATTTTACAAAATTCTGTGATGCAACTGCAAGTTCAAGGCGCTCACCACACCGCTACATAAATTCTTTGAGGTGTATTTTCCAAGCTGGGGTCACTTGTGGGGTTTTCTACTGTTTAGGCACATAAAAGGCAATAGAAATTAAAAGTTTGAAATTCCAAAATGTATACCTTTTTAAAAAAAAAAAAAAAAATTTTTATATTTTAATAAACTCAAATCATATCGATCAACATTTACCGCTAACATGAAGTACAACATGTCACGAAAAACAACAGTCTCAGAATCACTTGGATATGTTTAACTTTGCCACCATTAGTTCCTCAAATTGACACTGGGCAGAAGTGAAATATTTGGCCTGGTGAAGAAGGTGAAAACAGACTTTGGGATCAAAACCAACCACTTAATAAGGGTCCAAACACACATACAAAAAATAAAAACCTGGATCAATATAACTGTCAATAATTCCTAATAATAGGGGATCAGAAGGTCAGCAAAATGGGAAAAGGCCTTGCGACACAACCAGGGTTTACTAAACAGATATGCAATAATCAGCATTCCCCCAGTCAGAATGTTTCTTTCGAAAAATGTCAACATGGGGCTTCAAAGAGACCTTAGCTATCTGTATCTATATGTTGGTTATACATAAGTTATTCCATGGCATGCCTAACCAGGATGATGTCAGTCATACACAGGTGAGCCTATGGTGTATTCCTCTGTAAGCTCAGACACAGATCAATTTAAGTCTGTCTTCTTCATTATTATTACAAAGGGTGAGCCTTATCACTATGTCAAAGCTGTAGAAGTCCTAAAAAAAATAACATGCCCTATCAATGTCCAAGACCTTGTAGCAGAGGTTAGTATCCTACGAAACCATTCATGGTGCCCTCGCTCACTGTAGGCTGGCCCTACTGCTTATCTATGAAGGGTCAGTATAGGGCACAACTCATATTTCTCAGTTCGCACACATCGATCACATGACTAGCCTTTATGACAGAAGCCAGAGTCCATACGGAGTCAGGGTAGCTCTAATCACAGTATTCATATATTCTAGTGTAAACATTTTCATGCATCTCCCATTTTCTTCTTTTACCCATTTTACCTCCAAAAAACACATGCAGTTGTCATTGATTTGCAACAATTGTGCTTTACAGGGAAGGACAATGCTACTTGTAAGACTGTCCTTAAATCAACAATTTGATATGAAATCAAAGCAAAAGATAAGGGCTTACCCCATCTATGATTCTGTCAAAGTAATAGATTAACTGTGGTGAAAGTGTAACAGAATAGCACTTTCACGTTCCTTGTATATTGAAAACTTTCTTTTATTTCATTTCTATTAAAATATAAACTTCAGTAATTCATTTCCATTGCAGAAAAACTGACGCATTTCTGGCGTGTTGCCGCTCTTTGTCATAGTTAACTATGAGACCATTCATGTGTGAGATTGCTTTTTCATCCAAGGGAGTGGGCTCACTCGCAATTTTGCTCAAGAGCACTACCATGAATAAAGAGTGATAACAAATATCCTGGAAGAATTAGGTGATGAACAATCATTTTTCAGCATGATGGCCCACCATCTCATAATTCAAAAGTGATAAAGTGGCTAAGTGAAAAAAAATATTAAAAATTTGGATCAATGGCCAGGAAATGCCGCAGCTCTCAATTCCATAGTAAACCTGTTATAAATCTTTAAAAAGTGGATGAGCAAAAAAAATTTGATAAAGTAGAAGCACCGATTGGGAAAGAATGGGTAACCATCAGTCAGAATTTAGCCCAAAAGATGATATCTAGGCACACCGGCAAGTACGTTATTGAGTCAATACATGAACTCTAATCGAAAAATATGGTACATGAAGTTCAACATTTATAAAATGATTACAATAGTACTTAGGTAATGATATAAACATATTACTAAAAGATCTAAAAACAGTGGGGAAGCAAAGTTAGTGGAAACCAAAATTTGTGTCATTTAGCCATTAGCCATTTCTATGTATTTGTTTAGGAGAGTCCTTTTCAGATGGTCCATGGATGCACAAAACCACAACATAACCATGGCAAAAATATAGCCAACTCGGTTTCTATAAATACAATAAGCCTCATGTATACAAGCCTATTTTGACCCTAATGACCAGGCCATTTTTGTCAATTCTGACCAGTGTCCCTTTATGAGGTAATAACTCTGGAACGCTTTAATGGATCCTAGCGATTCTGAGATTGTTTTTTCGTGACATATTGGGCTTCATGTTAGTATTAAATTTAGGTCGATAATTTTTGTGATTATTTGTGAAAAAATCAAAAATTTGGCAAAAATTTTGAAAATGTTGCCATTTTCAAATTATGTATTTTTATTCTGCTAAACCAGAGAATTATGTAACACAAAATAGTTAATAAATAACATTTCCCACATGTCTACTTTACATCAGCACAATTTTGAAAAAAAAAATGTTGGGGGTAGGAAGTTATAAGGGTTCAAAGTTCATCAGCAATTTTTCATTTTTCCAGCAAAATTTCTAAAAACCATTTTTCTAGTGACCACATCACATTTGAAGTCCGTTTGAGGCATGTACATGACAGAAAACACCCAAAAGTGACATCATTCCAAAAACTGCACCCCTCAAGCTACTCAAAAGTACATTCAAGAAGATTATTAACCCTTCAGGAGCTTCACAGGAACTAAAGCAACGTAGAAGGAAAAAATGGACATTTTAATTTTTCCAACAAAAATGTGTGCCTAAACATTGGAGTGCAATTTGACTTTTGGAGCTAATTTTCCATTCAAAAACTAAAATGGCGCTCCTTCCCATCTGAGCCCTGCCGTGCGCCCAAACAGTGATTTATGACCACTTATGAGGTATCGGTGTACTCAGGAGAAATTGCCCAACAATTTTTAGTATCCATTTTATCCTGTTGCCCATGTGAAAATGAAAAAAATTAGGCTAAAAGAAAATTAAAAAAAAAAAAAGTACCTTTTAATTTTTACGGATGAATTTGTGAAGCACCTGGGAGTTCAAAATGCTCACCACCCATCTAGATAAGTTCACTGGGGGCTCTAGTTTCCAAAATGGGGTCACTTGCGGGGGAGCTCCAATGTTGAGGCACACAGGGCCTCTCCAAACGCGACATGGTGTCCGCTAACAATTTGAATGGAAAATCAGCTCAAATTGTTAGCGGACACCATGTCACGTTTGGAGAGCCCCTATGTGCCTAAACATTGGAGCTCCCCCACAAGTGACCCTATTTTGGAAACTAGACCCCCCAAGGAACTTGTCTAGATGCATAGAGAGCACTTTGAACCCCCAGATGCTTCACAAATTGATCCATAAAAATGAAAAAGTACTTTATTTTCCACAAGAAAAATATTTTTTCATTTGCGGATCAACTTGTGAAACACCTGGGGGTTCAAAGTGCTCACTTTGCATCTAGATACGTTCCTAGGGGGGTCTAGTTTCCAAAATGCGGTCACTTGGGGGGGAGCTCCAATGTTTAGGCACACAGGGGCTCTCCATACGCGACATGGTGTCCGCTAACAATTGGAATTATTAGCGGACACCATGTCTCGTATGGAGAGCCCCTGTGTGACTAAACATTGGAGCTCCCCCACAAGTTACCCCATTTGGCAACTAGAACACCCAAGGAATGTATCTAGGTGCATGGTGAGCACTTGGAACCCCCAGGGTAGATATCGTGAACGATGCACCAACGATGTGGTGGCAGCTATCGTTCGCACAACCCAGGGAACAATACTTGTTCACTGATGTGAATGGGCGAAGTCGTTAACGACATCGTTATCGCATTGTCACACAGAATGATGCAGCAGGTTGGCTGATCTTGGTTCGTCTGATTTGAGAACATGTTCTCAAATCTGCGATCAGCGATCCACCGATTTATCGTAGTCATTTCTTGGTGTTACATGCAACGACGTCCTAACGATGTCGTTTGAACGACTCCAAACCCGTGACGTTTGAGTGATATAGTTCACGCTCTCATACCGTGTAACGACGGTACCTTTAGGTTTAGTTGATTTGGGAAGGAAATGCCAAGATCGCCAGAATATATACTGAATGTACCAGTTCAAAATCAATCTAAATCCATCTTTCCCATCAATATTTATTGAATTTTTGCTTTTTATGCAGATTGTTATCATGGAGGTCCAGGGCTTAAAATCAGTGGCTCCAAACAGAATTGTATACTGTACAATGGAAGTAGAGGGTGGAGAAAAACTCCAGACAGATCAAGCTGAAGCCTCAAGACCACAGTAAGTGATTATTAATAACTTTGCTGGTCATTTTATTTATTTTTATTTTTTGCTATGACGCTGAAAATAGACTATTGAATTAATGTGATGTTAAATCATTTTTACACTACTTGGACATATTGAAGAATTAAATACATTTGCATTTTATTGATTGCTTGGTTTGGAAGCTTAACTCGGTTTAGAAGTTGGGTAAACATATTAAATGGAAAATTAATGGATGCACAGCTTAAAGTTTACAGTAAATAAATTAGTTTATGTTGCTAATTTAAAGCATATACTTAAATATTCAATTCAAAACTTTTTTTTTTTTGCGACATGAAAATGAAATCCAAGTCAGAAAATCACTATTTGAATTTAATTGCATGCATCCTATCGAGTAGTGGTAAGGGAGGGTGTGGGATGACTGCTTTCTATCCCCTCCTGTTAATGGGAAATAGTTGCTGCCTTTTGCTATATCCTAATATTACGGGAATAACCAGCTTAACACACAGATACAAGCAATCACTGTGCAAATGGATGTGCAGGCAACATATATATTGACAAATACATACGTAGGCACTTCTGTAGACGTGAAACTGAAGAGCCACATGTTTTCTGCATTTATGAATTCACATAAATATTCACATTTTGTACATTTATTTTGTTTATGAAAGATATTCCATGCATTTATATAGATTAAAATTCTACCAGGAATGCAATATCTTGAAAATGTGCTTCTGACACGTGTTGCTGTCAAAGGTTGTCAAAACTCCTATAATTTTGTATGAGAATTCAGAGCAACCCTCCACTGATGGCAGCATGTGACCATGCCCTGTTCTTGAGGTTGATGCGTTTTCCAATGGGACATTCACAGCTACTATGTGCTAGTAAAAGAAAATTCTCCTTAAAATTTGTTAAAAAAAAAAAAACATTTTATAATTTAAAGCATACCTTTCAATAGCTTCCTTTAACCCCTTCACACCTGGGCGATATTCCAATTTCAGTTTTTTACTCTTCTTCTAAAAGCCATAATCTTTTATTTTTACGTCAGTTTAAATATACGAGGACTTGTTTTTTGTGAGACGAGTTGTATGTTTGAATGACATCATTTATTTTACCATATAGTGTACTGGAAGATAAAAAAAAAATTCCAAGTGCGGTGAAATTGTTAAGAGTGCAATTACACAATTGTTTTGGGGTTCTTTTATTCATCATATTTTCTATGTGGTAAAACTGACGTATTGGTATGATGCCTCGGGTTGGTAAGAGTTCGTAGGTACTAAACATTTAAACTTTTACTGTTATAAAAGTGGTGAAAAATGTTTGAAGAAAAAGAATTGCACTTTCGGCGCCATTTTCCGTGACCCGTAGCGTTCTCCTTTTTTGGCTTCTTGGGCATCTTGAGCTGTCGTTTCTAATGATACTGTTTATTAGTAGATACACTGTTGTGTTTGCCTGTTATTGCTCTTTTGCGGCGACCAAAAAAACCGTAATTTTTGGACATTTTTTTCAGTTACTCAGTTGACAGATCCAATTAATTGATTTTATATTTTGATAGATTGGGCATTTTTTAATGTGGCGATACCAAATGTGTGTTTTTTTTATTTTTATTTTTTAATAGCTTTATTTTCAATGAGGCAAAAGGGGGGTTATTTGAACTTTTCATGTTTTTTTTTAAACGTTTTTAACCAACTTTTTCTTTATTTACCACTTCCCCTTAGGGCACCTCAGCACTGCACAGTGCGATCGCTTGTGTTGTGCAGAGATTCTTCAACAACTTTCTGCACAGCACAAATGATTGCTTTCTGCTGGCGACATCACTCGGTCATCATGGATAGAAAGTGACCCCGTGCAGTCATGACAATGCAACAAGGCCCTGTGATCACATCATGGGGCTGCAGAAACCAGCAAGGAGCAGTGTAATCCCTCCTGCTTTGCTTTGTATCAATCACTGACAGCATGATCCAAAGCATTAACAGTGCCAATAAGATCAGTGATCCAATCAGTGCTTTTAAGGCCCCTTCACACACTGAGACTTTCCAGCGATCCCACCAGCGATCCGACCTGGTTAGGATCGCTGGAAAGTCTCTCTGGAGTCGCTGGTGAGCTGTCAAACAGACAGACTCACCAGCGACTCCGCATCCGTGAGATCGCTGGTATCCATGATAAACAGCGGTAACTAAGCAGCGCGCGCTGCTTTATCATGGATACTAGCATCTTCCCTGCTTAGCGCAGCCTGTAAGCAGGGAGGACGCTGGCAACTATGATAAACTGCAGATATCTAAGCAGCGCTGCCTAGCTACCCACAGTTTATCATAGTTACCAGCGTCCTCCCTGCTTACAGGCTGCGCTAAGGCTAAGCAGGAAAGACGCTGGTATCTATGATAAACACCGGGTAACTAAGCAGCCTGTGAGGTCGCTGGTTCGCTCGTCTCTCGCGGTCACACACAGCGATGTGTGCTGACCAGTGGGAGACTTGGGACCAAAAAATGGTCCTGAGCGACATGCAGCAACCAGCGACCTCACAGCAGGGGTCAGGTCGCTGGTGGCTGTCGCACACTACAACATCGCTGGAAAGGTCTCTGTTACGTCACAAAACCTGTGACGTTGCAGCGACATCGTTAGCGATGTTGTAGTGTGTGAAGTGGCCTTTAGCTATACATCAACTCATCAGATCAGCCGACGTGTCGGGGATGATGCGAGCTCAATGCATGAGCTCACATCATAGGAAGGGAACACGGCCAAGGATGTACATATACATCCTTGGTTGTGAAGGGGTTAAATTTAGGTTTAGTATAAGGGAAGGGAAAGGGGGTATTTTGCTCACCACGGCTTCCAGAGGCTGTTAGTGCTCGAAGTAATGGCTGGTTCCCATTCACTTGAACAAATATTGAAGGAACTCCGGCACCAGATTTGTTGCAGTTAAAATTCCAGATCTTTATTCAAACATTCTTAAAAGCATTAGTGGGGTACGCAGCCCCCTACCTCCACGCCTGACGCGTTTCGGATACAAAATCCTTAGTCTTAGGCATGCTTGCAAATGTGAACATCACATATTTATAGAGAAAATAAAAGCATTCATACCACCCCCTATCACATGTGCCATCATTCACCAAGGGTACAGGTGTGTGCCTAGGAGGTCTAGGACCTTGGGGAACATGCTTTCACCTAGCATGTTAAGTGAGCCGAGAACCCCCACTTGGTTGAAGCATGTAGGATCATATAGATGTGGAGGGAATAAATGCAATCTATGCCGCCATATAGACAGGACTGATAGTTTTCTTAATTCAGTAACTGGGAAGAGCTATAAAATCAGAGCGTATATAAATTGCAATACGCATCACGTAGTGTATATGGCAACATGTACAAGCTGCCAGAAATACTACGTGGGGTGCACTACGCGGTCCCTAAAAAAGCGCATCAGTGAACATGTTACAGCTGCGAACCCCAATAATGCATCGAGCCGTCGTAATATTTCAGGACTATCTAAACATTTTTTAGAAGTCCATGGAGGGGCTATGGAGTCCCTTCTAGTGAAGGGCATACATAGGGTGCCCAGACCAGTAAGGGGCGGAGACTGGGAGCGAGCAGTGTTATGTCAGGAAGCGCGCTGGATTTTAGCGCTGAATGCTCGCTTCCCCGAAGGTTTAAATTTCCGCACGGATCTAATGTATTTTTATTAGATGTTTATAGGGACGCAATTTCATGCTCCTAAGGTGAATATAATATATAGGGGAGAACTATGTAGAAACCAATAGTAACACTATCCTTGGTTGTCCTTTGCAGAATAATAATAGTAGATGTGGTGAGAAAGGAGTCAACTGAGACATGTTCAGTGAGCTTACCTGAGATGTAATAAGCTGTATCCAAAGAGTAAAAATGATGTATTGCATGGGTATAAAGAAATTGTGTTTCATGTGAGTGGGTATGTTTCTCCAATTTTTTGGCATACTCTGTAAAAACGAGTTATTTGGGGAACCTTATCACTCAATGTGATTCATATATTTTTGTAATATTGTATGAATTTTTACAAAAGTGATTTATATTATATCTACTAGTGCAATATATTTATCTGTTTATATCAAGTTAGCAGTTTTTAGTCCAGTATTGATATAGTTAAAATGAAAAGACTGCTGAAAAGCAACTTATCCGGATCTTAATTAATGGTGAATGATGGCACATGTGATAGGGGGTGGTATGAATGCTTTTATTTTCTCTATAAATATGTGATGTTCACATTTGCAAGCATGCCTAAGACTAAGGATTTTGTATCCGAAACGCGTCAGGCGTGGAGGTAGGGGGCTGCGTACCCCACTAATGCTTTTAAGGATGTTTGAATAAAGATCTGGAATTTTAACTGCAACAAGTCTGGTGCCGGAGTTCCTTCAATATTTGTTAAATTTAGGTAAATGTATCCTATTTATTATGCTTGCCCTATTAGATTTCACACAATTTTATTGACATAATCATAACTGTCTCCATCGCTGCTCACAATCTAAACTCCATAGACTAAACTCATTAGCATGCTTTTGGAATGTGGGAGGAAACATAAAAACTCCTTGCAGATGTTGTCCTTGGTGAGATTTGAATCCAGCACCCCAGTGCTGCAAAGAGCATGTTTGGAGCATGGTTCAGCGAAGGGGAAAATATATTTCCTAATTAGTTAAAGGGGAACTCCAGGCTGAGATTTTTTTTTATGTACTGTCCCTTCCTTCCTACATGATGAAGCGGAGTTGTCCACTGCAGTCCTGAATGTTTAGATCACTTATAAATCAATAAAATCATATCACCTCCTCAGCACTCATTCCTCCCTAGGAGACAATGGGTCACAGAGCAGATTCAGCCTCTTACTGCAACAGAGAACAGGGCTGTATGGTGGGGGTGTGGCTGTCGGGCACTCCATGCGCATCTTACATTCTAGCGACCTCATACGTCTACCTAGCGTAATGAGCAGGAGGTGTGGCTGATGGACCCATGCTGTCACTTAATGCAACCCACACTCCATATGCCTGCTGTATGCATCGCATGACTCTCCTGAGCTGAGTGACAGTGTATGTTTGTGCAGCTGTCACTGTTGGCTCAGGAGAGTACAGCGATACTTACTGCAGGCATATAGAGTTTAGGTAGCATGTGGTGTGAGCTGGGAGAGTGCATGCCATGTTTGCCCCGTCCTCCCTGATATGGCCATATTCTGTGTATGTGGAGCTGAATATGAATTTCCTGGTCAACGAGTATTTGGTTAGAAACAGCCAAGTAGGGACATTTTCTAGAAGCTTTTTGAAAGGTTTTCTTCAAGATTTCATTTAGAAAGTATATATGAAAGTTTAATAATAATGTAGGCACTAGCGATTTTACTAGAGTAAAATTTAAACATCTGTAAGGGGCCTTTCACATCAGCGTTTTTTCTGCCGCCTAATGGCCCGGACCCGGCAATCCCCATGCATTGTTTATGGTGCGGCAAGTGCAGTTATGCCGGATCGGCTAGATCTGGCACTTGCGGCCGCGAAAAAAAAAGCTGCAAGCAGCTGTATCTGGCAGAACCGCACTTGCCGCACTGGACCGCAAGCACCGTAGATAATGCATAGGGCTTACTAGATCCGGGCAGCAAGTCAGCCATTAGGCAGCTGATCTGACAGATGCGGCACCACCTGCCGGATTGGCCACAAACATCAGCAAAATGCTTATGTGAAAGGGGCCTTACACTTTAACATACCAGTAATTTTACTTGTACCTGGTAATTTCTTTTGGTTTTCCTTGCCTTTTACAATCAAATTGCTGTTTTAAAGAGGATTGAACTCAAGCACCACCTATAGGTAGTAGCAATCCTAAGTCAATATTAACCCTTTAATGAACCTTATCATATGACAAAGAATATAAGCCAGATCATATTCTCAATTTGCAGACACAGTGTTTTAGAGTGTTTGCTTTCATCAGTGCAAAGCATAAGATAGGATTTTGCTGTGTGAGAGGCTAAGACTGGGGATCTGGACTACAACATTTCTCCTTATGGAGAGATGACATGTCAGTATATGAGAAGAGATAAATTTGCCTTGCATGCTCATCTGGGAAATTTTATGTGCAAATTGCCTCTTTAAAGAAGACTTGAACTTTAGCGCCACGTCTTGGTAGTAGCAATCCTAAAAGTCAATATTGATCCTTTAATGAGCCTTGTTCTATGACTAAGGATATATGTGGCGCCCCAGGGTCTGGTTGCCACAATGTTTTGCTTGGAAGCAAGGGAAGGTACCCACATCAGGTGAAACACAATGCACACAACACCTTCCCAACTCTGGTCTGAAGGCAGGGTTAGGCAGTTCAGTTCCTAGGAGGACATCCTGCGGACGGAAGCCGCGTCAGACTCATCCGAGGATACTGACTAGCCTGTGTGAGTGACCCGTAGGTGAGGGTCTGAGGAAGTGGAGGAGTATGTGTGAGGAGTGGAGCCAGTGCCTGCTCGCCTCAGCACCGAGCGCAGAATAGACACTGGAGTCCGAGGTCGCAAGGGACTTTATGCCCAGCAACGAACACCGGAGGGTGGGTGATTCCAAGTCGCTCACCCACTATAAGGCCAGGAGTCACAGCAGCACCAAAGAGCCCAGAGAGACGCAGTGAGAAGAGAGTAACGTAAAGAGGGCTCAAGCCACCTGTCATACGGGCCAGGACAGAAGGAAATAGGAGAGGGTCGCAGCATAGCTTTAAGCAGCCAGGGCCCACCGAGAGCAGTGCAGTAGGGAGGCCTCAGAACTCGGCAGTTGTTGAGAACCTCTTCTTGCTTCCAGGCTCCGGACCCCTAACACCGCTTGTGGACAGTGCCCTGGACAAACCTGCTACTTTCTTCAGTAAAGGAGGCTGGCTGTCTGTGTACGAAATAACTGACAGACACGGGTCTAAGTCCTGCACGCCCAACGAACCTACCACCTCCATAGATTTTACGGTTGCCCTGAGGACCTGCTTTTCCCGTGGAGAGCCAAACCATCACAGTTGGTATTCCCATCATACCCACAGGTCCCGAATGCAGCAGCGGCTATACCGGCCGCCTGCCACGGGTGGCGTCATGACACAACCTCTTTTATTTTATTCTTATTTTTCTTTTCTTCCCTTTTTCAACTTCCCTTTTTGTTACTGATCGCCTGACGAGGGGATCACAGGCCAGGTCACGCCACCGTGACACCCCACTGCCACGATGACATCGGGAGGGCCCCGTTCGAGTACCCCACGGTCCCCGCTGGGGTGAGTCATATAAGACAAATCGTATCCTTATTTGCAGACAAGGTTTTTTTTTCGTCGTTCTTTTTTGTTCGTGTTTGGTCATATGATAAGTGTTAATGTGGAAAATTTTCCAGAGGAGCATGTAAGGCATTTAAGTCTTCTCATATAATGTCATGCCTGACTTGACATGTCATCTCTCAATTAGTAGAAACGTACAGCTTATTTCCCCAGTCTTAGCCTCTCACCTAACTAAATCATATCTCATACTTTGCACTGATGAAGAGCAAACACTCCGAAACACTCTGTCTGCAAATTGAGAATATTTGCTTTGGTTTATTCCCTTGGTCATATGATGCGGCTCATTAGAGGGTATAGTGACGTGGGTACACCTGCGCCGCTCTGTTAGCTTCAAGCCCCGCACTGCGCATGCGTGCTGGAGGCATAACAGAGCAGCGCGGGTGTACCCACGTCACCCGAAGCCGGAAATGACGCGATTCGCGTCATACAGCCCCACACTGCAGCCCGGCCGGAATAGGAGAGCGGGGAGGCGCGCATTTGAATGTGAGTTGAAGATCACGCCTATTGAGGCGTGATATTAGGAAGAGGGAGAGCCTGCCTGGGTGACTATGCATACAGTAGTCACTCATTAACATCACTAATGAGGTAGTTTAATAACGTTTTTCTACATTTTCAATATATGCATTTAGGAGCTAAATGGAGTGTAGGATAAGTGTGAATATGCTCTAGGGGCATCTTTTAATAGCTTAGGAGGTGTTTTGGGGGTGACAGGATCCCTTTAAACATGCAATTTGCATGTAAAATTTCCCAGAGGAGCATGCAAGGCGTTTAAGTCTAGTCATATACATGCCAGACCTGGACATATGGAGAAACATTATTGTCCAGATTCCTTTGACAATGATTTGTAAGTCTTTTACCACATTAAAATGTTACCCATAAGCTAAACAGTGATAAAGTATATACCACATATATTATTAAAACCCAATAAATATTGTAAACATAAATCTATTTTTTAATTGAATACATTTGTCCGAATCTATTTGTACCGTTCAGCATTCAGCTGCCCAGGTCCGAAAACAACAAAGACTTTTTATAATAGTTGTTGACATTTTGCAGACATTTCTTTTTGATAATTTATATGCATGTATTTGGGGATAATAAAATTATTAATTTGGTTGGGTTTCATTAAAAGTTTTTCATTTTTTACCTTTTATTGCTTCTCTGTTGCACATTCTGTTGCTGGTTGCTGAAATATTTAACTGAGAATCAATCAGTGAACTCTTTATCTGTCTCTTTCAGTTCTCCTTTTAGCTAATATATGACCACAGACCACATCAATATTGAATATACTGGGAAACAAAGAACCTGAAAAAGCCAAACGGTGTAAATTTTTTAATGGAACCCTATTGCAAAACTTACTTTTTGGCTCCAATACATGAAGTTAAAGTATGACCGTCGTTTTAATTTTTGTTTTAGAAATACTACATGTCAAAATAGGAAATTTTGCAGTTTATTTACTTGCAAATTTGCTTCTTTCTTCACCTGGAATGATCTTTCATTCTCGAAATTGTCAAGTCTCAGGTAAAATCAATCTTCAGTGAAAACAGATTTTTATTTTTCTAAGGCCCCTTTCACATCAGCGGTTTCCGCTGATTGTGGCAGATTTACCGCATTTGCCACCTAAGGGCCCTTTCACATCAGTGTTTTTCGAAATTCGCGGCAGATGCGGTGAAAAAAACGCATCTGCCGCGTTTAACGCATAACCGCGACACTTGCGGCACATTTGCGGCAAGCCCCATGCAATGTCTATGGGGCTTGCGGTAAGGGTGCGACAAGTGCGGTTTCGGCACTTGCGGCCGCACCTGCCGCAAGTGCCAAAACCGCACTTGCCGCACCTGCCGCAAGTCCGCCTATACCTTGTATGGCGTTTACCGCAACCGTGCCGCAAGTGCAGCCGGTATGCGGTAATCGCGGCAGATGCGTTTTTTTCACCGCATCTGCCGCGATTTGAAAAAAACGCTGATCTGAAAGGGCCCTAACAGCCACATTTGTGGCGCACTTGCGGCAAGCCCCACGCATTGTCTATGGGGCTTGCGGCAAGTGTGGTATTGCTGCGATCCAGCAGTTGTGGTCGCGGAAAAAAAAGTCAGCTGCAGTTGTTTTGCGTGGCTGCAACTGCCGCAAGCCCCCAGACAATGCATGGGGCTTGCCGCGAGTGCGGCAGATCCGGTAAATCTGCCGGATCTGCCGGTTTTTTTTTTTTGTTTGTTTTTTTTTTTTTATATAAGTTTCTATACACAAAGGAGGGGAGGGGTGAATCCTGCTCTCACATTCTCTTTAACACCTTCACAACTAATGGCCTATATATACATCACTGTTTGTGTCCCTAACTTTGATGCGGGATCAAATGCTTCACATGTCGGCTGATCTGTGACTCTTAACAGCAGCAGAGCCACCGGCCGCTGTTAACTAGTTAAATCACGCTGTAAAACTGACTGCATGATTTAACACACCTTGGCAGGGAGCACACTCTATTCCTCACTGCCATTGGCAGCCCCGTGATGTGATCATGGGCTGCCAATGGGTTGTCATGACAGCCAAAGGTCAGATGATGACCCCCGTCACTGTCATGTCAAATGTTATGAGAACATTGGACGAGTGCAGGGGTTCACAGGAGATGTTCATTTCTGCTATACAGAGCTGTGCATCAGCATGACTCTGTACAGCATAAGAAGTCAGACATTGGCAGCTTCAAGTGCTAGCAAACACAATAAAAAAAATGGGGGAGGACAAATTTCTGAATTATGAATTCTGAAATTCTGAATTATTTTTCTCCACTTAAATAATAAAAAAAATCTATACATGTTTGGTATCTACAAACTCATACTGACCAGGGGAAGCATACTGCTATTTCAGTTTTTCCATATAGAGAACATAGTAAATAAAAAAGAAAACAAAAACATTGTGGAATTGCACTTTTTTTTTCTCTTAATTTCACTGCACTTGAACGTTTTTTTTTCCCCCATGTTCCAATCCACTATATGGTAAAATAAATGGTGTCTTTCAAAGGTACAACTCATCCGGCAAAAAACAATCCCTTATACAGTTGTGGTCAAAAGTATTTACAGCCCTGCAATTCTGTCAGAGAATACCAAGTTTCTTCCTGAAAATGATTGCAATCACAAATTCTTTGGTATTATTATCTTCATTTAATTTGCCTTCAATGAAAAAACACAAAAGAGAATGAAGCAAAAAGCAAAACATTGATCATTTCACACAAAACTCCAAAAATGGGCCACACAAAAGTATTGGCACCCTCAGCCTAATACTTGGTTGCACAACCTTTAGCCAAAATAACTGCGATCAACCACTTTCGGTAACCATCAATGAGTTTCTTACAATGCTCTGCTGGAATTTTAGACCATTCTTCTTTGGCAAACTGCTCCAGGTCCCTGATATTTGAAGGGTGCCTTCTCCAAACTGCCATTTCTCTAGTCACCTTCCACGACAGCATAGGAGGTAGCCTCGCCACGCCCTAATGGGGACAGGAACACAAGAGAGGTTAAAAGGCCCCTCCCACCTCCCATTAGCCAGTGTTTTTCCTGTCCCCATGGGGCATGGAGAGGTTTTTTCCCTGTGCTGTGGGGCCGGCGACTGCAGCATACCTGAGGTTTAGCCGGGCAGCGTTGGTCGGTGCTGCGGTTCTCCTCCTCCGGCTGCTCCTACCGCACGTTTTTCGCGGTAGGACCGTGCCCTGGTCCTCCGGATCCTCCTTGGAGGTGATGCGGGCTTTGGGCGCCCCGCCGGTGGACTCTCGGTGCTCCCTGAGCCGCCGGCTTCCCCCTGCGCGCACGCTGTCGCGCCGACCGGATGTGACGTCACGCGCGTCACTTCCGGGTCACGTGCTTCCCCGGGGGAGCGGCGCTTCCGGTTCCGGCGGTCGGAATCCGGAGGGACAGCGTGCGGGGCGCGCCTCCGATGCTACTGCAGGCCTGCCTGGGACCCTGCGTGGGGGGAAGGGGCACCTTGTTTGAGCGGTGGGGCAGGCTTACATGATATAAGCTGCCCTGAAGACATCAGTAAGGTGAGCTGTACTATTGGTCAGGATGGCTGATCTTGCTGCTGAGACCAGCTCTGCCCCAGCCACAGTGAGTCTGTGCCGAGGGGGGGGTCCATATGCCTGTGTACAGGCAGATTCTTACGGCGCCCTCTCTATTTTTTATAGGGAGAGAAGCCGCCTGTTAAAAAGCCCGGTGGGAAGCGATGCCCTGTCTGTAACAAGAAGTTTTCTTCCCCTTGGGACAAGAAGCTCTGCCAGGAGTGTACTGATCATGTAGTTCGGGCCGAACATCCCTCCTTAGTGGAGGAGTTACGCTCCATGGTGAAGCAGGAGATCCAGGCATCTTTGGCTTCTCTGACTCCGGCTGCTCCCGCCCCGGTCTCAGGTCCTCCGTCTCCAAAGAAACGGAAACGGCAGCAGGACCTGTCTGACTCTGACGCCCAGTTAGACTCAGACTCGGATAATTGGGATGATGGTTCTTCCCCCATGGCCTCTGACCCTAGCAGATTCCTGTTTTCTTCAGAGGATTTGGCTGGGCTCATTAGTGCTGTCCGTAGCACTATGGGTCTGGAGGAGGAACCGGTCCTCCACTCTGTCCAGGATGCTATGTTTGCTGGGCTTCGTCCGGTCAAACCGGTGGGATTTCCTGTCCATCCCAACATTCAGGATCTCATTGTTCAGGAGTGGGAATTTCCTGAAAAACGGGTTAAAGGGACTCTGAAAAACAGGTTTCCCCTGGAGGACACCCCATTTTCTTGGGATGTCCCCAAGGTGGATGTCCAGGTCACTCGGGTGGCTAAAAAGACCTCGCTCCCTTTCGAGGATACGTCCCAGCTGAGAGATCAGATGGACAGAAAAATTGAGGGGCTGATGAAGCGCTTGTGGGAAGCATCAACATCTACCTTACAGGCGAATGTTGCTTCCACCTGTGTTTCCAGGTCAATCCTCAGATGGTTGGATCAGCTTGAGTGTCATATCTCCCAGTGTACTCCGAGGGAGGAGATTCTGGAATCCTTGCCTTTGTTAAAAAAGGCGACTGGATTTCTGGCTGACGCCTCTGCAGAATCGGTGCGCATGGCCGCCCGTACCTCCGTCCTTTCCAACTCGGCTCGGCGTGCACTCTGGTTAAAGATGTGGACGGGGGATTCCACATCTAAGGTGCGCCTTTGTTCCATTCCCTTTAAGGGGGATTTGGTTTTTGGGCCTGCGCTGGATGACATCCTGGCCAAGGCCTCAGATAAAAAGGCTCTCCCTGAACAACGTATAGCGAAAAAATCTTTTTTTCGTCCCCAAGTGCCTCAGGCCTCCCAGCCCAGAGGTAAAGGGAAGGGGGGTCGTTGGTCCTACCCGAAAGGTCGAGGGAGGAACATCTTTGTCCCCCCTCAACAACGTCCTCAACAGGACAAACAGTGACTCGGTGCGGGTAGGGGGAATACTTTCCGCCTTTCTACCCATCTGGCGAGGCATTACCAATTGCCAGTGGGTGCTCACCATCTTAGCGGAGGGTCTCTTAATCGAGTTTGTGTCTCCTCCCCCTCCGGTTCTTCGAGTCACTACCCTGCCCTCGAGGGGATCTCAGGATCTCCTGTTTTCCAACCTACTGGAACTCCTGGCTTCCAATGTCATTTCCAGAGTTCCGGAGTCGGAACGCGGCAGTGGACATTACTCCCGGCTCTTCATGGTGAAGAAGCCGTCAGGGGCTGCCCGGATTATAATCAATCTGAAGCAGCTCAACCAATATGTCCGCTACCGCAGATTCAAAATGGAATCCATCAGGTCAGTGATCCCCTTGATAGGGCCCCACTTCCAGATGGCCACAATAGATTTGAAGGATGCGTATTTCCATGTGCCGATTCATCCTCGGCACAGGAAATACCTGCGGTTTGCGGTGTCTTACCGGGGGGAGATCCACCACTTCCAGTTCGACGTTTTGCCTTTCGGCATCTCCTCTGCTCCCCGGATTTTTACAAAAATCATGGGGGAGGTGGTGGCCTTCCTCCGGTTACAGGACATCTGTCTAGTCCCATACTTGGACGATCTTCTTCTGATCGCTCCTTCAGAGGAGGTCCTCCGGTCGGACGTGGACAGGGTGTTGGGCATTCTTCGGTCATTGGGGTGGCTCCCCAACCTGTTGAAGTCTCCGCTTCTCCCCTCATCGGTCCGGAGATTCCTGGGGGTGCTTCTGGACTCAGACAAACAGGTGTCTTTTTTGCCAGAGGATCACAAAACGTCCCTCATGGCACGAATCTCTTCCCTGCGAGCTCAATGGTCCCCCACGCTCCGGGAATCCATGTCGATTCTGGGGTCTATGACGGCATGCATCCCGTCAGTCATGTGGGCCCAGGCACATTCCAGGTGCCTTCAGGATCACATCCTGGGGCATTGGAATCGTCTCCCCTCCTCCCTCAACAAGAGAGTTTGCTTGTCAGGGAGGGTGGTGTCCTCCCTCTGGTGGTTGTCCCCGGCGAATCTGGCCAACGGAGTCTCTTGGTCTCGGACTCCTCTGATTACGGTGACGACGGATGCCAGCCAGCGGGGCTGGGGGGCGGTGGTATCGGGGTCCCCGTTTCAAGGTATCTGGGGTCCTCTGATAAGCTCTCGCTCCTCCAACTTCCGCGAACTCAAAGCGGTAGAGGAAGCTCTTCTGGCTGCGCAGGATATGGTCCAGATGTCACATGTGTTGGTGTATTCAGACAATGTGACCACTGTGGCCCATATTCGTCATCAGGGCAGCACCAGGTTTCGCGACCTGAAAGTCATTTCCAGCCGCATCTTCCTCTGGGCCGAGAGGTCTCTGCTGTCTCTCTCGGCAGTGCATCTCAAGGGAGACTTAAACTCTCAGGCGGATTATTTAAGCCGCAAGGATCTCCATCCAGGGGAGTGGAGCCTCGACCAGGCGGTTTTTTGCAGCCTGGTGGGGCGCTGGGGAGTCCCGGAGGTGGATTTATTCGCCTCGGGCCTCAATTGCAAGGTAGGAACATTCTACTCCCTCAATCCCAAGGACGGGGCAATCGGGGTGGATGCCTTCTCCCACGCTTGGCAGTTTCATCTGGCCTACGCATTTCCTCCGCTCCCTCTGCTAGCCCGGGTTCTGAGGAAGATCAGGACGAAAAGGTTCCTACTATACTGATTGCCCCCTTCTGGCCAAGGAGGAGCTGGTTCCATCTGGTCAGGTGTCTCAAGGTGGACGGTCCTGTGCATCTGGGGGAGGATCCGAGCCTCCTCTCACAGGGTCCGTTCTTCCATCCGGCTCCGCAACATCTCAGTTTGGCTGCTTGGCTTCTGAAGCCCGAGTGCTGAAAGCCCAGGGCCTGTCCGATAAGGTTATCGCGACCTTGCAAGATTGCCGTAAGCCTGTCACCCATTCCATATATAATAAGATCTGGAAGAAGTTCTCCTCCTGGTGTGGGGTCCGGGTGCCGGATCCTTTTGCTCCAAATGTTTCTCAGATCTTGGACTTCTTGCAGCAGGGGTTGGATCTGGGTCTTAAACCTAGCACCCTTAAGGTCCAGGTGGCTGCTTTGAGTTCTGTGTTTGATGTGAGACTGGCTGATCATCGTTGGGTCAAACGTTTCATGGTGGCGGCTTCCAGACGGTGTCCCTGTCGGAGGAGTGTCTCCCCCTCCTGGGATCTGAATACTGTGCTTACCGGCCTGACTCGTTCTCCTTATGAGCCCCTGACGGATTGCTCCATGAGGTCCTTGTCTCATAAGCTCGCTTTCCTGGTGGCTATTACTTCAGCAAGGAGAATTGGTGAACTTCAGGCCTTGTCCATCCGTGAGCCCATTTGACGGTGCGGGATGACAGCATTGTTTTTCAGTTGGATCCATCGTTTCTGCCGAAAGTAGTGTCGGAGTTCCATCGATCTCAGTCAATCGTTCTACCATCCTTCTGTCAGCATCCTAGATCGGCAAAGGAGGTGGAATTCCACTCGCTGGATGTCCGTCGCCTGGTGCTACACTACCTGGAGGTCACGGCTCCCTGGCGTATCGACCAGAATTTATTCATTCAGCATTTTGGTCGCCACAAGGGCCGGAAGGTGGCTAAAGGCACTATAGCCAATTGGATAAAGAGAGCAATCACGGATGCCTATCTCGGGCAAGGCCTCTCGGCTCCTACTGGTTTTACGGCCCATTCTACCCGGGCCACTTCGGTTTCCTGGGCTGAGCGTGCTGGGGCTTCTCCGGAGCAGCTCTGCAAGGCGGCTACGTGGTCTTCGCTACATACCTTCACCAAGCACTATCGTTTGGATGTGATGGCTGGCAGGGACTTGGCCTTTGGGCGGAAGGTCCTGCAAGCTGTTGTCCCTCCCTAGGTAAGGATTCGTGGGTATTCCTCCTATGCTGTCGTGGAAGGTGACTAGAGAAAATAGAATTATTCTTACCGTTAATTCGGTTTCTAGGAAACCTTCCACGACAGCACTTATTTCCCTTCCTAATTTCCTGGTTTTGGATTTTAAGCTTGTTTCTTATGCGTTCTGGGTTCGTTGTAAGACACTGGCTAATGGGAGGTGGGAGGGGCCTTTTAACCTCTCTTGTGTTCCTGTCCCCATTAGGGCATGGCGAGGCTACCTCCTATGCTGTCGTGGAAGGTTTCCTAGAAACCGAATTAACGGTAAGAATAATTCTATTTTTTAAATCTCTCCACAGGTGTTCTATGGGATTCAGGTCTGGACTCATTGCTGGCCACCTTAGAAGTCTCCAGTGCTTTCTCTCAAACCATTTTCTAGTGCTTTTTGAAGTGTGTTTTGGGTCATTGTCCTGCTGGAAGACCCATGACCTCTGAGGGAGACCCAGCTTTCTCACACTGGGCCCTACATTATGCTGCAAAATTTGTTGGTAGTCTTCAGACTTCATAATACCATGCACACGGTCAAGCAGTCCAGTGCCAGAAGCAGCAAAGCAATCCCAACACATCAGGGAACCTCTGCCATGTTTGACTGTAGGGACCGTGTTCTTTTCTTTGAATGCCTCTTTTTTTCTCCTGTAAACTCTATGTTGATGCCTTTGCCCAAAACGCTCTACTTTTGTCTCATCTGACCAGAGAACATTCTTCCAAAACGTTGTAGGCTTTCTCAGGCAAGTTTTGGCAAACTCCAGCCTGGCTTTTTTATGTCTCGGGGTAACAAGTGGCGTCTTCCTGGGTATCCTACCATACAGTCTCTTTTCATTCAGACACCGACGGGTAGTACGGGTTGACACTGTTGTACCCTCGGACTGCAGGGCAGCTTGAACTTGTTTGGATGTTAGTCAAGGTTCTTTATCCACCATCCGCACAATCTTGCATTGAAATCTCTCGTCAATTTTTTTTTTTCCGTCCACATCTAGGGAGGTTAGCCACAGTGCCATAGGTTTTAAACGTCTTGATGACACTGCACATGGTAGACACAGGAACATTCAGGTCTTTGGAGATGGACCTTTGTAGCCTTGAGATTGTTCATGCTTCCTCACAATTTGGTTTCTCAAGTCCTCAGACAGTTCTTTGGTCTTCTTTCTTTTCTCCATGCTCAATGTGGTACACACAAGGACACAGGACAGAGGTTGAGTCAACTTTAATCCATGTCAACTGGCTGCAAGTGTGATTTAGTTATTGCCAACACCTGTTAGGTGCCACAGGTAAGTTACAGGTGCTGTTAATTACACAAATTAGAGAAGCATCACATGATTTTTGTAAGGGTTCCAATACTTTTGTCCACTCCCTTTTTTATGTTTGGTGTGGAATTATATCCAATTCGGCTTTAGGACAATTCTTTTTGTGTTTTTTTTCATTGAAGACAAATTAAATGAAGATAATACCAAAGAATTTGTGATTGCAATCATTTTCAGGAAGAAACTGAGTATTATCTGACAGAATTGCAGGGGTGTCAATACTTTTGGCCACAACTGTAAGTCTATATTGCTTGAATAAAATAAAATCATTGTGGCTCTTTGAAGAAGGGGAGGGAAAAATGAAAACTGTAAAATTGCCCAGGGGTGAAAGGGTTAAGAAAAAAAATGTGACTTCTAATGCAGACACCACAATTTAAAGTATTGAATATTTAATACTATACTCCATGGTGTTTCTAAGGTAAGTCAAAGAAGTTAAATTTTTTTTATCTTCTCTTTATTTCCTTCTAGGTCAGAGTTCCCAAATCCAGCCACCAATATTGCATGTATTCAGGATTTCCTTAGTAATGCACAGGTGACAATGTAATCACCTGCAGAGCTGATGATTCCAACACGTGCAATGCTAAGGAAATCCTGAAAACATGACTTGTTGTTGAGGGTTGAGGCCTGGAATTGGGGAACACTTTTCTGGGGCATTCAAATAGTCTTTCACACATTTACATTGGGGATAGTGATTTTTAAAAGATTTGTATCATATGCCTATTTTTACTGATTGTTAATGGTGAGCATAAACATAAGAGGTTGTCCACGTTGATGGCCTATCCTTAGGATAAGTCAACAGTGTCTGATCGGCCAGGGTCAGACACCCAGCACCCTGGCTAAACAGCTGTTCCGACGGCAACAGTAGGTGTTTGAAAAGATCCGGAACGGAGCATTTCCTGTCTTCTGATACTGGCCACTGCCCAGACACTGCACATCTGTCCCAATGTTCAAATCAATAAGAGGCGGATCTGTAGTATTGGGCCATGGCCACTATCCGAAGACAGAGCAGATTTGGTACTGAGAATTTCCAGCCACCTGCTTCCTTCGACAGAACAGAGAACAGCTGATCGGCAAGAGTGTCAGGTGCCAAACCCCGGCCGATCAAACATTAATGACCTATCCCAAAGATAAGTATATAAAGTAATGGACAACCTCTTTAACTGATTCGGTGATAATAAGCAAACCCTATGTTGACAAACTGTTCTGTGGAATCTCCCAGAATATTGCTTGGATTTGGAATGATTTTTTCGGGTTGGTGTACTATGTAGTGCTCTATTTTCCAAAGAGGTTGGTTTTGGACTGTTTAATACTAGAAAAGCATTATGTTTTAGTTATGCAATCCCCCTACTTCAATTCCCACAACAAGAAAAGACGTAGCTCTACACCATTCAACCAATATGTTAAATAATAAATATAGCATTACACTTGATGCACATGAAATAATACTAATTGCTTTTTTGCCTGGTTCTCAGAAAAGACCACTAGCTGAGTAGGTGACCTTTTAGTTGCAAGAGTTGTCAGCAATAACCTTTTATAAAATCCAGTTGTAAGCTGTATTAAACAGCTGAGCCTCCCTATGAGTGCTCCTGAAATGATAAGTCTAGTGGGTCACAGTCCTAATGCTTCATCTATTGACCATCATGTTTGGCCTTTGTGGTCAAATGTACTATTTTTGGGGCACGGCCTGAAATAAGAATAGTAATGTTATGAGGAGACTGCTTAGAGACAAATAGCTGCAAAGTTCATATCCTTCGAGCATTCTTGAAGTCTTAATTTGGGGATTTGTGCAACACAAATTCATTAGTTAAACGTCTGCTCTTCGGTTCCCTAGAGAAGAGAATACCGACCAAAATCCACGTAATTATTTTTCTCTTGTTAGCCCTAGGGATTGATATTAAATGGGCTCTGGATAGCTGAAAAGACATGTGCATTAGGCTGCACACACACATCCACACTTGACAGCCTCTGAGACTGTTGAGTTTGGGTCTGGAAAGCCCAGGATGTCCGTGCACGGATTGCAAAACAGATGTGTAAATCTGCCCTTACTCTGTACAGTTGGTATGATGAGAGAGAGTTTATATAGACGTGAGATCTTCAGTAGAAAAACAATGTTAAACTATTAATATTGACTACTGTAAGAACTGTAAAGAAAAATTGTTACCATCTAATAGTAATGGTTTTTCATGAGGTTCTAAAACAATCCACTTAGCCAGATTATTTCTTAGTGTTCGTAACTAGGAATTTCTGATCCAGTGACCTAATGTCCCTGCATGGACAAAGAATGAATTGTGGCATGCCGGCTGCCTGTAGTGACTACCGGTTTATTGATGTATTGAGTGCAATAGAGATCAGTATATGGCATCATTTTCTCTGCTCCCTCTAGTGGCGACTGAAGGAATGATGTACATTATCTTTAAATCTGTGTCCATACAGAGAAGCTCTGAATAAAACAGGAAAATAACAGCCCTCCAACTACTATTTAGAAATTAATTGGCACTAAATTTTAGACCTATTTACACTAGATTAAATGGAACCTGTCTAACAAGGCTGCGGAGTCAGAGTTGGTGTCTCTTCTGGTGAAGTCAAAGTCGGTATAAAATTAACTGACTGATAAGGGCTTTGACTAGTCGAGAGGGAATTAGTTTCCCGAGATTAGTCGGCCCTCTTTCCATGTTATCATTCCCCTGAGGCTGTCATAACATGATTCCCACAATCCAGCGTCAATGCCAGGGGTACATGCCAAAAAGATGAAGTAGGAAGCACTTAGAAAAAAATCCTCTACAAACCTTTATTGGCCCTGTTGGTTCTGTGTTGAAACGTTTCAATTCACAATGGAATCTTTCTCAAGCTTGAGAACTATTCCATTGTGAATTGAAATGTTGCCACAGAACCACTATGGCCAATCGAGGTCTGTAAAGGATTTTTTTTCTGAGTGCTTCCTGGTTAATTTTTTTTCTGGTGTGTATGTGTGTGTGTGTATGCATATGTATATATTATGCAGTGGGGAAATAAGTATTTGATCCCTTCTTGATTTTGTAGGTTTGCCCACTAACAAAAACATGGACAATCCGTAATTTTAAGTGTAGGTTAATTTTAACCATGACAGACTATCAAAAATAAAATCCAGAAAATCACATTGTCTAAATTATATAAAGCTATTTGTATTTTGCAGAGAGAAATAAATATTTGATCCCTCTGGCACACAAGACTTAATACTTGGGGCAAGCACAGCAGTCAGACGTTTCTTTTAGTTGTTTATGAGGTTTGTGCACATTTCAGGAGGAATTTTGGTCCACTCCTCTTTGCAGATCATCTATAAATCATTACGATTTGTAGGCTTTTGCTTGGCAATTCGGAGCTTCAGTTCCCTCCATATGTTTTCTAGGGGATTAAGGTCTGGAGACTGGCTAGGCCACTCCAAGACCTTGATGTGCTCCTTTTTGACCCACTCCTTTGTTGCCTTTGCTGTATGTTTTGGGTCATTGTTGTGCTGGAAGACCAAGCCATGACCCATTTTTATTTATGAAAACCAAATTGTAAAGACCGGGCACTACTGGGATTTTGTGTTTGGAGTATCCCCGTGTATCAGTCGTTTTTAGATGAGGGAGCTATGCACCTGGGAGTGCTCACTCAAGTGTATGTTAAATAAAACAGTTCAGAAAAAAGGGGGCACTCACCCATTTGGTGGTCCGATCGGACCAGCAGAAGTGCCATTCAGGGCACGAAACAGGCCGTTGTCCGGCATCTCTCTACGTCCCCCCTCCCTCCATTGTACTGTATGGAATCCTGAACGGAACCCTGAAAAGGGAATAAATTCCTAAGAAGCACCAAAGGGGTGAGTGCCCTCTTTTTTCTGGACTGTTTTATTTGTCCCAATTTTATTGTTCAATTTATTTTTATTGAAAGTTTTTGAAAAAAAACAAAATGAACAAGCATTACATTCATCATGAAATTACAATAATATAGAAGGGGAAAAAAAGAACAATTCCACAATACTCACTCTCAAGGTGACAAAGACTTATTTAAACCGTTCCCCCTTTAGAGGTCGAGCATGTGAAGTCAGGGTATATAGAAATCTTCATTGTAAGATAGACAACACATTGTTAACTAGGTCTGATTAAACCATTTGTGTAATCTACGAAATTATAGCACTTTGACCTTTCAACATATATACATTTATATCCCCTAAGGGCAAACAAATGAAGAACCTTCTTCGTAAGGGTGCTTTCACATCTGCGTTTTTCGTAATTCGCGGCAGATGCGGTGAAAAAACCGCATCTGCCGCGTTTACCGCATAACCGTTCCACTTGCGGCGCGGTTGCGGTTTTTTCTATGCAATGTATAGGGGGACTTGCGGCAGGTGCGGCAAGTGCGGTTTTGCACTTGCGGCAGGTGCGGCCGCGAAAAAAACCGCGGCTTACTGCGTTTTTTTTCGCGGCCGCACCTGCCGCAAGTGCAAAACCGCACTTGCCGCATCTGCCGCAAGTCCCCCTATACATTGCATAGAAAAAACCGCAACCGCGCCGCAAGTGGAACGGTTATGCGGTAAACGCGGCAGATGCGGTTTTTTCACCGCATCTGCCGCGAATTACGAAAAACGCAGATGTGAAAGCACCCTAAGAGACCCAAGTAACAATTCGTGGCTATTAAACGATTCTGAGGAGTCTCTTTGGCATGGATAGACCATGTAATTAAAAGAAAAAGCAGGGCTAAAGATAGAAAGAATGAAAATTTGATATCAAGGAAGGGAAAGGGGAGGAGATCATACAAGCCTGAGGCGATTCCTCCTGGTAGCCATAGTATTTTAATCCTACCACTCTGCCCATCTAAACCTGTGGTATAACTAGGCATCACAATTGTATGGGTAACTCTAAGGGTACCTTCACACGCTGCAATCTCGCCTGGCAATATGAGGCCATCTAACGTGCGCATGCACGTTTTTCATGCTCGCCTCAGATCGCCGATGGCGCCATTACACGCCACAATCTCGCCCTGAAATTAAGGGAATATGTTGCTCCAGAAATCGCCTCACCTACAGCGGAAACAATCTTGCCTCATTCCAGCGCTGCTTCACATGCCGCAATTCCAAAGGCAATGTGGGTGCACATGTTCAGCGCGGCAAGGATATAAGCGTGCCACAGTGGTTTACACCGCACCCCATACGCGCTCATTGAACAACACAACAGCATTACGATTGGTCAGCCTGCTTTGGAAGGCTGGCTAATACATGACGCAATTGAAGATGTGTGTGTTGCTGAATGGGCAGCTCTTCAAATATGGCGCCCTGTCAACTGTCACCCAATGGGAACACAGTAGCCAACACCAATCATCGCAGACAGGGCGTAGACTACAGAACGATTGAGGCACGCCTACAGGAAATCCTAGGCAGCTCTGTTTCCATCACTATTGTCCGTTCACACGCCACAACACGGAAATATTGCCTTCATGGTTGCAGCTGATTTCTGAGCACTGTTCAGGAATCAGGCGACAGCCGAGAGGCGATTTATCGCCGCGAAATTCCCCAATCACACGCCGCAACTGTGAGGCGATTTCACAGCGATTGCTTCGGGGTGACATATCGCCTTTAGGATTCCCAGACGAGATTGCGGCGTGTGAAGGTACCTTTAGTCCCAGAAGAAGATGGCTCTTCCCCCTCATCACTGAATGTGTCTATAAACCCTGGGGAGTCAATAAAGAGAATCCATGGACCCCATGTGCACAAATGGGCATCTTTTACACCAGAGACCTCTTCCAGTGAGGTCTTAAATTTTGAATAGTCTCCCCATTTCTTCCAACCATTCACTCAGACGGGCGGCTGGTTTTCTTTCAATGTTTGGGAATTATCCCTCTAGCTGCTGTGAGGCAAAATCGTAATAAATCTGATTTCTGTGATTTAAATGAACCTGGGAGAATGGACAACAGAGTGGTAAGGGGGTGATTCATCCACCACATTGCCAGTAATTCTACTATACATTGCAAGAACTTGCCTCTAAAAGGGTTTAATCTAAAAGGGTTTAATCCAGTCGCAGCTCCACCACTGTTTCTACCGCACCTCCAAGACAAGTCCGACACGGATGGAAAGATGGCATGCAGTGTCGATGGGCAAAGGTACCATCGTGATAAAAACTTATAGTTACTTTCTTGGGCGACACATGCCATTAAAAGTTTGTGGGTTCATATACATGCCCTTCTCCGGTCCGTGCTAGACAATTCCACTTCCAAGTCTGCTTCCCAACTTTGAAAAAGCTGGGACCAGCCGAACCCTCCCTGAAGTTCAATATGGAGTAAATTCCGGATATACAATGGGAGGGCGGGGACTCCAAAAGGAACAGTCTCTCAAACTTAGTTGCCGATCCAGTATAATTATCTGATACGCCCTCGGCAGATATGAAAGAATGTAGTTGTGCAGGCTCCAAGCACGACAGGTCAGGTCTCGTCTTAGCCAATGTGAGGAAAGGGTCAAGCCCCCGACCTTTGAAGATATGAAACATAAGAAGTTCATCCCGTCTGTGTAGTTTTAAAAAGGTCGTTGCTCGTGCCGCTGGAGGAAATCTCGGATTTGAAAACAGTGGAGTAAGAGGCCCCTTTGCTGAAGAAAGATTCCCCGCCCTGACCTCCCTGTCCCATATTCACAAGGTGGTAGATAGGAGTTCGGAGCGAATTCCTACTTTACCTCTGTCTGAAGGAGGAAGTCAAAGTAGATACCACAGGGGATTTCCAGAGCTCAGCTGTTCAAGTGCTACCCATTGTTTAGAAAGTCTATGAAACTGCCAGTCTAGCAAGCGTATAAGGATGGCTGCTTTATGATACTTCCTAAAGTTAGGAAGGCCTGTTTCACCCAGGTGCTTATGTTGCTGTAGTGTTTTGACTCCTATGCGTGGTCTACGGGAACCCCACTTGAAACCAGAGTTAGCCGTCTGAAGCTTTGCAAAGTATAAAGGGGGAAAATCTACAGGTATTGACTGAAAAAGAAACGGAAACCTGGGGAGGATGTCCATTTTTATGGCATTAATACGACCAAATCAGGATATCTGCCTCTTATCATATGACTTTAGGTCCGTTATAGTTTTACGCAGTAGCGGGAGAAAGTTGAGGTCGAACCACTGAGCTGGATCCCTCGGCACCCAAACCCCTAGGTATTTCTGGGCTTGTTCTTGCTTTTTCAAAGGGAATGTTTCTTGTAGGTGTTTTTATTCTGTAGCTGAGCGGGAGATTTTAAGGGCCTCAGATTTTGTAAAATTAACCTTTAAAGTTGCTACACCTCCCAAATTCCCTGATCTGAAATTCCGCGATCAAAGAGGGAAGACTAATTCAGGGCTGGGTGACGAACAACATCAAATTGTCCTCGAATAACGCTGACTTGTTTTGTCTCCCCTCCACCTCCACACCAGCCATGACCCATTTTTAATGTCTTGGCAAAGGGAAGGAGGCTGTCACTCAATATTTTACCACTGAAGCGGTGAAGTAGTCCAGTGCCCTTAGCAGAGAAACACTCCAACACATAATGTTTTCTCCACCGTGCTTGACTGTGCGGCCAGTGTTCTTTGGGTCACAGGCAGCATTTCTCTTCCTCTAAAGACAGCGAGTTGATTTAATGTCAAAGAGCTCAATTTTTGTCTCATCGAACCACAGCACCTTCTCCCAATAACTCTCTGAATTACCAAGGTGTTCATTGGCAAACTTTAGATGGGTCTGCACATGTGCCTTTTTGAGCAGTGGGAATTCGTGGACACTGCATGATTTTAATCCATTACAGCATAATGTGTTACCAATGGTTTTCTTGGAGACAGTGGTCCCAGATGCCTTGAGATCATTAACAAGTGTAGTTTTAGGTTGATCTCTCATCTACCTCCTAATCCTGGATACCCCACAAAGTAAAATTTTGCATGGAGCCCTAGATTGATGTCAATTGACTCTCATTTTATATCTTTCATTTTCTTACTGTTGCACCAACCGCTGTCTCCTTTTCACTTAGCATCTTACATCCTTTTCACATCTGCATCTCTATTTCGTTTGGGTTGCATTACGTTTTTGACAGCATTGTAGCCCAAAAACGCAATGAAACACGTGTTTTTGCACCCATTGATTTAAATGGGAAAACTCAATGAAAACGCAAATAAAAACGCATGTCATTTTCAGAAAGTGCAAAACGCATGTGTTTTTTGCAAACACAGCCCAAAATGCGACTAGCATCGTTTTGAGCTGCGTTTGCTAAAACGGATGCATTTTGCGTTTTCTGAAAGTGTTTTTACTTGCGTTTTCATTGCGTTTTCCATTTAAATCAATGGGTGCGTTTTATGGATGCGTTTCTATGCGTTTTTGCAATTGTGACCCCCCTTAGATGTGAACTTAGCCTTACTTATGGTTTTGCAGCATAGTCAAGCCTTGTGCAGGTCTAGGATCTTTTCCCTGACATCCTTAGGAAGCTCTTTGGTCTTGCCCATGTTGTAGAGCTTAGAGTTTGACTGCGTGTGTGGATAGGAGTCTTTTATACAGGTGAAAATTTAAAAAAGCTGTCTTTAGGGTGCATTCACACGTTGTGTATTTGCTGCGTATTTTTACGCAAATGCTCTTGCAGTTTTCGTAGCCAAAACCAGGAGTGCCTGATTAAAATCAGCAGTGGGTGATTAAATACAGAAGTGGAGCACTTGTTTGTATTAGACTTTTCCTCTGATTGTTCCACTTCTGGGTTTGGCTACAAAAACTGCATCAGCACTCGCGTAAAAATACTCAGTGTGTGAACGCACCCTAAGGCTACGTTTACACATTGCACTTTTTTTCGCGGGCGCTTTTATTAGCGTCTTTTACCCACGCAAAAAAAGAAGCAGTGCTGTTCAGACAGAACTTTTTTTTTACAGCCCGGGGAGAAGTGATGTCACAGAGGAGAGGAAGAATCCTGGTTCCTCCTGCCCTCTGTGACATGTCTGCCAGCCCCCATTTGATTTTACAGTGTATTAATATACACTGCGAAATCAAATTTAAATGAAGCCAAATGCATTAAAAATAATAAAGAATGAATACTTACCCTTTCCGATGCCTTTCGCGGTCTCCGGTGCAGAGGCAAGGCGACGTATCGTCCTGCCAGGGCCTTTCATGATATCAGGAGTGATGTCACGGGTGCTGATTGGCCACTCACGGTCAGGTGATATGTATCACATGACCCCGAGCGGCCGATCTGCGCCAGTGACATCACTCTTGATATCATGAAAGGCCCTGGCAGGACAATACATTGCCTTGCCTCTGCACCGGAGATCACGAAAAGGTGTCGGAAAGGGTAAGTATTCATTCTTTATTATTTTTAATACATTTGGTTTCTTTTAAATTTGATTTTGCAGTGCATATTAATACACTGCGAAATCAAATGGGGCCGGTCAGATGTCATGGGGAGGAGGAACAGGATTCTTCCTCCCCCTCTGTGACACCAGATCCAAAAAAAAAGATCCAAAAAGAATTGACATGTCTATTCTTCACGCAGCAGCGCCCGTGCTTTTTCCCATAGGGGCGGCGCTGCTGCGTGAAGAATAGACATGTCAATTCTTTTTACGCGGGCGCTTTTTCCCATAAAAGCGCTGCGTTTTTTTACGCAGTGTCTGAACGGCAAAGTGAATTTCACATTAATTTTGCCAGCAGACACAAAACACATTGCGTATTTTTGAGCGCTTTTTTTGCGCGCGCTTTTCAAAAATACGCAATGTGTTTTGTGTCTGCTGGCAAAATTAATGTGAAATTCACTTTGCCGTTCAGACACTGTGTAAAAATACGCTGCGCTTTTATGGGAAAAAGCGCCTGCGTAAAAAGAATGTGTGAACATAGCCTTAATGCCGGTAACAAGTTGATTAGGAGCATCAAACTGGTCTTTATGTGCCAGAACACCTAATTGTTGGTAGGGAATCAAATACTTATTTCTCTTTGCAAAATGCAAATACATTTATATAATTTAGACAATGTTATTTTCTGGATTTTATTTTTGATATTCTACCTCTCACTGTTAAAATTAACTTACCCTTAAAATTATAGACTGTTCATGTCTTTGTCAGTGGGCAAACTTACAAAGTCAGCAAGGAATCAAATACCGTATATACTCGTGTATAAGCCGACCCGTGTATAAGCCGACCCCCCTACTTTTGCCCCTAAAACCTGGGAAAACCTATTGACTCGTGTATAAGCCGAGGGTGGACCCCAGCACAGGTGTACAGCCCCCAGCAGTGTGGTATACAGGCCCCCCAATGGTAGTATACAGCAGCCTCCCCAGTGGCATATACAGGCCCTAGTAGTATATACAGCAACCCCAGTGGTATACAGCAGCCTCCCCAGTGGTATATACAGACCCCACCAGTATATACAGCAGCACCAGTGGTATATAGAGCAGCACCAGTGGTATATACAGTAGCCCCAGTGGTATATACAGCAGCCCCAGTGGTATATACAGCAGTGCATATATAATGAGCAGGGGAAGCAGTGCATATATAATGAGCGGCCCCACGTGATGGGGCCGCTCATACAGCAGCCTCCCCCCCGCCTCCTCAGCCCCCACCACGCAGTCTACCGTAGTGACTCATGTATAAGCCGAGGGGGGGACTTTTCAGCCCAAATTTTGGGCTGAAAAACTCGGCTTATACACGAGTATATACGGTACTTATTTTCCCCACTGTACATTTATATTTATATAACGCTGAATGTCTACCATGATATGCATAAGCCTAAAGTTGAAATATAATTTGAACGGAGATTTATGTACATTACATAAAGTGATTTCTATATCTAAGTAAATAGAAATGAAAGTTAATACATTGTGGAAATACAACTTTTAAAATAAAGAATTGACTTGCTGAGAAGACTTCTCACATTAACAAATTTGTTTTTGTTTTATAGATGGGGAACTCAAGGGGATTTTACAACCACACACCCTCGGCCAATTGTAAAAGTTAAGCTCTTTACAGAAAGCACTGGTGTTTTGGCTCTGGAAGATAAGGAACTTGGAAAAGTAGGTTCTCACTCTGTCCTGTGGCATTATGGCACAGGAGTCTCACGATATGCATAAGTTGGTCATGATTGGTTTAGTCAGTACATCCAATACTTTGTCGACATGTGTCTTATGTCTTGATGAACTGACCTCATCTCCATCCATAAATTGTAAAAATCGTCTTGGTCTAGATTCCTTACAGTTAATTTGCTTCAAGTAATGCCGACCATGCACATTAGATGGCTGCCGGTTGAATGATGCTTTAGCCGTTCAACAGCCAATTCAACGGCCATCTTTGCTTAATCTTCTATAAACTGTAGCGCTCCTGTGTTTTGTATGAGAAAGCCGCCAGCTGACATGTCTCTGGGAGAACAACACAATTAGTGCTTACTTGTCAAATTAGTTTGCCGTGCACAGTCATGCTCCCCTCTTCTATCGGGGACGGCTCAGCATCGGGAGGCTCCATCACCGCTCACTACCGCCGGCATCTGTGCCGACACCCAGGAGGACTAAGCAGTGCACTTCCAGGTCACAGAGTGCACTTCTGATCACAACATACAAAAAGTAGGCAGCACTCACCAGTCCTGAGCAGTTTTTCGTGCTTTATTACACCAAAGTGATGCGGTAGACAGGCATATGCTTTGGGAATAAGTTGGGTGGAATAACAGGCCTGTAGAAGCACCAAAAGGAGGTGCAAAACGGTCCGTCGCTACCGAGGTCACCCCCCCCCCTATCCTCCCCACCTTTTCTTCTAAGCATATGCCTGTATACCACATCAGTTTGGTGTAATAAAGCACGAAAAACTGCACAACACTGATAAGTGCTGCCTACTTTTTGTATGTTGTGATCGGAACAACACAATTAGTAGTCTGTAGTTGTACATGCCCGATTGATATCCCCCCTTCTGACGATCAGTTGGTCAGTGCACCAATACAGATTAAACTGTCTGCTGATTTGTCTAATGCAGATGTAGGGAACCATTTTTCTGCTGAGGACCATTTGGAAATTTGTGCAATCCTTAGGGGCTGTACAAAAATATCAACTTGAAAATTACACGCTTTATTTGGTTAAACAATTATCTCATCCCTACTGTGGTGGCTGGGGCTGCTTCTCTTTTGCATGGGTAATATTGGTCATGTTGCTTCTCAACTGCTTTTCCAGGTTTTCTGGAGTCCTAGCTGGGAGAGGCTGGGAGCATATACCTCACTGGGGAGGCTGAGGCTGGGGCATAGAGATCACTGGATAGCTGGATTTAAAGGGCAGACAGTTGGCAAAACGTATCTGCCAGCCCGAGCACTGCGGTCCTCAGGAATCTGCCTGAGGGCTGCATTCTGCCCTGGGCCCTGAGGTTCCCGACCCCTAGTCTAATGTGGATGGGGATCTTAATTATTTGCCACACAAGCTGCCAACCTTCTTAAGCCGATCTCACACATGCATGTTTTTTTTAATCTAAGTACTGACTACAGTGCATGAACTAGCTGCAGGTCTCCTTGCCTGAACTTGAAAGCTTATATGAGGCAATGGAGTTCAGGTCAGGAGATTTGTATTCTGACTGTGATCCATGGTTGTGAAAAACAGGCATCCAAATTGTTTATGGTAGAAAATTATTTTAGACTTACCAAGTTATGAACGTGATATTACTCAGCATGATTCCATTATTTAGGCTGTTGTATAACTTCAAAATCTGGTTAAATGTTCAGAATTTAGACTAAGTGGGAAACGTATTAGGACCCCTACACATTACAACTGCAGGAGTCTTATGAAATTACATTCTAAATGCATAGATAATAATTAAACATTTTTGTCCCATTTTCAGCTACAATAGCTTCCACTCTTCTGGAAAGAGTTTCTATTAGATTGTGGAGTGTGTGAGAATTTTTGCCCATTGTTCCAGAAAAGTCTTTAATAAAGTCGATGACTCATATTGAACAAGAGGACAAAGCTCATTATCTCCATCCTAGTTCATTTCAAAGTTGGTCGATGTAGTTGAGTTCAGGGCTCTTTAGTCAAGTTTGCACGCACAAAACTTGTCCATGCATGTCTTTATGGACTTTGTGTACTGGGGTCTTGTCACATTGGAAAAGAAAATACCATATTTTTCGCTTTATAAGACGCACCCCCAAATTTGGTGAAAGAAAAGAGAAAAAAAAATCATTTTTATTGTTAAATGGGGTTCATCTTATAATGCCAGTGTTACAAATCATTATAGGGTATATGTCCCTCATAGCCCCCTCATCCTGGTACATTGTCCCTCATCTTGGAATTAGCCCCCTTAATCTGGATATGGCCCCCTTGTGCTGACACACGTCCCCCCCAGTGCTGGCACACGTCCCCCGGTACCTGTCACGTCCCCTATTGATGGCATAGTGGGTGGCACAGATACGACCTTGGCATCCTACATCCTATAGATGGAACATAGTGGGTGGCACAGACATCTGGACCCTGATAGGACCCTAGCATCATACATGTGACATACAGTGGCACAGATAGGACCTGGGCATCATACATCATATAGATGTGACATACAGTGGGTGGAACAGGTAAGACCTGGCATTATACAGTGGGCACACACAGCCGTGGTGCTGGCACAGGTGTCGCTCACCCTGCGGTGACAGGCTCCATGCTGTAGGCGGAGGTGGCGCTACGGGCTGATGTGAGCACCATTCCAGGGCTGTAGAGACCCCGCCGCACAGTGCTGGCTCCTGCTCACTCCATGCTCGGCTCTGGGGGCTTCGCCGCTCTTGGTGATCCCCGCTGTTAGCTCTGTGTCCCAGCCCCTCCCGTCCGCTCAGCTGGGTGTCTGCTCTCTATGATGTGACCGGGCGCACAGTGTCATCACCAGTTACATGATGTGATTCCCGGAAACAGGAAGAGCAACGGAGGAACCGAAAATCGGATGGTGAGTTTGTTGTTTTAAATGTGCGTGACAGCTGGGGGGGCATATTCTGGATGCGGGGGAATTATGTTGGTGCCAGCATAGCCTGGATGCAGGGGTGACTGCAGTTAATATGCCTGCTCTGCTGTCCATAACTCAGCGCTGTTTCAGCAGTGCAGTGCATATTAAATGAGATAATGAGCCGGAGCACATGACCGCTCTGCACTCTCTGCATCCCGCAGACCGCCCCGCTCCATCTCCCAGCACTTCTTCAGAGCTGTCCCCAGCCTCCCCTGCAGTAAATAATCCGTACATTCAGGTTATGAGAAGCATCCCGGACTTTTCCCCAAAATTTGGGGGAACAAAAGTGCGTCTTATAATCTGAAAAATACAGTAGTTTTCCCTAACTATTCCCACAAATGTGGAAACATAGAATTCTCCAAACCTACGTGACCTAAATAAACATTTTAAGAATAACTCCATAGCACTATCCATGCACCAACAACATCTACATTTAGCCGAATGCAGTCAGGCAGGTAACACTTTCTATGTATTTGTGACTTCCAAACCACACTGCCAGACAGTGAAGTAGAAACAGTCCTTCTAACCAGGTAGAGATTGCACCATCCGTGCTTGGTAGCCTGTTCCCATAAGCAGGTGAATAAATCCTCCGAAGAAATATCCGAGGTCCGTGGATCGGAGAACTGCCTGTAAGTGCTTCTAATCGGCGTTGTGCCTGCAGCACAACCCTGACAGGCAAGTGTTATTAGTAAATTGTATGCACTATTTCCCATTAGTATTACACAGAAATGCTCTTTTGTTTATTAAACCGTCAAGTAGAAAAGTGTTATACTTCATTCCACAGAACACGATTTCAGTGCTCAAGAGTCTAGTGGCAGCTTGCTTTACACTATTTTATTTGATACTTTGCATTGTCATTGGTGATGTAAGGCTTACTTGAAGCTCCTTGACTACGGAAACCCATGCCATGAAGCTCCAGATGCAGGTTTTATCAGCTTTTAATACCAAAGGAGGTTTGAAACTCTGCAAGCAAGCCAGTTTCACATTTGTGTTTGCAATGCATGCGTACTGCATTCCTATGTTTAACATACCTGTGTTTCGCTGCATTCGCATGCGTTTGTGTTCGCCTGCATTTTTTCTAAGTACTCTCCGAACGCAACGTGTTGCATTTTTCTCTGCGTCTGAAGATGCTTGCTTCGTATGCAAGCATCCTGCACAAACAATGCATGCCAGTGAATGGAGCCGCACTGCCATCCGCATGTCACCGCAGCCAAATGCAGTGTTCTGTGTTCGCCCCTGCGTTTGCATCTGCATGCCACACACATGCAGACCAAACGCTAGTGCGAAACCGGCCATTGAGTCAAGAGAGTGTTGTTGACATTTATTCACTATGCACCTTGTTGACCCCTGTCTGTAATTTTAGGCTGTCTGCCATTATGTGCATGAGTTGTCCTGGTTCCTTAATTTAACTGAATTATTACAATGGTGGCATCCTATTACCAGACCACAATCAAATTCAGTGACTATTTTACAGACCTTTGTGATTGGAGGGGGTCATTCTAAAAGTAGACTGACTTTCTAGATTATGGATTTTACACATCTGAGCAATGGGACTGAATGGAAAAACCTAAATTCCCTCAATAACAGGTGTTCTTCAATACTCCTGTCCATGTAGTGTCATTTTTCAGCCTGTAATGTGAGTTTAGTTGTATATTGAATTAGATTTTCTTTCTTCTGATGGCTGACTTATTAACAGAAGATAGTTGGCTTTTTATCAGTGACCTTGCTGGGAACTGGGAGAAGTCGGGACATTTTCTAAAAATCTATATTGTGTCCCTATAGCTGTTCCGCTTGTCTTGGCAAGGATACCAGATATCATCCACATATTTTCATTGTTTTCTGTTGAGGCTATTCCTGTTTGAACATTTTATCTAAATCCACCCTTCACATCGAAGACTATTTCCATTTTTTTTTTTTTCCTCCATATGTATGAGGGTTTATTTGTTGCAGGAGGAGTTATGCTTTTGAAGTCCAGCACTCATTTTATCTTGGGAATCACTGGAAAGTGGGAAAAAAAATTGAAGTGTGTTGAAATTGGTTAGAAATAGTGCAATTTCACTTTTTTTTTTTGTTTTGTTTACTATACGGTAAAATTGACCTGGCAATATGATTCTCCAGATCATTCCGATTATGTAAATACCAAACATGCAAAGTTTTTTTTATTTTGTTTTTTTAAGTAGTGAAAAAAAAAAAATGTTCTCCATTTTTCTGAGACCCATAACATTTTCAGTTTCAGCACATGGGCTGTGTGAGGGCCTGTGTTTCTGCCGCCTAAACTGATGTTTTGACCTATACCATTTTGGAGTAGATACAATGATTTGATCGGCTCTTACTGCATTTTATTGCAATGTCGTGGTGGCCAAAAAACTGTGATTCTGGTATTTACATTTTTTTTTTCTCATTATGCTATTAACCTATCCGATTTATTTAATATTTTGATGGCTCGGGGCTTTACCAACGCAGCAATGCCAAATTTGTGTATTTTTATTGTTTTATTTTTAATGGCACAAAAGGGCTGATTTGAACTTTTGTGGGGGGAGGGGACTTATTTTTAACAACATTTTTTTTTTTACTTATTACTGTTTTTTTAGCGCCATTAAGGGATTTCAACCAGCAATTACCGGATTGCTTGTGCTATAGATAGCAGTGAAATACCACTGCTATGTTTAGAGAAGACCATGGTCTCCTATGGACACCAGCTAAATACTGGCTTTCACAGGAGTATCGTAATGACAGTCATTGGATTCACCATAAGACCCTCTGCTCTCATAGCAACCCATTGGGAGCTCACAATCGCATCACGTCAAACAACACGTTCCCCTGCCAGCACAGGTTAAATGCTACTGACAGAGATTTTGGCCAATTAAAAGGAAAAAAAAGAGGAAGTGCACATAGGGCGTTAGCCTTAAGTTTTATCTCGGATATCTGTTGTGAATTCATTGGCGCTCCCTCCGGTTGTTGTTGCTGGTGTGATGCAGCTGACTGTGTGGGCTTCACAGGTGATGGTGATGATTGGCAATCTGGTTCTTGGAGCATATAATGGTTTGAAGTGGATCAATCCTTGCCAGTTGTCTTTTGCTCCTGGAGGAGTTCACATCTCTCTGGCGGCTTCTGCTCTGTGGAATTCTTTGCAAGCTAAGTGGATGGTTTTTTTATTGTATTTTGTGGCACACTTTTGGGTGCTTAAGGTTCTGCTTTATGTTTTGTCTTATTCTGAGCTGTGTTTTTTATCTGCTCTCAGATGGGAAGTTTTCTTCCTAGGAATTTTACCATTCACTATTATCTGTTATTTCCAGTTCTACTGGCATTTGATTTATAGTAGTCAGGGATTGCGGTCAGTACATTTACCAACGACTTATATGGAAGCCGAATGTTACTCCTGAATCATCGGTTCATAACAGCTATCTGTGGTTCATCTCACCTCTTTTGGTTGTGTGAGTCACAGCCAACTTAGACTACATACTTGGTTTCTGCTGTGTGGGAGATCACTGCAGTTCAGGTAGAAGAAAACGAGCCCACTCTGTGGCACCAAATAAAGGATAAGTCTGTGTACTTTTCTTAAAACTTTATTGGAGCCGACCTGTTTCGTAGTGGTCTGATACTTCATTAGGGCCATTCATATTACACACTCTTAAAAAGTCAGATTTATAAAGGATACAACATATGACATCATAGGTCAAAATGTCACTGATGACGTGAGCTCCAGCAGCAGTTTTGAAGTGTGGGAGGGGGGCTTTTTTTAAAACGGTATAATTTTTGGGGAGTTTCCAATATATAGTACATTTAAAGGCAACCTACAACCAGGATTTAGCCATCTGTAAATCAGTGCTGCAGGTGATTAACATGTGCAGCATGACATCACTAATTGGAGGTTTTTGGGGGAAGGAGGTTGGCTTACAGCAAAAAGGCACGCCCACAGGTGAGGGAAAAAAGCAAAACAAATAGTGATGTCATGCTACACACATCAATCACTTGCTGCACTGATTTATAGGTGGTTAAATCCTGGGGGTTAGTTCCCTTTATATCTGAATAGTTTACTAAAGAAATGGATTTGGTAAATTTCTTGAAAAAAATGACTGTGCTGAATGTGCTGCTAAACATTTAACCCTTTTAACATCTTAACACAATAAAATGATGCTTCAAAAATGATGTAAATTAGAAATATCAAAGTGCAGTGTATAGAATTTTTTTTTCACTTTCTTTAATATTCTTTTAGGCTGGTTTCACACTACGGATTTTTCAGTTCCGATGCTGTCCGATAAAAATCGGACAGCTTCGGACCGATTTTAGCCCCCATGCAGCCCTATGGGCATCGGACCGAATCGGATGTGCACTAAATGCCATCCGATTTGGTCCGATCCGATTCTGTCCGATTTTTTTTATGAGTGCAAAAATCAGAGCATGCTCCGATTTTTGCACCGAAAATAAAATCAGACAAAATCGGATTGGACCAAATCGGATGTCATTTAGTGCACATCCGATTTGGTCCGATGATTTTAACATGGGGCCCCATGGAGCAGGGTCCGAGGAGACATCTGATGTGTCCTCGGGCCCGATTTTACTGTACTGAGCATGCTCAGTACAGTAAAACTGCTCCTAACAGCAGCAGGGGTAAAAAAAAAAAAAACTGTCCCCGAGGCCCCCGTCGTCTCCCGCAGGCTCCCGGTGTCCTCGCGGTGTCTGCGGTGGTAGTCTTCTTCATAACAGGACCTGCCGTGATGTCACAATCACGTGACCGCAGGTTAACATGGTGTAACCTCAGGTCACATGATTGTGACATCACGGCAGGTCCTGTTATGAAGAAGACCTCTGCGGACACCGGGACACCTGCGTTAGACGGCGGGGGCCTCGGGGACAGGTGAGCATACAATTTTTTTTTTTTTTTTCCATCAGCCTGGAGGGAGCGATTTTATGTCGGAATCAGATGCCTAATTGGCATCCGATTCCAGGCATCAGATTTTATCGGACAGCATCGGCTCCCTCAAAAATCGTAATGTGAAGGTAGCCTTAGACAGTACTATTATTAAAGAAATCATGCAAGTGAATTACGCAGCTAATAATGGTTGTAATACTGTTCTGTTTTTGTTTTTTTTTTCTTCTAGGTAATACTTACACCAACCCCCAATAGTTCAAAGATGCCAGAACTGCACAAAATGACTGTACCTAAACACAGCCAAGATACTGACCTGAAGATTAAACTGGCAGTGAGAATGGACAAGCCACCACATATGAAACACAGTGGGTAAGCCTGAGCACATTTATTCTTTTTATTACCTTACACCTAGAGCTAGTGAGGAAGAATTATTTGATTAGACTGGTTGGAAAATTATAAGCAACCAAATAAGTTTCCACTTGTAATTACATTTTTCTTTTCACTTTGATAAATCTCGCCCATATATTTAATACTACAACCCTGATTCCAAAAAAATTTCTCATAGCCATATTTTATTCACAGCAGAACTTAGAACACCTATCAGAAGTTGAATTTACTTTTGATTTGAAAAAGAAATAGGCTCATAGAAATAGTAGCAATAAAGCTCAAAAAAGTTTGAACAAGTAAAAAAAAATAAAAAAACTGGAGCAGTAATAACAAGCGGTCCCGCTTCTGTCCGTCAACCCCTATATAACAATTGTGGAATAATTCCAAAAAAATGTTCCTTAATGTAAAATTCCAGACACATTAAATGTCCCACCATCTGATAAGCTGGCACTACGAGAACTTACAAAAATAGTGCAGAGGATAACATTTAATATATCTGAGACTTTGTTATAGTGTTAGTTATCCAAACAATGTGTTAGGAACCACATGTAGCTCTGGAACCTCTACTACATTTTTAGATGCCTTTTAGATTGCAATACAGGGCATCTTTTATTCTAAGAATTACATTGCTGGTTAACAGCTCCTGGGGCAGGAATTTACAGCAGAGACGTGACACCATAATTCACGACTCTAAAAATGTATTCGGCAACATGATGGCACCTACTTCTCTCCCAGATGCAGCGCCAGAATACATTCTGATTGTAGCCTATAACCATACATATCAGGGCTGTGGAGTCAGTAAGCCAAACCTCAAACTCCGACTCCTCAATTTCCCTGACTACAACTATGACTCTCTCATACATGACGTGTTTAAGAGATAAATTTAATGTAGTATACTGTGAACATAAGGTTTAATCATTATTATGATACAATAATCAAGATATTTAGAGAAAACATTTTACAATTCATAATAATCCGCATATATTGCATTGAACTACTGTACCCATCTTATTATATTTTTTAGGAGTCGGTCCATTTTATACCAACTCTGACTCCGCCAAAAGTGGCTCTGACTCCGCCAAAATGGGCTCTGACTCCGCCAAAATGGGCTCGGACTCCGCCAAAATGGGCTCGGACTCCGCCAAAATGGGCTCGGACTCCGCCAAAATGGGCTCGGACTCCGCCAAAATGGGCTCGGACTCCGCCAAAATGGGCTCGGACTCCGCCAAAATGGGCTCGGACTCCAACACCCTGGTGTGCTGTCAGTAAGTCAAACCTTGTCAATTTCCCTGGATCCGACCCCAACTCAGACTTTAACTCCGACTCCACAGCCCTAATAAATACATACAATAGCTGTAGGCAGAAAGTGGTAGAAAATTCATCATCAGGATTTTAGCAAAGTTGCCTTTTTCCTTCTGTCCCCCTTTTTTTTTTTTTTTTTTTTTTTTTTTTTTTTTTTTTTATATAAAATATGATAGCTACCTGGAACTTATGAAAAACATGAACTGAGCAATTTTTAAGTTGGACACTGTATTTATAAATGTCCATAAAATGGACACTGGACAGATGGTGGAGGAATATAGCCACGATCATTTCATTTATTTAGTACTGTTGTCTGATATAGAAGTTCTAATGAAATCCGTAAAAAAGATGAGATGCACTTTAGTAGATGTAATGTAGCTTGGACTGATCTCTTGACAATGTTGTTCTGGGTAAATATTATAATGTTATTAACGTATGTCATTTGTTTTTAATGTCCTATAAAATACCTTTCTTCTTCCATATGCAGATGTGACTTTAAACTGCATATGATTTTTTCTGTTAGGAGTTTAATGTATTTTTATATAAACATTTCCATATTTCTTTGGTTGTATTCTGTTTAGTTCCCTGTCGCTTTCTTATAACTGATCCTACAGTATAACCTAGTGGCTGCCTGAGTTATAGCAGGGCTTGCAATGCATATTTAGAATGATGATTCTCGTGTTCTTATTTTAAGTGATGTGGCAAGGCTTGTTAAAGGGTGTATAATGATTTTTAATCTCTTCAACCCTGGGTGATGTTCTGTCTTTTGTTTTATTTTTTTCTTCAAAGAGCCATAACTTTTTAATTTTTTTTTAGAAATATAAACATATATTGTGTTTTGCAGGATGAGTTGTATTTTTGAATGACTTCATTCATTTTACCATATTATGTGCTGGAAGACAGGAAAATAATTCTAAGTGTGGTGGAATCTCAAAAAATGTGCAATTCACTATTTTTGGGTGTTTTTCTATTTACCATGTTCACTATATTGTGTGAAACTGACATTTCAATATGATTCCCCTGGTCTGTACAAGTTCGTAGATATCAAACATGTATACTTTTACTGTTATCTAAGGGGTGAAAAAATCTTTAAAATCTTTAAAAAATAAGAATAGCGCTTTTTTCACCATGTTTCGAGACCAGTAGCATTCTCATTTTTCAGGATCTGGGATGCTGTGAGGGCTCATCTTTTTGTCTTCCGCTAACTTTTTTAATTACACCATTTTTGTGTAGATGCGATGTTTTGGTCACCTGGTATTGCAATGTTGCAATAAATTGTTTTATTTTCTTTTTTTTTCATCAATAAATTATTATTGAAAGATTTACCAATTTTTTAACAAAGAAGGATAAACAATAACCAAGCCTCTCTCCACACGCAGGTGAAGAGAGGGCCAACAATAAAGATAGGAAGAGAGAAGAGCGGCAGAGGAACAGATTAGGAAAGAGGAGGGGGGGGGAGGAGGGGTATTTTCTCATTTGTCAAACCTCATCAGCACTTTATACTCCCTTGCTTTCTGCCCCTCTCTTGTCTTCACTGCTCACATTTTCCACTTACCTCCTTATAGCACAATAGCCCTTCTATTCTTCTCTTCTCCCACCCTAAGTCGTGTGTGCTATATCTTGCATCACCTGTTCCCACTTGCCTCTCTATTTTTCAAGGTGCAACAGCAGTGCAGAATAAAAGCAATGCATTGTGGGAACTAAGGGAAAGTTCAAATCCACATTGCTGGCAAGCTCAGCCAGCACTGCATCAACCTATTACTCAAGAGACCTTCAGGAAGTGTTACCAGAGGGTCAAGCAGCTGGGGAGACATAAAAAAATGCAAGAATAGCCTAGACATGTGCTATGTAGGACTAAGTCATTCTGGTTGGAAATATGCAGAAAAATGCAAAATACACTTTAACAACCACTTTTAGTGGCCTCACAGTTTTGCCAGTCACCACAGTCCAATTATATTTTTGAATGGATTACCCAGTACTTAAAGCCCTAAATGAACTGTGACTGAAACAGATGTTCGATTTCATTCTTGTCTTGCCACTAGAAGTAAATCCAGAAAGGTCAGTATATGAACTGGTCACTAGTGATCGTGATGTGACCACTCTGTAATTATAAACCAATATTTCTCTGTAGGCAGCCCCTGATCATCCTCCCGAATTAGAGGAGGTGAAACGCTTAGAACATTTACTGAATCATATGGTTATATTACTGTCATTTAACCCTTCTATTTATATTGTAAAATTATAAACTAACTATTGATGACCTAAGACTGACCGCTGACAGGTACATTGATGCAGTAGACCTCTTAATGTGATAAATTTATTGTAGTAAAATGGTAACAACAGGCTTTTAATCATTATGATATGATCGGCTATTCAGATAGAACATAATAATAATAATCAGCACATACAGCATTGAACTAATATACCCAATATATTATATATTTTAAGTGTATAAGAAAAAAATAGCCGCACTCCATCGATAATATGATCTTCAACTTTTTATTCCAATTTTGAATATCCTGTTCAGGACACCATAGCGGGAGAGGGGGGTGCAGGAACGGTGGACAACGGCCTGCCGTTTCGCTGTCAATTACCGCTTCAACGGGTCCTCAATAGCGTCTGACGTCACATCCTGGGCTTTATTAAACCGGCCCCTGACGTCACTACCGCTTATTGACAAAAAACACTAGTGTGTAAATCAAGTTAAAATAAACCTAAATATATCTAAAGCAGAGTGTAATAATCAGCTGAAACTTTACAAAAATGACTAACATCAAAACTGACATGTTATACTTAATGCACTTCATAAACCGAGAATGAACTACGGGCATCGCATTCCTTGTGTCTATACCGTATTAACTGACATAGACAGGCAAGTTACCATAGCTTTTCTATTAGAAGCGAATGCCTCTTCAAAACAGAACGTGAGCTGTTGTTATAATTACCGTAATTGGATATCAACCATTAAATATACTTCAAAGACTCCTGTTTTACATTGAGAGGACATGCTGCATATTTAGTTCCTATCACTTCATGGACACATTACAAGTAATATCATAATGGGTATTACCCACTCTTCAAAGCGGACATGAGCGAGACAAAAGTGAGACAAAAAAGCTCAGTAAGATACCCAAAGCCAGGTATCTATGCCTGTATGTCTTTTAGCGTCACTCAGCACAGTGACTATAATAACAGCTTATAAAAAAGCTGCTAGATCTTTTTTTTCATTTAAACCCAATGGCCCACACGCTTTCATCTCGATAATCCACCTACTTTCTCTTTACAACAACAATTTATGTGTATTGCCTCCTCTGACCGACGGTTTAATCAGCTCCAAACCTGCAAGGGTGAGAACATCAGCATTTCAATTATAGACATCATTTACATGTTTAATTAGCCTTGGGCTACCAATCCCTGTTTGTACAGACTTACAGTGCTCTCTAAATCTTATATAACGTTCCCTAATTGTCTTCCCTATATAGAAACGCCTGCATGTACAGAAAACCGCATAGACCACCCACTTTGTCTTACAACTAATAAATGAAGTTACTTTGTTGTCTATCACCTATTTGAATTGGATTATCAGTTTCATGTTTTTTGCAAAACGTGCAGTTTCTACATTTATAGTTGCCTATAGGTCTCCTTTCATCCAACCATGTTTTTTCCTTTTTTGTGGTAATTCTATTTTTTTACCATTAAATCTTTTAAATTATTACATCTCCTATAGGAGATGATCGGTGGTCCTATACCAATGGAGCTCAGTTCTCTATCTTTCTCAAGAACATGCCAAAACATTTTTATTGCCCCTGTAATCTTATTATACATGGGTCCAAAGTTAAAGGAGAAAACAAAGCGTTTTGCAGATTTTTCAGTTAATTTACTTTTTTTTGGGTATTTCTATGAGAGCCGCCTTTTGTGTAGATACTAATAGGTCTTCCGGATAACCTCTATCTTTGAAGTTATTTTCCAATTCTTTCCTTTGTTCATTACAAATAACCTCAGTATTTATCCGTTTGACCCTGAGAAACTGACTGTATGGGAGAGCTTTCTTGGTTTTTTTAGGATGAGCACTCTCATAGTGCAGTAAGGTATTAGATGCAGTCTGTTTTCTATAAAGTGACCTAATAAGACCACCATTTTCAAGGGTTAGTTTCATGTCCAGGAACTTTAAACTGTTATCCCCATATACTGAGGTAAACACCATGTTATATGTATTAGTATTGTTTAGGAAGTCAACAAACGATAAAAAATCATTTTTGTCACCCTCCCAAATGACAAAGATGTCATCCACGTATCTTACAAATAACTTGATGTGTTTTAAAGAAGGGTTTGAGCTGTTATATACCACATGGTCTACGAAGTGTGAAAGGAACAGATTTGCCATAGTACAAGAGACAGTTTATATTTTAAGTCGGTCCATTTTATACTGACTCTGACTCTAACAAAATGGACACAGACTGACTCCACAGCCCTGGTTATGTGATGTATTAAGCCCATAAACTTGTAATGGCCCTCTTCATCCATGAGACCAGAAAAACACGGACTTGTCTCCGTGTGTTTTGCATGGTCAAACGGATTGTATAAAAATTCAGACGGGAAGTGAATAGCACCAGAATATAATGGTAGGTGTGGTTGCCGTGAAAAAAATCGGATACCATATATACATATCACACAGATGTCTGAATGAGGCTTAATGTAAGTTTTTTTGGAGCATACATTGGAAACACTATGGCCCTGATTCATCCAGAGTGGGAATGATCATGTCAGTCTTGATGAGAGGGATGTATTGGCGTTGGATGCATTTAAATCTTGAACACGCAGATGCCTAATACTGTGAGGCTCATTTGCCCTAAATTTTACTCCCATCAGAGACTGGAAAAAAATTTGCTGGATAGGGAACGCCACAGTTCGTCATGAATTAGATGATGGCATCATACATCTGTCTAGCCTTACCTATGACCATTTCGGCAGATATGAATATGATATGAACATATCAAAAGTAGCTTAATATTTGCACAACTGCATATCATGCAAATATTTAGCAGAATGGTGCTGTAATTGCTTTGTTGAATTAGGCCTTTAAGGGCAGAGTGGTGGCCATTACAATGAGTATTCTATTCATACATAGTTTATTTTATATTGGACCCCTACTGTACTCTAGGAATCAGTCTCCAGATCTTGTAGGAGGATTAATTATTTAAAAACACAAATATAAAAGGACATCTGTTTTAAGATATTTAAATATGGGTGTAATAAAAAGGAACATTGCTTAGTACATGAATAGTGTCATTATGAAATTATCAATTTATGGTTCATGCTGTGATAATTAATACTTCTAATCATGTGTTTTGATTTGATAATGGAGATTCTGGCAGCAAGCCTCATAGTTGCAAGGATATAAATAATAAACTGTTTATCTTTCTAGTGCGTCCTTTGAGAGTAAATTACTATGTTCTAGCTTTTAATCATTCCTCAAGTAATTGCTGTTGGGGGAGCTGGGGAAATAATAGGGGGTCTTAATAGGGTGCAAACGTTATTTTCATTGCCAAGACTAACACTGCTAATTATGCTGTCATTTCACATTTCAAGTAATCACTCTGGGATTTGTGCAGATTTTTTTTCTCTTCTTATAATTTCCTAATTGACTACGATATACAACTAGTATGTGTTACATCCCATTATTGTTTACCTAGTGAGGTAGAAATAAATGCTGATCAACAATAATCTAAAATGCTTTAAAATCCACATAAAAAAATCTATTCAAAATACACATATGTGAACAAATACACAGTGGTTTTCCAAGAATTACGGTAGTTTTTGTCTTCAAAAGGTCCCACTGGGTATGGCTTTGACCCTACTATCTTCATTACTTCTTATATAATTAATCCTAGAAATCACCTACCAACCTCCGAAAATTTAAAGGGAACCAACCGGCAAAAAATCGTTATCCAAGCTATAAATATCTGTCCCTGGAGGCTTAAATTACTATTCTAACCATCCCTGACTGACTAAATCTAACTAAGTACACCCTCAATAGTCAAATAGTGTCTTCAAAAACTGTGAGGTCTGCGAGACTGGAGATAGAGGAGAAAAGAGAAGGCGCAGATCTAAGGGCCCTTTCACATCAGCGGTAATTTCAAATCGCGGCAGATGCGGTGTAAAAACCGCATCTGCCGCGATTACCGCATACCGGCTGCACTTGCAGCGCGGTTGCGGTAAATGCCATACAAGGTATAGGCGGACTTGCGGCAGGTGTGGTTTTGGCACTTGCGGCAGGTGCGGCCGCGAAAAAACCGCAGTCAGCCGCGTTTTTTTTGTGGCCGCACCTGCCGCAAGTGCAAAACCGCACTTGCCGCACCTGCCGCAAGTCTGCCTCTACCTCGTATGGCGTTTACCGCAACCGCGCCGCAAGTGCAGCCGGTATGCGGTAATCGCGGCAGATGCGGTTTTTTCACCACATCTGCCGCGATTTGAAATTACCGCTGATGTGAAAGGGCCCTAAGTGCAGTATATTAGTAGCAACAGTTGCTCTTAGGTATTGTTCTCACCTTTCTGGTGTCTTGTGCCGTTTGCATATAATCCTACAGAGGGATATTTCCTGGATCTCCTGGCCTGCTGCTTGTTCCCAGAGAAGCAAGCCACCCAAAGAGAGGCTCGTTTTGAAGTGCAGGATAGGGAAGAGCGAGTCTACTCGCTAGGACTCGTTACTCGGCGATTCTTAAGGGACTCGCTGGACTCGGGAATCGGCGAGTCTTTTAGCGAATACTCGCTCAGTAACGAGTCCAAATCGGGCGTCGCTTTGCGGCCGGCGAGTCGGTTTGCGGCAGGCGGGCTGCTTCGCGGCTGGAGGAGGTAAGGTCAGCTTTGATAGCCCCCCCCCCCGCTTTTCAAGGCCGCCGGGCCCGACAGCACACCCCCCCCCCCCCCGGTTCTCAAGGCTGCCTGGACCCGATAGCACCCCCCCCCCCCCCGGTTCTTAAGGCTGCCTGGACCCGACAGCACCCCCCCCCCCCCCCCCCCGCTTCTCAACCAGGGCCGGGGATACCTAACTGCCACCCAGGGGAAGAGGCTCCAGCCAGCCCCTGAGTCCAATGCTCCGAATCCTAGCGAGTCTGCGATTCCGAGTCCTGTATTATCTATTCGGGACTCGCGAATCCATATTCCCTATTCTTTAACATTGGACTCGCTAGACTCGCCACGAGTACCGAGTCCTGGGCTCGGACTCGTGCGGGTCTAGCGATTCCGAGTAATTTAGGACTCGCTCATCCCTAGTGCAGGATAAAAAAAAAAATTTTCTCTGGTTTGAATTGAAGCGCTACCAGAGGGATCACAGGGATGGCAAATTATTCCAAAATAATTTCTTGTTTTATTTTATAAAAGTACACCCTCAATAAATGACTTTTTATACTTGCCAAATTCTTGTCGGCTGGGCGTTCCTCCACGCACTTTGTCAGCGAGGCGGGTCTCCTCGCCGCTGTCCATCTTCTTTCGTGATTCAAATTAGCCGCCCATTGCGTCCTCGCAATGAGCGGGTCACGTGCTGCAGGCCCGCGTCACTTCCGCCCGCCGCGTGGCTGGGTCTGTGACGCACCCAGGCCGGCTTCAGCATGCCATCTGCGCATGCTTGGAAGCCGGCCTGGGTGTACCAGTGAAGCGGTGGGCGGAAGTGACGCAGGGCCTGCAGCACGTGACCCGCTCATTGCGAGGACGCAATGGGCGGGTAATTTGAATCAGAGAAGAATATGGACAGCGGCGAGCTGACAAAGTGCGTGGAGGAACGCCCAGCCGACATGAATTTGGTAAGTATAAAAAGTCCTTTATTGAGGGTGTACTTAGTTAGATTTAGTCAGTCAGGGATGGTTAGAATAGTAATTTAAGCCTCCAGGGACAGATATTTATAGCTTAGATAGCGATTTTTTGCTGATTGGTTCCCTTTAAAAGCAACCATAAGAGCATGACGAAATCTGACGCACATTTCTACACCAACTTTTAAAAGCTTAATCCCTTCCTGGTTACCATTGGAAATTTTTGAAGCTTCCTGCCCAACACTGAAACTCCATTCTTGGAAAGAAGCAGGCATTAAATTTGTTTCGGACATACTAACAAAAGGTCACTTAAAGCCCTTTCTTATCCTGGTGAAACAGTTCACTTAGCCTATGAATGAATATATCAATTGGCAACTACTTAATGCCCTAGACAATGGTAAATTACACTTCTCCTTGTCTAGTAACATTGATGCGCTCTTCAGATAAACCAACAACGAGATAGGTTGGAGAACTGGTAGACTTTACAAGTTCTTCAATAATGATGTTATATTTGATAATAAAATCTTTTTTTTTAGTAGTATGTGAAGGGGAACTAGAGTTGGATCATAGGTCATTGTGTGATCATTTTACTTACCGTATATACTCGTGTATAAGCCGACCCGTGTATAAGCCGACCCCCCTACTTTTGCCCCCAAAACCTGGGAAAATCTATTGACTCGTGTATAAGCCGAGGGTGGACCCTAGCACAAGTATACAGCCCCCAGCAGTGTGGTATACACCAGTCCCAGAGGTAGATACAGCAGCCCCAGTGTAGTATACACGCAGCCCCAGTAGTATATACAGCCCCAGTGGTAGTATATACAGCCCCAGTGGTAGTATACAGGGCCCCAGAGGTATATAGCAGCCCCAGTGGTAGTATACAGGGCCCCAGAGGTATATAGCAGCCCCAGCGGTAGTATACAGGGCCCCAGAGGTATATAGCAGCCCCAGTGGTAGTATACAGGGCCCCAGAGGTATATAGCAGCCCCAGTGGTAGTATACAGGGCCCCAGAGGTATATAGCAGCCCCAGCGGTAGTATACAGGGCCCCAGAGGTATATAGCAGCCCCAGTGGTAGTATACAGGGCCCCAGAGGTATATAGCAGCCCCAGTGGTAGTATACAGGGCCCCAGAGGTATATAGCAGCCCCAGCGGTAGTATACAGGGCCCCAGAGGTATATAGCAGCCCCAGTGGTAGTATACAGGGCCCCAGAGGTATATAGCAGCCCCAGTGGTAGTATACAGTGCCCCAGAGGTATAGCAGCCCCAGTGGTAGTATACAGGGCCCCAGAGGTATATAGCAGCCCCAGTGGTAGTATACAGTGCCCCAGAGGTATATAGCAGCCCCAGTGGTAGTATACAGGGCCCCAGAGGTATATAGCAGCCCCAGTGGTAGTATACAGTGCCCCAGAGGTATATAGCAGCCCCAGCGATAGTATACACGCAGCCCCAGTAATGCAGGCCCCCCCCAGCGTCTCTCCGGTCACCTGTAAAGCAAGCTATACTTATCAGTGTCCCGCTCGCACCCGCCGCTGCCGACATCCGCGATCCTCCATCTTCATGCGACTCCTCTTCCTGTTTCCTGTGCGCGTCGCCGGGAATGACGTCATTGCCGGCGACGCGCACAGAAACAGGAAGAGGAGTCGCATGAAGATGGAGGATCGTGGATGTCGGCAGCGGCGGGTGCGAGCGGGACACTGATAAGTATAGCTTGCTTTACAGGTGACCGGAGAGACCCTGGGGGGGCCCTGCATTACTGGGGATGCGGGGGCTGCTGTATACCGATGTATACATCGGTATGTACCGATGTATACATCGGTATACAGCACTGACTCGCGTATAAGCCGAGGGGGGTACTTTTCAGCCCAATTTTTGGGCTGAAAAACTCGGCTTATACGCGAGTATATACGGTATATCTTGCCATTCATTTACTCCACCATTCCCTGCACATCGCTCTTGCAGACCCAATGCAAAGTTTTTACTAAGTTGTATCTATCTCCACAAAAACTACACTTGTATGATCCGAGAAATAGTTTGTTATGCTGGAGGCAGTGTGGTTCTGTGGGAACAATAAAACATATTTTTTGGAGTTGTCATACACTAAGGCAATTCTGGTTAGATGTTACAGACATTAATAAACTTGATTTCAAATGCTAATATTGTTCTCACAATGGAACTCGCACTACTCCTGCTGATAGGAATTTGTGATATTCCAAAAAGCAAACGCTCGTTAATTCCACATATACTTATTACAGCCAAGTATGTTATCGCCTCCATGTGGAGAGATGTGGAATCTCCTACTATTGAAGCCTTGTTAGATAAGCTCTCCTCACATAACTTGTTTGAATACTTGTTTGCCATCAGGAACAATGCACAATGAAAATATTCAGGAAAATGGGCTACTTGGGTGGGCCTTATTTGCTTCAGCGCTATCTTTTGGTAGTGATCAATAGAATTGACATGCAATCTAGAATTATTTGCTTGACTGCTTATTCACAGTGATTTCAATTGTATTTCGCCTTTTTCTACTTCGTATTGTGAATCAATTCCATTTGAGAGACCTACTCATTAATAGAAGCTTTATTTATGTATACTAACATGTTTGTGTATATAGTTTGGTCAATGTGTTCATTTATTGGCTTCATCCTTTTTTTTTTTTTTTTTAAACCCCATTTTCTTTTTCCACTGTGACTCTTCACTACTCACTTCAAACTATACATTATCTTCCTGAATATTTATTTCTCTTCCTTTTTTCTTCTTTCCAACTCTTGTATAACAATAACAAATATTTGATATTTGGTTATATCGCTCGCATTTGTAAAAACAAAATGTAATGTTATACTTACTACATAACCCGGTTGTTTTAAGTACCGTATTTTCCGGCGTATAAGACGACTGGGCGTATAAGACGACCCCCAACTTTTCCACTTAAAATATGGAGTTTGGGATATACTCGCCGTATAAGACTACCCCCTCTTCTACGGTATGATTCCCACTATGACCCCCACACAGTATAATGGACCCACATATAGAATAATGGCCCCTACATCTCTTCACACTGTATTATGGCTCCCACACAGCCCTAAAATAGCCCTGCATAAAGTATAGAGGCTCCCTCATACCCCTTCAAGTATTATCATGCTCCCACCGAGCCCTCTAAGTATTATAATGGCTTCCATATAGTATAATTGTCTTCATAAATTATAATGCATCATCAAAGTCCTCCATATATTATAATGCACCCTGTAGTCCTCCATATAGTGCAATGCACGCCATAGTCCTCTAGATAATATAATGCACCCCATTGTGCTCCATATAGTGTAATGCACCCCCGTAGTCCTCCATATAGTGCAATGCACGCCATAGTCCTCTAGATAATATAATGCACCCCATAGTTCTCCATATAGTGTAATGCACCCCCATAGTCCTCCATGTACTATAAACATGTACTCCATGTACTATAAAGAGTGTAATGTGACAGCGCTGGGGTGGGTGGGAAGGGTGAGTGACACAGAGTGGGGGACATACCAGCTCCAGATGGGGCAGTTTAAGAGAGACAGAGATGGGGATGTGCCAATGTCAAGGGGAGGGGGTAGGTGACATGGAGAGGGTTGTGCCAGTAGTGGTGGGGGAGTACAGCCCCCATCAACCCCCAATATTACTCTGCAGCCACACACACACACACACACAGACATACACACGGTCAGACACAGACACACAGTTAGACACACACACAGTCAGACATACACACAGTCAGACACAGACACACAGTAAGACACACACACAGTCAGACACAGACACACAGTCAGACATACACACAGTCAGACACAGACACACAGTAAAACACAGACACACAGTAAGACACACACAGTCAGACATACACACAGTCAGACACAGACACACAGTAAAACACAGACACACAGTAAGACACACACACACACAGTCAGACATACACACAGCCAGACATACACACTGTCACCAGACCCTGCCGGAGCTTACCGCTGCCACCACCGCTGCACGTAGCCGGGCACCGTAGTATCAGGCGGCTGCTGGCGTCTGATTGGCCCTGGCATTACCGTACATCCACACAGAGCGGCGCAGATTACCTCCTTACAGGAGATGTACGGTAATGCTGCGGCCAATCAGACACCAGCAGCCGCCTGATTGGCTGATGGCTTATTACCGTACATCTATGGAGCCCGGCAGCTAAGTACACGGCAGCGGTGGTAGCGGGAAGCTCCGGGGGACATGGACGGCAGAGGCAGGTGAGTATTTTTTGTTTTTTTTTGTGCCTGCACTGCACCGCTCATTTTCGGGGGGTGGGGGCTTATATTAAGCAGCGTGGGCCCCCTGCAGATGCTGGCAATTTTTTTCTCCACTAGGTACCCGGCGTATAAGACGACCCCCGACTTGGAAGAAGATTTTTAGGGGTTAAAAAGTCGTCTTATACGCCGGAAAATACGGTATTGTATTAAAAAGATTTAAACAAGGTCCCACTGGGTAAAATTAAATAGAACTTTACTTAACCTTCTCTGCT
>JARQOC010000004.1:312892329-312995657 GCA_033576535.1 Allobates femoralis
GTGCGGCTTCACTGCCAAGTGTGAGAGCGCACACTTACCCCGCCAGCAAGTGACGCATTCAGCTAACCTAACCACATCTCGGTGGCTGTGCGCACTTGAAACTAATTTTTTTAGGGAGTGTAGTGTGCGGCTTCACTGCCAAGTGTGAGAGCGCACACTTACCCCGCCAGCAAGTGACGCATTCAGCAAACCTAACCACATCTCGGTGGCTGTGCGCACTTGAAACTAATTTTTTTAGGGAGTGTAGTGTGCGGCTTCACTGCCAAGTGTGAGAGCGCACACTTACCCCGCCAGCAAGTGACGCTTTCAGCAAACCTAACCACATCTCGGTGGCTGTGCGCACTTGAAACTAATTTTTTTAGGGAGTGTAGTGTGCGGCTTCACTGCCAAGTGTGAGCGCGCACACTTACCCCGCCAGCAAGTGACGCATTCAGCAAACCTAACCACATCTCGGTGGCTGTGCGCACTTGAAACTAATTTTTTTAGGGAGTGTAGTGTGCGGCTTCACTGCCAAGTGTGAGAGCGCACACTTACCCCGCCAGCAAGTGACGCATTCAGCAAACCTAACCACATCTCGGTGGCTGTGCGCACTTGAAACTAATTTTTTTAGGGAGTGTAGTGTGCGGCTTCACTGCCAAGTGTGAGAGCGCACACTTACCCCGCCAGCAAGTGACGCATTCAGCAAACCTAACCACATCTCGGTGGCTGTGCGCACTTGAAACTAATTTTTTTAGGGAGTGTAGTGTGCGGCTTCACTGCCAAGTGTGAGCGCGCACACTTACCCCGCCAGCAAGTGACGCATACAGCAACACCTAACTCCAACTCGGTGACTGTGCATTCGTCTACAATGTCTCAAAAAAAAACAATTACCAAAAAGGATGTTGCAAAGGGACAGGGACGAGCTCGTGGCCGCAGCAGTCTTGCCCAAGAAGGCACTGGTACAAGTACACAGCCTAGGATTGATAGAACGTCCTTTTTTCTACCTAGAAATCCCAGTACTCAAAGAAAACGTGTGTTGAGGCCGGATGAGCATGACAAGATAACATCTTGGATGGCTCAGACGCCCTCGACCACTGGTTCTTGCAGTACGCAATCATCCGTGGCAAGACATTCTAGTGTCGCTACAGACAATGCAGCGCCATCCAATCCTCAAAGTCGTCATATTGCCTCAACCCATCGGCAGCCAGAGGAAAATTTGGATATGGACCTTGGTCACTCGGATGACTTATTCGGTTCTTATCAAGGGGTTTCTTTGTCACTGCCTGACGAGATACTTGAAGTAGACGAAATGTCTACTCATGGCCAAAGTTTGGAAGTAGCGCGTCCTGAGGAAAGACACTTTCACGAAATGCAAACAGTATCTCAGGAGGTGGATGATGATGAGGATGATGAGACACACATCTCATCTGGCCAGCCTGCTCAGTCAGTTTATCCAGAATCCTTTGAACTGGAAGGGGTGGATGATGACACCACAGATCCTACCTGGATTGCTGAATTGCATAGCCAAGAGAGCAGCCAGGAGGACGAAAGTGGCTATGTACCACTGGCAAAATCACAAAGGCGTACTGTCTCCAGAACACAAACTGTGAGAACAGTTGCCCAAATAGCGTCAACTGTGGCACAAACTGTGCCAACTGTTGCACAAACTGCAAACACAGTTGCCCAAAATGTGTCCACAGTTGGTGTTGAACAGAGTCATCCTCCTCTTCCTCCAATTAAAAATAAAGGACGAACAGCCAGTGTGTGGCAATTTTTTAAGGATAGCCCAACATTACCAAATATGGTTATCTGTAAGATGTGCCAGGCAAGGCTTAGCAGAGGCACGGTAAAAGGAAACCAGAGCACCAGCAGTATGCGCAAGCATATGTCTCTTAAGCACCCAATTCAGTGGGCACCCTATCAGGGTTCAAAATCAGTGCCTTCTGATCCAAACACTTCCAGGCCACCTCAGATACATCCTTCACCAGCAAGTGTTCAGGCTTCAGCTCCTGCTCAAGCGTACTCCTCCCAAGGTGCTTTACAAGACAGACATGACAGTAGTCAATCCTCTTGTCAGTCTGGTCCAAACGTGCAGTTGTCTGTGCCACAGCTGTATGAAAGACAGCGGAAGTTCCAACCGACACACCCATATTCCCAAAAAGTGACAGCGAAAATAGCCAAGTTGTTAGCTGTGGAAATGCTGCCGTTTAGGCTTGTGGGTACAGAGTCTTTTCGGGAGTTGATGGCTGAGGCAGCACCACGATACTCTGTACCCAGCCGGTACTTTTTCTCACGTAGTGCCGTTCCCGCCTTACACCAGCACGTGGTTAACAACTTAAAACGTGCTTTAACAAATGCTGTCACCGCCAAAGTCCACCTAACAACGGACACGTGGACAAGTAGTTGTGGACAGGGCAGATACATTTCACTAACGGCTCACTGGATCAACCTGGTGGAGAGTGTCCCAACTTCTAAAACTGTACCATCTGACATACTTCCAACTCCACGAATAGCGGGCCCAACATCATTCCGGGTGTCTGCCTCCTCATATATGTCCAGTGCCCAATCTGCTTCTGCCACTTCCTTGTCCACTGCTGAGCCTCAAGCACCATCACGTCCGAGTTGGGAGCTTTGCAGTACTGCTTCTGCAAGGCGACAACAGGCTCTTCTGAAGCTTATCTGCCTAGGTGACACACGTCACACTGCAACAGAGTTGTGGAAAGGTCTCAAGCAACAGACCGATGAGTGGCTGGCCCCACTGGAACTACAACCAGGTCTAGTTGTGAGCGATAATGGTGCAAACCTTGTGGCGGCAATAAAGCACGGTAAACTTGTACATGTGCCTTGCATGGCTCATGTCCTGAACCTGGTAGTTCAGAAATTCCTCAAAATATACCCAGAGTTATCTGAGCTACTGGATAAGGTGAGGCGAATTTGCGCCCACTTTAGACATTCGTCCACAGCAGCTGCAAGTCTTTCTGCCCTTCAAATCCAATTTAACTTGCCGAAACACAGGCTAATTTGCGACATGCCTACGCGATGGAACTCCACCTTCCATATGCTGGCAAGGTTTAATGAGCAGCAGAAGGCAATAGCGGAATTTCAGCTGCAACATGCCCGTCAACCTGGAAGTCATACCACACACATCAGTACTTTCGAGTGGGTCTGGATCGCTGACCTTTGCGAGTTGCTGGATAACTTCGAATACTGTACCAAACTTGTCAGTGGGGATCAGTCGATTATAAGTCTCACCATCCCCATGCTCTGCCTGCTCCAAGAATCCCTATTGAATCTCAAAACAGATGCTTTGAGAGCACAGCGGATGGCTATGGAGCCAGAATTGAACATCGCTGATCCTAGCCACCCAAGCCAATATCAGCAGGCTACATTGGTTCAGGAAGATGGTGATGAGGGTGATGATGAAGAAGATTTATTTTTCTCTGGTACTGATGTGAACCCTGATGGGACTCCCAACCCTACGTTTATGTCGGTACAGCATGGGTGGGCTGAAGAGGAGGAGGCGGACACCGATTTAGAGGCCACGACGCGTAGTGATCTTCATTCTGTTGTAACCGAGGAGATGAGTCTTTGCAGCTTAGCACACATGGCTGAAGTAATGTGTCAATGTGTCTCCAAAGATCCACGCGTCATACACATCTATGACAGCGACCTCTACTGGTTGTCAACGTTTTTGGACCCACGGTACAAAGATAAATTTCAGTCGCTGCTGTCGCACTCATCCAGGGGCTTAACGATGGATCATGTAAAGAGGGTTCTTCTTGATATTTTGCTGGCAATATCACCGTCTGAATCCGCTATACATCGAAGAACCAGCTCTTTCCAACAGCAGCCTTTGGTTGGGACACAAACGCCATCAATGACAAGAAGAGGTGGGGGTAAGATGTCCGCCAACTGGGCGATGTTCAACAGACCTTCCAATCAAGAACGGAATTTGCCTACGGTGACCTTGAGTAGGAGACAACAATTGTCCAACATGGTGCAGCAGTATCTCAGTGACAGTACCAGCTTCCTAACCGACCCTTCTGTACCCTTTAATTACTGGGTTTCCAAGCTGCACACTTGGACTGAGCTGTCATTGTATGCCTTGGAGGTGCTGGCATGCCCAGCTGCTAGTGTGACATCAGAGCGTGTTTTCAGTGCCGCTGGGGGTATAGTCACTGATAGAAGGTCCCGCCTCACCACAGAAAATGCCGACAGGCTCACTCTAATTAAATTCAACAAGGATTGGATATCATCACAGTTCCTAAGCCCTCCTGACGACAGTACACAATCCTAGATTAACCTAATCATAATTTATATGATTGGGATATTGCGCTGTTAACAATATGCCCATTTTGGACAGGAATTAATGACATGTCCCTTAGCTCTGTTGATTTCATTCGGCACCCAGTCCAAGCAATAATATGCTATGGGCCAAGCGCCCTGCTTTATGTAAAAAAATACTTTATTAAGCCCTTTGGGCTAATTTTTTGAGGCACCAAGCCTAGGCCTGCATAGTTGGCCTTGCTTGTTCTATGCTCCTAGTCCAAGCAATAATATGCTATGGGCCAAGCGCCCTGCTTTATTTAAAAATAGACTTTATTAAGCCCTTTGGGCTAATTTTTTGAGCCACCCAGGCTAACAAGCTTATGATGGTTTGGGAGACACCCTGGCTAACAAGCTTTTTATGGCCCTTAGGCCTAAATTTATACCAAAAATGGGAAACAGCCCCTTGGGCTAATTTTTTGAGCCACCCAGGCTAACAAGCTTATCATGGTTTGGGAGACACCCTGGCTAACAAGCTTTTTATGGCCCTTAGGCCTACATTTATACCAAAAATGGCAAACAGCCCCTTGGGCTAATTTTTTGAGCCACCCGGGCTAACAAGCTTATCATGGTTTGGGAGACACCCTGGCTAACAAGCTTTTTATGGCCCTTAGGCCTAAATTTATACCAAAAATGGCAAACAGCCCCTTGGGCTAATTTTTTGAGCCACCCAGGCTAACAAGCTTATGATGGTTTGGGAGACACCCTGGCTAACAAGCTTTTTATGGCCCTTAGGCCTACATTTATACCAAAAATGGCAAACAGCCCCTTGGGCTAATTTTTTGAGCCACCCGGGCTAACAAGCTTATCATGGTTTGGGAGACACCATGGCTAACAAGCTTTTTATGGCCCTTAGGCCTACATTTATACCAAAAATGGGAAACAGCCCCATGGGCTAATTTTTTGAGCCACCCAGGCTAACAAGCTTATCATGGTTTGGGAGACACCCTGGCTAACAAGCTTTTTATGGCCCTTAGGCCTACATTGATCCAAAAAAAAGGGCAAACAGCCCCTTGGGCTAATTTTTCCAGGCACCAATCCTATGCCTGCATCGTGGGCGTTGCTTGGACTATCATCCTGCTGGAGCCTGTTGAAGGGTCCCACTGTACGCTCCATACAAAACGCGTAGACGCGATGTGTAGCATGTAGACGTCCCAGCCTCTCACATGTGTGTTCATAGTCTTGTTGCCATAGCGAGGCATAAAGTAACCCCCCAAACACAGGCACTGTTTGTCAGCAACAGTTGTATGTGGAGTCATGATTTGACACTTAGTAACCAAGGTGACTTCATGCGCCTTGCGGGCCGTAAAGTACTTGCTAATGATGCTCTCTCCCCTGTCCCCCACGCCAAATGTCTCGGGGTAATCCTTGACTCCTCCCTCTCCTTCAAGCCCCACCTGTAGTCCCTAACCAAGTCCCTGTGACTCCAACTCAAAAATATTTAACCAATTCGGTCGTTCCTCAATCCTGACACTGCTGAAACACTCATAAATGCCCTAATCATCTCCCGCCTTGACTACTGCAACCTCCTTCGCATAGGTCTCCCTGCCAACTCTCTTGCACCTCTCCAATCTATACTAAACTCTGCTGCCCGACTAATCCATCTGTCCTCACGCTACTCCCCTGCCTACCCCCTCTGCCAAGCCGTTCACTGGCCCCTCCGGCCCACAGAGAGCTCACTTTAAAACACTGACCATGACATTCAAAGCCTTACACAACCTATCCCCACCATACATCTCCGACATGATCTCCCGATACCATCCCTCACGCAACCTGCGTTCATCCCAAGAACTTGTCCTACAGTCCACCCTCATCTCCTCTTCCCACAACCGCATACAGGATTTCTCCCGGTCATCCGCCATGCTATGGAACTCCCTGCCCCACCTCATCAGTCAGTCGCCTACCCTCTGAACCTTAAAGATACTTCTAAAGACTCACCTCTTCCGACAGGCCTACAACCTGCCATGAGACCCCGCTACACGCCCCACGACCGACACCTTCCCCACCCTATTGTATCCCCACCCACCCCTCGTAGAATGTGAGCCCACGCGTACAGGGTCCTCTACTATTGTACCTGTATGACCTTATTGTCTATGTTTATTGTACTTGTCCTTGTCTACCTTTTCCTCATGTAAAGCGCCATGGAACCTATGGGCGCTATATAAATAAATAATTATAATAATTATGATGACTTGAAGCCCAACCACAAAAAAAACTCCACATTCATTCCTTGAAAAAAGACAGACACAAAGCTGGTTTTTAAAACTGTGTTTCAAAAAAAAACATGGCAGCACTGTTTGGACATTCCCAAAAATAATACCTTTTACAATTAAGGTATTACCCAACAAATGGAGCCCTACAGGTCCTGGTAGGTGGGCTGTCCATCCTGCAAAAGGTCAAGGGCCCCACGTATGGCCTGGCCGAACCCTTCAGGGTGGATCCTCTGAACAGGTGTAGGGAACGGTGGTAGGTCCCTGTTAGCTGGCCACTGGCAGTGAGGCAAAGCCCTGTGGGGTGGCACATGGCTGTCCCGTGTTGTGGGCCTGCCTAGCCTGTTAGAGGCCGATATTTTCCACCCATCCAAATATTGGAACACATCACCTGGGTCGTTATTTGGCTGACAGGCTTCCAGCACTATCTGTAATGCTGACCTTGCCCACAGTAGCCTGTCAAATGGAATATTATCCATGAATGGTATAATACTGCGGGCAAAGTCAGCATTACTCTGTTGCACACTTAAATGTGCTGACCCCGGGATCGGACCATAAGCTGGGCCTGCCGCTGGTGGCGTCGGTGGTGGTGCTGGCCCTGCCGCTGGTGGTGGCGGTGGTGGTGCTGGCCCTGCCGCTGGTGGTGGCGGTGGTGGTGCTGGCCCTGCCGCTGGTGGTGGCGGTGGTGGTGCTGGCCCTGCCGCTGGTGGGGGCGGTGGTGGTGCGGACCCTGCCGCTGGTGGCGGTGGTGGTGGTGGTGGCGGGGACGGCGGTGGTGGTGTTGATGGCCCTGCCGCTGGTGGCGGCGGTGGTGGTGCTGGCCCTGGCGCTGCTGGCGGCGATGCTGGTGGTGGTGGTGGCGGCGGCGACGGCGGTGGTGGTGGTGGCGCCGGCCGTGGTGGTGGTGGTCGGTTTTCTCCACGCCGCCTTCTGTTTGGCGGTGGAGGGTTAACAGCACGCCGCCCTCTGTAGTAAGCTTCTCTGTGGGTAAAGTAAAAAAAAATTTGGTGAATGCATTGCATTTGGAAACAAAAACATAGGTCAAACATTAAGTTGCACGCTTTTTAGACTCTGTGTATCTGTGTATTCTTAATCAGATATTTGTTATTATTATGAAAGAATAACCAACTGTACATAACATAAAGGAATACGTGACCTTCTTTGCTAATTCCATACTAATACATAATTTTTCACCCCCTGATTACCACCCACCCCCCCCCCATCCCATCTAATCTAGACGATCAATAACACCAATGGTTCACATGAAAAAAAAAAGTCCCCCTGACTTCACTTTTAACTTGACATACTTAATTCACAAAACTTTTAGCTTATATCATCTATATAAAGCAGGGAAGGGGTTGAAAGGTATACAATATATATATATATAATCTATTTATATAATCGGGAGTTTGAAATTCCGGCACTGTAGCCGAATCCCAAACTCCTTAGCGTCACTGCGAGCGGAGACGCGTATGCGCCTTCGCGAGCCGCAGACGCTTAACTCACACAGCCGCTATAGCGTTTTCTCGAGCGGCCTCGCGCCCTCCGCTCACAGCAAGACCTGCGCCCCTCACAGCGACCAATCCGCCCCGGCATGCTGGCATTTGTACTTCCCCCGTCTGTGCACCCACAGGTCTTAGCAGATCACTGATGCTGACAGCGGGGGGGGACAACACAGACAATCAAATCAGGAGGAGGTCAGTGTCAGGAGGAGATGACAACCGCCCGCCGGGGCCTGTGACACTGCAGAGGTCACAGCGGGGCTGTGTGTGCGGACAACGGGGAGGCCGGGGGCTACGAACGTACCGGACACGTCCTCTGCTCCTGGAGATGTGCCGCGGTTCCGCGCTCGCAGCGTATCTGACGCAGGAGCCGCGCTCACCACGCCCACACCACGCCCTCTGCCAAACAACCCACACCTCTCACTAACCTCCTGCAGCTAACCACACCCCATGTTTACCTTTGCCATGATGTCATTTAGCTGCGGCCGCTATCTTTAATAAGGTCAGTAATGATGGCAGTAATCGGATCTCTGCTCCCTCTAGCACGCCCCAACACTGTAGCACCATCTATTAACCCTATTCTCATCACCTATATACTCTGCTACCCACTGAACCGCCTGTATACTCTGCTACCCACAGAGACGCCTGTATACTCTGCTACCTCAGACCCGCCTGTATACTCTGCTACCCACAGACCCGCCTGTATACTCTGCTACCCACAGAGCCGTCTTTATACTCTGCTACCCACAGACCCGCCTGTATACTCTGCTACCCACAGAGCCGCCTGTATACTCTGCTACCTCAGACCCGCCTGTATACTCTGCTACCCACAGACCCGCCTGTATACTCTGCTACCTCAGACCCGCCTGTATACTCTGCTACCTCAGACCCGCCTGTATACTCTGCTACCCACAGACCCGCCTGTATACTCTGCTACCTCAGACCCGCCTGTATACTCTGCTACCTCAGACCCGCCTGTATACTCTGCTACCCACAGACCCGCCTGTATACTCTGCTACCTCTGACCCGCCTGTATACTCTGCTACCCACAGACCCGCCTGTATACTCTGCTCCCCACAGACCCGCCTGTATACTCTGCTACCTCTGACCCGCCTGTATACTCTGCTACCCACAGACCCGCCTGTATACTCTGCTACCCACAGAGCCACGTGTATACTCTGCTACCCACAGAGCCGAAATGGAACCTAATGTATATATTAATAAATAATACTAAATGTACACAACAGTGCTGCAGACACATACCTTGGCATACGGGCCACCGGGTGAAGGAAGGACAGCCGGTCGTAAAAGTGGTAGTGGTTCATCAATGGAGCGGCTCCCGGTTGTCTCTCTGAGTACTGCCGGTACTGCTTCTTATGCTGGTCCCGGCAGCTCCTCCACCGTTTTTTAAGATGGTCAACTGTGAAATGATTTGAAACCGGGTTTAGAGATGTGTAATATTTGAAACAACAAAAGTATGTGTACAAATCAACAATAACATTTTATTCATTTTGTGTGTGTAATGTGTATACAAGGCACAGTGACACGACAGTGTGGAACATCATCAACAGCATTACGGACATTGAGCTCACGTGGCCACAATCACAAATGAGGCAGGACACATGTCAACGCATAGAGAATGTAATAGTGCGGGCACCAGACTCTGGTCATTAGTGGTATTTATATACACCCAACCCCTTGGCCGAAAGAGCCAGGAGGATCAGACCTTAAACTCATTGTACTGTTGTGACCCCATCCAAATATAGGCAACTATGCGGTGGAGCATGATAACACATTCAGGGTCCTGTATACCCTGCTATGGGGGCCCTGTATTCCCACTGCTGGGGCCCTGTAAACCCACTGGGCCACTGTCTACCCACTGCTGGGGGCCCTGTATACCCACTGCTGGGGGGGCCTGTACACACACTGAGGGCCCTGTATACAGGGACTGACTGGCACCCTACAGTTTGGGTCGCAACCCTCCCTCACCGGCCCGACACAGGTGAGGACGGGGGTGGGGGGGGGTGATGACTGGCGGCCGCCTCACAGTCACCGCAGCTCCCGCATTCTCCTATGGCTCGCTCCCAGCCGCAGCCTCGCGCTCCTCACAGCCGCTCGCTAACAGTCGCAGCCGCACGCCACTCACAGACGCTCACTCCCGGACGCAGCCGCGTGCTGATGACGTCATCGCGCGGCCAGGAGCTTCCGTTTCCGCCTGCTGCTTCAGGGACATGCGGATTATTCATGCTCCTGCAGCCGCATGACCCGTGGCACCTGGGCCAGTCCGCCCCTGCCTGTATACCACAATATGGGGGCATGTATACCCATCTGGGGGCCTGTATACTCTGCAGGGGGAGGTGTATACTCTGCTGGGGGGCTGTCTACCAGTGATAGCCGCTGTATACCAGGATGGCGGTCAATATGTTTTCATAGTTTTTGGGGCAAAAATAGGGGGTCGGCTTATACACGGGTCGGCTTATACACGAGTATATATACAGTAAATGCAATATATAACGTGTGAACTCATTTAACTTACTTAGATTGCTCTGTTCCTCATGGTCACTCCGATGGAACGCAGGGAACATCTCTTGGCGATCTCTCTCCAGGCTGTATTAATTTGGGTCGTATCCCCATAGTCAGGATCTGTAGGGAGCCATAGAAATGGACGAGCCTCCACAAGTGCAATAAGACGCAGTGTGTTCACCGTGCCACGGCCTGCTGCCATGATTGCAATGATGAATGGATTGCTCTGTGTGTGCGCCTGTCAGCGCGACTCGCTTCCTGTTTCCTTAAAGCATGGTGTGTGCTGGAGAATCGCTTCCCTCGCATCATCGGCTACAAGCCTCAAAATAAGAGAAAAACCAGCGAGTTTGGACTCGCACACTTTCAGAGACACATCAGCGAGTTGTAAATGTCATTATTCGCTATTACTCGGTTCCCTATTCATTAACATTGGACTCGCTGGACTCGCAACGAGTCCCGAGTCCTTGACTCGGACTCGTTGGGGTCTTGCGATTCCGAGTCTTTTAGGACTCGCCCATCTCTAGTCAAAAGCCGGCGAGTTTGAATGTTCCACCATGCGCGTACAGTAATTATCATCCTGCCCTGCTGTGAGAGCAGCAGGGCAAGATAATTATTATAATGTGCTTTAACAGTCATGTCTGCATCTGTCCAGAGACTGTCCAAGCTCCTGGACACATGCTGAGGTCATAAATGGCCAAACTAGTGTTTTATGCATAAACATCTGCAAAGACGGTAATTGCCGGCTTTATAGTTTCATTTCTAAACTCCTGCGGCTCCTGTCAGTGAACAGCGGTAATGTACGCTGTCCAGGGTCCTGAGTGCTGAAGCAATCAGCACAGGCAAACTACTGTGCTGATTACTTAGCTGTTCAGGACGCCGGACAGCGTACATTACCACTGTTCAAAATTATTTCTTTAAATACCTTAAAAGGATTCCCCAGGATAAAAAGAAAAAATCTGCTTGATCGAAAAACATGTCACATTTGTGCAAAATAGCCATGAATAGCCAAAACTGCGGCAGGAGTTTAGAAATGAAACTATAAAGCCGACAATTACCGGCTTTGCAGATTTTTATACATAAAACACAAATTTGGCTATTTATGGCTATTTTGCACAAATGTGACATGTTTTTCGATGAAGCAGATCCTTTCTTTCTATCCTGGGGAATCCTTTTAAGGTATTTAAAGACATAATTTTGATATGCTTTAGGCCACATTTATTCTGTTGGGTCCTGATATCACTCAAAGACCCTCTAAAGGTACCTTTACACGCGACAACTTTTCTATGAATTTCACTGGCCTACTTACTGGTTGCAGTGAAATCATGGAGACATTGCTCCATTTGTACACAGGAACAAGATAGAACAATGTGTCCATTATTTCACTGCAACCAGTAAGTTGCCAGTGAAATTCCTAGAAAAGTTGCCACGTGTAAAGGTACCCTTAGACTACGTTCACACTATGAGTATTTATTGACTTTTTGATGTTGCAGATTTTCTGCAGCATTTTATATAGCTCTCACCACATTTGAAGGGTTTGTGGGAAAGTAGGCAAATCTATGTACAGTAAATAAACTGTAAGGCTAGTTTCACCCTTGTGTGTTTGTGAATCCGAGGGGGATGCAGGTAAAGCCTACATCCCCCAGGATCCCCCAGATCCCTCCGCAATTATGCAACAGTCTGACCCACACCTGTATTATCACTGATCGGAGCTCACTGATCAGTGATAAAACTGGTGTGCGTCAGACTGTTGTTCTGACTGTATACCTGTTTTTGATGTATCCATGGACAAATTACATGCTCCCTGGGGGGTGTCATTTTGAGTTGTGTTCTGGGCATGCGCAGTTCCGAAACCCGAATCCGGGAGTCCGGATCCAGAGGGATCCGGAGTCTTCTGGTTCCGGATTACAAAGGGCCTGATTTTAATTTATGATGCATTGCCCTGGATCTGGGTGGTCACGGTTTTTGACATAGAGACCAAAAATGCACCAAGCTGCGTTTTTGGTCTTAGGGAAAAAAAAGTGACCACGTGGATCAGGAAAAAAAAAGTGCAAAACTGGATGCACGTGCACGTGCCTGCGGCCCCATTGAAAGTCAATAGGGCCAAAAGTGGATGAGGTTTCATGCAGGTTCAGCAGGATAATAATGATAATTTTTATTTATATAGTGTCACATCGCCATTGGACTCGGTGGCTGGTGTTCTTGCCTCGGCCGCTGGGAGGAGCCGGATTCCTTCGGCTGGTGGCGCCGGTGATAGGAGGGCCTTGTCCTCATATGGAACTGCTCCCGCGACGTCTGCCTCTGTCGCTGAGCGCCGCTGTGTTTCCCCTCTGGGTGGTGTTGGTCGCAGAGGAGCGGGCCCTGCAGAGGTGTCCGTTAGGCGCAACCTGCGTTCTTCTGTCAGAGGTGGCGTGGGTGGAGCCAGTCGTGCATCTCCATCTGGCCTGGATCTAGGGGCGGTCTGGATGAGGTCATCAGGCTGTGAGCTCCAGCCTATGGGAGGTAACCGCGCCCTTCAAATACATTGGAGCCTGTCTTGCAGGCCGCCAGATATAGTTTTGGTTCCCCAGTGATAGTGTGTGTGTTTAGTTTCGTGTCTGACCTTGCCTGGATTTCTGACTCTGCCTATTGATTTTGTACCTCAGCTGCCCTCTTGGTTTTTGCCCTTGACCTTTGCCTGGATTTTTTACTCTGCTACTGCCTGACGATTTTGTACCTTCGCTGCCCTCTCGGTTTTGACTCGGACTTCTGACTTAGTTTTTCGGGTCTTGATTTTCCCCTGGCGACCTCCCCGGCTCTGTTGCTCATATAGGCAGCTACCCCCTGGGCTCCACTGTAATTCCAGATCCCTGTATAGGGGTTAAGGGTCTCGGGGTTTCTCGGGGTGCTGCCTACCAGCAGCTCGGCCTCACAGGGGATGGTCGTCACATTATATCTGGCCATACCATTCTTTATATATATAGATAGACTATATATAAAGCATTCCTTTTACCTTTTTTTTTTCTCCTCTCCTTTTCCCAATGGTTTTTTTTTCTTTTCTCTGAGCTGTGTCTGCTGATTGCTCCCTCAAAGCACCTGTGTCTAGCTTCTCAGTCCTGTGGAGGAACACTCCCATCATCTCATTCAAACATGCTGTACAAGCCACAAGCTGGAGTCCTCTGCATGAACACTGGAGATCAGAAGGCCTCAAACCCTGGATGTCAGCACCTGGGGGGCTCTGGCTCTGCCTGCCCGGGTGCACAGGTATTGCCAGCGGATGCTGCCAAAGTTTTATTACCTATTTGGAGTCAGCGAAAAGACTGAATCCTAGACAGGCTAGATCGGCCTTGTTCTTCTCCAGATTCGATTTTGTGATCACTTTCAGACCGGGTACTAAAAATGTGAGGGCTGATGCCCTGTCTCGAAGTTTTTGCCCCTTACAAGTCGAGGACGTGGAACCGACTCCCATTTTAGCCAAGGGGATTGTTGTCTCGGCTGTGTCTTTGGATCTTCTGGAAGAGATTAGTAGATCTCCAGAACAGGCCCCTGACACTACTCCTGCCCAGAAACTATTTGTCCCTACCAAATTCCGCCTCCAAGTTCTTAAGGAATCTCATGATTCCATCCTCGCAGGGCATCCTGGTATCAATAACACCATCAGACTTGTAACCAGGAGTTTGTGGTGGCCAACCATAGTAAAGGACTGTAAGGAATATGTGCTGGCTTGTGAAACCTGTGCTCGCGCTAAGTCTCCCCGCAACCGCCCTGCCGGGTTGCTCCAGTCCTTGCCTACCCCTGAGGGTCCTTGGACTCATATCTCCATGGATTTTATTACTGACCTGCCACTCTCAGAAGGGAAGACTTGTATCTGGGTAGTGGTAGACAGATTCAGCAAGCAGTGTCATTTTGTTCCGCTGTCCGGGTTACCTAATTCCGAGACCCTGAGCAAAGTATTCATTAATCATGTTGTGCGATTGCATGGTGTTCCTGTGAATATTGTTTCTGACAGGGGCACCCAGTTCGTTTCTAAATTTTGGAGGGCATTCTGTAAACGGATTGGAATTGACTATTCTTTTTCTTCTGCCTATCACCCTGAAACAAATAGTCAAACCGAGCGCGCAAATCAAGCTCTCGAACAGTATCTACGTTGTTATGTCTCTGAGCATCAATCTGATTGGGTGGAACATCTGCCACTAGCAGAATTTGCCATGAATAACCAGTACCAAGAGTCCATCAAGACCACCCCTTTCTACTGTAATCATGGGCTGCACCCGCGCTTTTGTTCATTTTCTTCTAGGCTTTCTGACGTCCCTGGGATAGAAAGGTCCGTAGATCAGTTAAAGACTATCTGGTCTGAAGTGAACGAAAACTTAAAGGGGGCTCAGTCTAGGCAGGTGTCTTCTGCTAATAAACGGCGCTCCAAGGGTCCGGACCTGGGAGTTGGGGACAAAGTTTGGTTGTCTACGAAAAATATCAAGCTCAAAGTGCCGTCTGCCAAACTAGGTCCCAGGTTTATTGGTCCGTATGAAATAATTGACGTGATTAACCCTGTAGCCTTTCGTCTGAAGCTCCCTCAATCATTCAAACTGCCCAATGTATTCCATAAATCCCTTCTCAAATTGTACCGATCTCCGATTCGTCCTGTCCGGTCCCCTCCTCCTCCGGTCTTGGTCGGGGGTGCCGTGGACTACGAAGTTCAACGGATCCTTGATTCCCGTTTAGTGAGAGGATCCGTGCAGTATCTGGTACATTGGAAGGGCTATGGTCCGGAGGAGAGGTCCTGGGTGCCTGCCAGTAATATCCATGCCAAGGGTTTGATCAGGAAGTTTCATCTTCTTCATCCCAATAAACCGGGTTTTGTGGGTCCGGAGGCCCCTCGTAGAGGGGGGGGTACTGTCACATCGCCATTGGACTCGGTGGCTGGTGTTCTTGCCTCGGCCGCTGGGAGGAGCCGGATTCCTTCGGCTGGTGGCGCCGGTGATAGGAGGGCCTTGTCCTCATATGGAACTGCTCCCGCGACGTCTGCCTCTGTCGCTGAGCGCCGCTGTGTTTCCCCTCTGGGTGGTGTTGGTCGCAGAGAAGCGGGCCCTGCAGAGGTGTCCGTTAGGCGCAGCCTGCGTTCTTCTGTCAGAGGTGGCGTGGGTGGAGCCAGTCGTGCATCTCCATCTGGCCTGGATCTAGGAGCGGTCCGGATGAGGTCATCAGGCTGTGAGCTCCAGCCTATGGGAGGTAACCGCGCCCTTCAAATACATTGGAGCCTGTCTTGCAGGCCGCCAGATATAGTTTTGGTTCCCCAGTGATAGTGTGTGTGTTTAGTTTCGTGTCTGACCTTGCCTGGATTTCTGACTCTGCCTCTGCCTATTGATTTTGTACCTCAGCTGCCCTCTTGGTTTTTGCCCTTGACCTTTGCCTGGATTTTTGACTCTGCTACTGCCTGATGATTTTGTACCTTCGCTGCCCTCTCGGTTTTGACTCGGACTTCTGACTTCGTTTTTCGGGTCTTGATTTTCCCCTGGCGACCTCCCCGGCTCTGTTGCTCATATAGGCAGCTACCCCCTGGGCTCCACTGTAATTCCAGATCCCTGTATAGGGGTTAAGGGTCTCGGGGTTTCTCGGGGTGCTGCCTACCAGCAGCTCGGCCTCACAGGGGATGGTCGTCACATATAGCACCAACAGGATTCACACAAATGGCAAAAATCCCAGTCTGAAACTAGCCTAGGCCGGATTTATGAATTGCAATTTTTTTGAATAATCCTAAAAACTCACGCTTTTAATTTTATCATGCCAGTGTGTTGAATATGAATGCTGTGAGGGACATGTCCAGTTTTGCTTTGACTTGAGGACAAGATTCACCCATTCAAGTGGGTGGGACAGACAAAGGATAGCACATAGATGCCATTGTAAATGCTGACTGTTTCATTGGAGATGCTTGGGAAGCAGCAAGGATTATTTTGTATATCTGGAAAATTGATGACATATTGGTGTTAAAAATGGACACCCAGACCAAAACAGATGAAAAACAGATATAGCACAATAATGAACAATGGTCCCTTTTTGCATATGAGGAAAAAAATGATTTTTTTTTCGCATAATGAAACTTTAGATCAATGGATGAAAAGGTATAATCCCACGATGCCATCAATGAAGGATCAATCATTGATTATGAATTGTCCTGAGGAAGAAACCTTTGATGGCTTTGAAATAGGTTGACAAATAAATAGTTTATGATCCATAAGTACCTCTGTGATTGATCCTTCATTAACGGGAGCATAGGATTATACCCTCTCATTCTTTCATCTACTTCTGTTTGCTCAGACCTGCAAATGTCTTTATATGCTTAATCAGTAGTAGCCATGTGTTTTTTATCCTGCTACCACCTTGTTCACACACTAGGTGTGGCAGTCAGTCTTTCTGTATTGTTTAGTAACTTTTTTCTGTCTGTACACCCCCGCCCATTAGCCGTAGTATATTCCCCTTCCATTTAGCAAGAATTTTACCTACTCATAGGCAAGGGTCACACTAACGTTAAAGGGGCATTGAGTTTAAAACATAGGTTTTGGCAGCCTTAACGCAGTGCTACCACCATGATAGCGCCATGTTAACGCTGCCAATGCATACCTATGGTGATGCGGCCCGTAACGTGAGAAAAGACGCTTTGAACAACGTCTTTTCTTGCGTTAGGAAAAAGTGCAAGATTTAATTCAGATTCCGGGGTTAGATCCGCGTTAGGGGCCGCGTCACCATAGGTAACCATTGGCAGCGTTAATGCGGTGCTACCATGGCGGCAGCACTGCATTAAGGCTGCCAAAACCTATGCTTTAAACACAGAGCCCCTTTAACATTAATGTGACCCTAGCCATACAGGCAGATTTTAGCACTTGGTGGCATTTCAGGTTAGGGTACTGATACATGAGATGCGCCTTGACTCAGTTGTTAGGTTCATTTACATTGGCCAATGCATTTGCTAAGCATCTCCTATATTTCATAGTGTTCTAGTGTGCAGCGGAATAAGGCTAGGGTCACATTTGGGGGGTTGCATGAGTTTGAGGGATGCATTAAATGATGCTTTTTTTTCCACTTTCCATTTCCATGACGTGTGTTCATTTTTAACGCATGGTACATATATGTACTATGTGTTAACGCATGCGTTTCCCGTAGACTCCCATGTTAAAAAAAAAGTGCATGCGTTTTCAATAATGGGCCCAAAACTACTACAGACCGTGTTTTTGGGTGCACTACTAAAAACGCATAGCGTCAAACGCATTGCACTTTTGCAGTGTGGTTTTTGCATTGGAGCCTATGGGTGCGTTAACGCATGCGTTTTTCAACATTTGCACATGAAAATAACGCAAGAATTTAGCAAATGCATGACGCAAGTCTGAGCCTAGCCTAACCTTTATAGTTATTTGTTTTTTTTTCTCCTAGCACCCTGTTCACACACTAGGTGTTCCAGTCAGTCTTTTTGTAATGTTTAGTAATTTTTGTTTGTCTGTGCACCCCCGCCCATTAGCCGTAGTATAATCCCCTTCAATTTAGCAAGGATTCTACCTTCTCATACAGGTAGATTTTAGCACATAGAGTCATTTTAGGTTCCGATATATGAGATGCACCTCGACGAGGTTATTGGGCACATTTACATTGGCCAATGCATTTGCTAAGCGTCTCCTTTATTTCATAGTGTTCTAGTGTGCAGCGGAATAACCTTTATAGTCATGTGTTTTTTTACCTGCTAGCAGCTCGTTCATACCCTAGGTGTGCCATTCTTTTTGTGATGTAAACAGTGGTTGTGACTTCTCACAACCACCAAAGGTGAGCTTTTCCAGATGAATTCTATCCATTTATTAATCAGATAAGACCCTATTTTGCACTTGCTTTCTTTCCAGATGTTTGTACCTAAAAGAATATAGTAGTCAGCTTAACCAACAGTTGCCCTATAACTAGGTGTGTCAACTTTACCATAACCTTAGTACACTAATCACCTAGTAACATCTTAATATACCATATGACAGTGTGATTCATTAATTTACTTCATTATTAATCCACTTTCATTACCTGAAGCACTTTTTTTCATAACAATGTTATTAAAACACTAATAAATGATCCCCAACTCAAAAAGTCACAAGAGGCTTCATAAAGATGTTTATGGGTCATGTTTATGTTGTATTTTAGGAAAACAAACCCTCTAGGTTATAAAAGTGGTTGTTCTTGTTTCTCTACCAAAGTGCAGTGAATACAGACGTGCATACAGTAAACAGGCGCTTATTCTATGTAGTTCATTCCAGCTCTAGACTCGTTTCCATTTACATGTCAACAGAGACGCATTGTGTAACCCGTGTACACATGACATAGACCGGTCATGGCAGGAGAAGCTGCCAGCAGTAACTGGAGACAGCCTTGAAAACCACACGTATCATTGTAGGGTTTACTTCAGCAGGCTGTCAGTTCATTCAGTTTATAATGTTTTAATTCTGTAAAGTAACTTTCAGAACTTTTTTTTTTCATTACACTGCTCAATTGTAAAATATGTATTTTCTTGCGGTTAACAGATAGGGGATATTATGTTGTTACAGACCAGTGAGTAAATGACTGACCACCAGGAATAATCCAGATCATGATAGACTAAACTAAGCATTTCTTCACACTATATGTGATATTATGAGGGATTAGTTCAATATTAAAAGGTTAACCTCATTTTATTAAAATAAAAACAAGCAACATTGCAAATTACTTGTTATTAAAAGTCCTCTAAGTTCTCAAGAATAGAGATATTTTTTTTATTTCATTGTCTAATGTTTGTTGCTTAGGTTGCCAGACACTACCGCAGTCTATCAGTGATGGATGATCACCAAGACAAGGAGCGTAGAGTGCTTGCAAGTTTTTTCTACAGAGCTTGTAAGCACTACTCTGAAGCTGGACACATCGCTATATTCTGACAGCTTCAGCCCCTGTGTTTCTCTGGTGTTACAGTGACAAAGCTGCCCCTGCATGTAGCATCGGAGAGTGCCATTGATCCAAACCGTCAGTTATGAGACCATCACTTCCAAAACACAGGAAGTCAAAAGGCAGGCAGGCGTGATCTCCTAGGATACTAGTGCATCTCAATGAATTAGAATATCAGCAAAAAGTTCATTTATTTCAGTAAGGGTACCTTTACACGCGGCAACTTTTCTAGGAATTTCAGTGGCAACTTACTGGTTGCAGTGAAATCATGGACATATTGTTACATTTGTACACAGCAACAAGATAGAACAATCTGTCCATCATTTCACTGCAACCAGTAAGTTGCCAGTGAAATTCCTAGAAAAGTTGCCGCATGTAAAGATACCTTTATACATAAATTGAAACGAATATATTATATAGAGTCATTACAGAGTGATGTACTTCAAGTGTTTATTTCTGTTAATGTTGATGATTATGGCTTACAGTCAATGAAAACCCAAAGGTCATTATCTCAAAAAAATTAAAGTAGGGAAGATGAAGGGTTAAAAACTGCACTGCCGTATTCCACGAGACATCAAGGGGTAAATATAATATTGATTTATTAGTCAACCTGTGTCAGGGCTCCCAGAAACGCCCTGAAACATGGCAATATGATTTTGAGAAATATTTACAGCTTGTACCCTAATTATAGCAGTATACTCTATTAATTACATTGATGGCTGGACCATATATGACGGCACATTTTACCATTTACCTTTTGTGCCTCCCCGATTTCCCCATAGACTGCAAGCTTACAAACAGGGACCTCACTCCTCTTGGTATCTTGAATGATGTTCCTCTGTATTGTGTCATATTGTCTGTACATGTCACCTCTGAATTATAAAGTGCTGCAGCCTATATTAGTGCAATAGAAATTATTATTATGTATCTGAATATTTATATTTCAGATCCTTCTTGCTCACTAGCACATAGTCATGCTAAACCTTAAGGTCCTGTCTCACGTACCGATGCTCCAACGATCCCAGCAACGATCCTGAGTTGCTGGGATCGTTGGAGCATGTGTAATCTGGTCGCTGGGAGCTGTCACACAGACAGACTTCACCAGCGACCAGGGACCATGGAGCTCCCCCCACATCGGTGACAGCCAGCACAGAGCTGGCTGTCATCCTGCACCCTGCACCCCTCCCTCCCGCACTTCAGCACCGTGCACCTCTCCCTCCCGCACCCCAGCACCTTTCCTCAGTGCCGCGGGATACACAGTGTGTATCCGGCGGGCACTAGGACCGCACGCCGCGCGGCTGCATTCATGCAGCCACGTGACGCGGAAGCAAGCGCTGGCAGAAGCGTCGGCAGAGGAGCGTGGAGGCAGCGGTAAGCTGGCTCCACAAGCCCCCCCAGTGGCCCCAGTAGTCCCCCCCAGTGGGCCCCCCGCTGGTAACCATGGTTACACCAAGTATCTAAGCAGCGCGCGCTGCATTGTTACTGGTGTAACCATGGTTACCGGCCTGTGAGCTCGCTGATCGTTTTTCCCGCTGGTCACACACGCCGATGCGGGCTGACCAGCGGGATGTCCAGCGACCCAAAAATGGTCCTGGACACTTTGTAACGATCAGCGACCTCTCAGCAGGGGCCTGATCGTTGGGAGCAGTCACACATAACGATATCGGTAAGGATATCGTTCCTACGTCACAAATAGGACGATATCATTACCGATATCGTTATGTGAGACCTAGGCTTTAGGCCATGTTCTCATATGCTGGAAAATTTCCACTGTGGATTTGATTGCAAATCTATGACAAATCTGTATAGCATTCTCATGCATATTCCGTACATGTTATGGATTTTGTTGCACATTTCGCTGTTGATTTCATCCTATCCCAAGGCTAAGCATTCAATAGGGTGTAATATGCAGTGAAAATCTGCACATGAATGAGCATGATGCAGATTTAAAATCCATACAATGCCTTCATTTTACTGCAATGTTGAAAAGGAAGTTTTTAAAAACCCATTTGCTTGTGTTGTACATTAAAATGCATGACAAATCTGCAACGTGTGAACTTGGCCTTTGTTCACATAAATCACTCACGCATAGATACACACACGTGATCAAAATTGTTGGTACACCTCGTTTAATGAAAGAAAAACCCACAATGGTCACAGAAATAACTTGAACCTGACAAAAGTAATAATAAATAAAAAATCAGTGAAAATGAACAAATAAAAGTCAGACATTGCTTTTCAACCCTGCTTCCACAGAATTCAAAAAATGAGAATAAAACTCATGAAATAGATCTGGACAAAAATGATAGTACCCTTAACTTATTTTTTTGTTGCACAACCTTTTAACCAATCACTGCAATCAAATGATTCCTGTAATTGTCAATGAGACTTCTGCACCTCTCGACAGGTATTTTGGCGACTCCTCAAGAGCAAATTGCTCCAGTTGTCTCATGTTTGAAGGTTGCCTTCTCCAGACGGCATGTTTCAGCTCTTTCCAAAGATGCTCAATAGATTTTAGGTCAAGGGTCATAGAAGGTCACTTCAGAATAGACCAATGATTTCCTCTTCTTGGGTGTTTTTAGATGTGTGTTTTGGGTCATTATCCTGTTGCAAGACCCATGACCTGAGACTGGGATCAAGCTTTCTGACACGGCAGTACATTTCTCTCTAGAATCCCTTGATAGTCTTGAGATTTCATTATACTCTGCACACATTCAAGACACACTGTGCCAGATGCAGAAAAGCAGCCCCAGAACATAACAGATCCTCCTCCATATTTCACAGTAGGGACAGAGTTCTTTTCTTGATATGCTTCATTTTTCCGTCTGTGAACATAGAGTTGATGTGCCTTGCCAAAAAGTTCTATTTTTGTCTCATCTGTCCATAGGATATTCTCCCAGAAGCTTTGTGGCTTGTCAACATATAGTTTGGCAAATTTGAGTCTGGCTTTTTTATGATTTTTTTCAGCAATCCTCCTTGTTATCTCCCATGAAGTCTACTTTGGGTCAAACAACGACGGATGGTGCGATTTGACACTGATGTTTCTTGATCTTGAAGTTCACCTTTAATCTCTTTAAAAGTTTTTCTGGGCTCTTTTGTTACCATTCGTATTATCCATCTCTTTGATTTATCATAAATTTTCCACCTGCGGCCACGTCCAGGGAGATTGACTACAGTCCCATGGATCTTAAATTTCCAAATAATATGTGCAACTGTAGACACAGGAACATCAAGCTGCTTGGAGATGGTCTTATTTATTACCTTTACCTTCAACATGCTTGTCTATAATTTTCTTTCTAATCTCCTGAGGCAACTCTTTCCTTTGCTTCCTTTGGTCCATGTCGAGTGTGGTACACACAATGTCACCAAACAGTACAGTGAGTATCTGTAGCCCTATATACAGGCCCACTGACTGATTACAAGATTGTATACACCTGTGATGTTAATTAGTGGACACACCTTGATTTCACATGTCCCATTTGTCACATAACTTTCATGGTGGGGTTACACGTCCCGATATCGCCGCGATATCGGATGCAACGCCGCGGGAGCGCGCATTTTTTGAGCGCTTTTCCCGATATCGCATCGGCGGTTTACACGCTGCGATATCGGGAAACAACAAGTACGCATCGGAGTTGGGCTGTCACACGCAGCGATCCTGCTACAACGGCCTTGCGATATCGGTGAGTTGAATAGCTCAGCTATTCAACTCCGATATCCTTTTGGCATCGTTCCAGGATCGCGTTGTACGCTCAAACCGTACAACGCGCGCCCGATATCGGCTCCAACTCGCGACCCACGTGACTTTTTGTCGGAGTTGGGTCGGAGTTGGACGCCGATATCGCGGCGTGTAAACCCACCATCAGGGGTACCATAATTTCTGTCCAAGCCTATTTCATGATTTTTTTTTTTTTTTTTGGAAGCAGGGTTGAAAAGCAATGTCTGACTTTCACTTGTTCATTTTCATTGATCTTTTATTTATTATTAGTTTTGTCAAATTCAAGTTATTTCTGTGACCATTGTGGGTTTTTCTTTCATGAAACTAGATAGATAGATAGATAGATAGATAGATAGATAGATAGATAGATAGATAGATAGATAGATAGATAGATAGATGTAGTAGAGCATATAAATTAGTTGATTTAGCATGAGAAACCCAGTATTATAAACATTAACCATTTTCCTAGGACAAATGTTCCAAAACCACATTTCATGACAGGAATTGGCTGGACCTCAGAAATCTTATTTATTTCTAGACAAGTGGTTCCCTGGTAAACAAGCACATTGTTTGGCACGCTGTGAGAGCATGCTGTGTTGTCAGCACTGAGAATTTGCCAGGTTATTTACAGTATCAGGAACATTTCCAATATGCTTTAGGCTTCCCTACTTCAAGCCACCTCATAAAGCTCACCATTCTTTTATTTTGCTTTTATAATTAATTTTATAATTACGGTATATAATAAGAACATTATTTAGATTTACGAGGGGTAATGTCTACAAAGTCCCAACATGCTGTGGTTAAAAATCTCTACATAAATCAGAGCAGAACGTCGGAGAGAATGGGGTTGGGTGAGTAGTTTTATTTTATTTATTTATTTATCAGTCAGTAGCTGGTGGAAACTTGTAGGGGCCATCATACAGTGAGGGGGTCTTTGGGGACATTATAGTGTAGTTAGCTATGGGAGCAGTCAGTACTGTTGTGGAAAGCAGTGGAGTCATTATACTGTGCGGAGAGGTGTTTGGCCATCATACTGTGTGTAGGGGGTTGTTGGGTCTATTATACACTGTGCGGTGGGAGGCAGAGGTGTCCGCCATACTGTGCATGGGTTGCTCTTGGAGATATAGGTGCATCATTATGAGTGGGTTGCTGTGGGGCAAAGGTGCCCCATACTGTTTTGGGAGCAGTGGTGGAATTATACAACATAGAGAGGACTGTGGGGACATTATGCTGTGTGTGAACTGTGAGGGCATCATAGTCTGTATGATGACTGTGAGAGCCATCATTCTGGGTGTGGGGAGCTGTGGGATCTATAATACTGTGAGTGGAGGGTTGTGGGGTTCATCATACTGTGTATGGGTTGCTGTGAGGTCATTATACTGTGTGTGTGGGGGCTGTATGAACATCATGCTGTATAGTAGGATGTTGTGGTGGGTTGTGGGGGATTGTGGGGGTCACCATACTGTATGTGCGATGCTGTGGGGTCCATTATAGTCTATGTGGAGGGCTGTGGACTCCATCATTCTGTGTTGATGCAGCAATTGGGCCCATCATATTGTGTATGGGGATCTGTGGGAGAATCAAACTGTGCTTGGAGCTGTGAGTACATCTGAGGCGGTCGACAGGGTAGGGGATACTCGGGTACCGGGGCTGATGGTGGCTTTGATGGGGAATCACGGCTGGTCGATCCCCGGTCCCATGCCCTGGACCCTCAATGGCGGGGAATGGTAGGGAGATAGGGGATTGTTAACGTGACACCACTTATGGTACCTGGTAACGGGTATACCAGCACTGCAGCCGGCCGCTGAGGTGATGGTGGGTGCAGAAGAGTGTGGTACAGCTCCCCACAGTGGAGCTTTACCTCAGGGTAGCGGGGATGGATGAGGGGAGTAGTAGTTGCATCTTTGCAGACAAGGCGGTGAATTGCGTCGGTTAGACAGGAACACAGACACACAGGGATTGTTGTTTCAGTACCTTTCACTGGTGACAGGGTAACAGGTACAGTCCAGAGTAATAACCAGGTCCCCGGTGCAACTTGGGACTTCCACATTAGAAAGTTATGAGGCCTCCTCTGTCTCTGTGCTCTGCAGTATGGGGTGAGTCCTGCCTGAGCCTGAACCCACCGCTTTTTCTCCCTCTCTGGGATTTGTCCTAAACTGGCAATGAGGTCCTTCTGTGGGGTCCCTGTTCCTCCTATGGCCCTTGGTCCTATACTTGGTCAGTATAGCGTCTCTTAATTTGTTCTCCTTAGGGCTGAACTCCTCCTGAGTCTTCTGGTCTTTTGCTGTAACAGTAAATGCTGGCAGCTTCGGACTCCGGTGTCCGGGTGTATTAAATGGCTGCAGTAACCGGTTCCCTTTTCTTAGTTCCCTTCTTTTTCCACTTCCCTCTGACCCTTTCCCTAGGATGCACACAGCTGTCAGTGGTCCCTGGTCCTGGGTCTGGATCTCTCCCAGCGACCAGCCCCTCCGTCTCCTCTCCCCTCTCACTGCCGACTCTATACTCACTTCTGGGACTAACTAACTCCTCCCCTCAGGCCTGGATGTTCTTAAAGGGGAACTGACTTAAGGCAACCAGTATAGCTCCCCCTTCAGGTCTGGGGTTCAAGGTGTGGTGTGCTGTGCTAACCAAGGTGTAATTCCCTCCTTGCACTGGTGGATCCTGTGGCAATCCCCCGCAGTGGTGCCACATTATCCAATGTGTAGTGAGCCATGTGGGTATCATACCTTGTGTAAAGGGTTGTGGTGACACCATATAGTGTGTGAGAATTGTCGGGATATTATATTATGTGTGTTTAGGAGTGACAAGGTGCATAATACTGTGTGGAGAAGAGGTTAAATGTGGGCTAAATAGCAAGAACATAATGATTTACTGCTTTTTATAAGCTTTTAACCCCCCCTCATATATTACAGTAAATAATGTTTATTAGCTGCTTAAAAGAGTTCATGTTACAATAAACCCGATCATAACATGTATTAGCAGCAACAGCAGCTAGTTAACATACTGGGTAACTGTGGGAGAATGCCACATCATATTGTGTGTGGTGAGATGTGGGAGTAGCATTCTTTATGTGGGGGTTTATGGGGACATTATATTGTGCTTATGGCTATTTGTTTATGGAGAGGGCTATTGGAGGCATAATACTGTGTGTGGGAAACAGTTGATAAAATGGGATGTCCGGGCTTTTTGAAGAATATATATATGTGTATCTAGGCTGCAAAATGTTGACAGTTTGTAATTTACACCCTGTCAACATTTTGCAGGGTTACCCAGATATCACCTTTTTACGTCTTGATCAGCAGCCTCTGCCACGACTAGAGGCGTGTTTGTTTTGGCATCTGGGAGCAAATGTCAGAGCTGGTTGTTACGCCCAGTCAAGTACAAATACGCCTCTGACTCCTACAGGCCCGCCCCCCCAGACTTCAGCATACCTGGCCACCCTCAGGCTCCTGCTGGTTCACCTCCCAGTCTCAGCATGCCCCCTCCACCCAGACTACTACAAGCCCTTCCCAATCCACAATATGACCTCCCACCCCAGTCCCCAATATCACCACCCACCCATATTGCATACAGTGGTCACCGCCTCCTCTGACACAATGTACCGAATCTGCAGTTGTGTGAAGGAGATGACTGCTGAATGCACTAAGCTGCGGATTTGGTACACTGTGTCAGAGGAGAAGGTGACTGCTGTATGTGTGGCGCCACTGCGACCAGGGTGGCCACATAAGGAACTGCAGCCAGGCAGGAAAGATAGACGGTTTGTACAACAAACACCCTCACGGAAACACACACACCACTAGAGGCGGTACCCAACCCGGAGCCCTGACTCTAGGCGGGCAAGGGGTGGTGGGTTTAGAAGAAAGTGGGTGGGAAGCATGAAGATCAGGTGATAGATAGCACAAATAGAGGAAAAGGGGAGGAAGGAGTTAGTAGGCCAGAGTGAGCCAAGCAGCAAAGACACCAGAAAGACAGAGACACATCCCGATGGGATTGGGCTTCCTGGAGATGCAGAATCCAGAGTCATAGAAACCATAGAGAGAAAGCTCGTCCATACCAGCATCCCAGGGGAGTGTGAGGAAAGAGACCGGACCGGTATCACCAGGTCCGAGGAACACGGCAGCACCGACCAACTACTGGCGTTGTAGTTTTCCCTAGTTTGGACTGGAATCACACGGGTTAGATGGAGTCTGGTAACTCCTTGCAAGATAGGGTTACTGCAGACTAGGCACATACCAGAGTGTCCGCTCTGAGGGGAACTGAGATTCCATACCGGCTTCCCAGAAGCCGACGGGGAGCTTGAACTCCAGGTTGGAGTTCCCAACACAAGGGTTGGAAGCACAGCAGCAACCACAAGGACTCACAAGGGTCCGAGCTGCTGCTATACAACCCCGAGAAAGACCAAGAGAGAGAACAGCCTGAAAGGACACTTGGAAGGAGTGAGGGGTCTCAGAGTGACAGCCTGGCTTCAGAGGGTTCAGTGTTACCGGAGTTAACTGACTGTGAACTGTGTTAAGAACTGTACTGAGAACTGCTGTAAACTGTTTTGAAGAGCTGACAAGTAAACCCGGTGAACCCTGCCAGAGTGTCCGTGTCTGATTCCAGGTATAAAGAATTTTTTATCGTACCTTTTATCCTGCCAGGAGCAACCCAACCCACGGCGAGTTCATCCATCTGGCTGCAGCCCATCCATCCCTCCATCCTTCAGGCAGAGCAGCGCTGCAGCAGTGGTCCCATTATTGACCACAACCCGTGGGTGGCGTCACGACAAACTTTATCCATTGTAAATACCCCTTTACTTGTGAGAACCTGGGACACGGTCTGGACCAGGACCTCCGTGACATCCCCAGCAGTACCCTGGACCGGTACCGAGTACCCCGTCCCAGTGGGCTCTACAACTTGGCGCCACAAACAGGATGGACCCGGTCCAAAAGAACAGGAACGCATGTGCCTAAAAATTGTGTTCTGGACTTTCAACGCCAAATCTGGGCTTAATGGCGGCCATGGAAGCCTGAAGCCACGTGCAAGGGAGGCGTGCCCAGACCCCCCATCATGGGCCGGCCCGGTCCAAAGCGGGAAAAGAAAGGCCTGCCATTGCTCCCCTTAACTCCGGGGGAGCCAGCCATCAATCCCAAGGAGGAGCCTCCGCCCCCAAGTGCGCTCACCAATGAGAAGTTGGCGGAAGCTGAGGAAGTCGTCGCCCCGGAAAGGCAGGACAGGAAACCAGATGCGGAGCAGTCACGGTTACAGTACACACGAATGGAAGAAGAGGAAGCCGAGGAGAGCGCTGCTGCAGGAAGACCCCAAGTGATCCCGGAGGGCCCACAAAAAGAGTGTGTGGAGGAACCCAGCCATGGAAAGACCTTCGGTGACCACGGCAGCATGGCGTAAGGCGGCAGAGAGCGCCCGGAGGGGTGTAATGCGACTGCTGCCCCTACAGATGACCCGGGCCCAAGCTGAGCAGAATACCCGGATTCAAATAGACATTCGCCAAAACCTGCAATCCCTGTCTGTGCAGCCCGGCTGGGCTGGTGCCTCTCAGAATACCCGGAGCGAGGAAGGATGCCGCACTGAGACCCTAGTAGACATATCTGTTCCCGGAGCTGCACCGCGACCTCCTCCAAGAATAACCGACCCACTAGGACCCCGGAGGAGGGATGGTTGCCGCTGTCGGAGCCCTTGATACCCGCGCCTGTAACATCAGAGTTGAGAGGGGAACAGCTCCGACGCTGGTGGGAGAAGAGTGAGGCCAGCGATGACCTCATGGGTTTCTTTGTGGACCCGGATGGCCCAGTAGGCCCTGCAGAGCTTATCACCCAGGAGTAGTACCTGCAACGCTGTATCCGCAAATGGGAGAAGGAGGAGATAGAATGGCAAGTACAGAAGCAGAGAGTAATAGTCCGCACTAAAGAGGCAAAGGCAGAGGCCCGACGTGATAGAGAGGTGCAAAGATACCCACGGCACCAGGGACAAATAGTAAAAATAATCGAAGATAAAGGATTCTCCTTTGCTTGTGAACCCGGTGCGCCCAGAGACATTTTTAGAAACAGGCATGATGTAGAAGCGTATCTTCCTGCACAACACCCAGACAGGAAAGTGACCATCGGAGAATGGGTCTCCTACAACGTAGTACAAGGAGAAAGAGGTCCCTATGGAGTCCAAATAAGGAGACTGTCTTTGCAAACACCAGAAGAGGATGAACTCACAGCTTTGGAGGATCCAGAACCAGATCCAGTCGTTTACCCGGATTCAAGTGATCACACGAATCCAGTCAGCAACACGGGTTCTACAATGTTAACAGAGACTGTTACCGCAAACGTCTACAGCAGATGTTGCTACCCAGACGCCCAGCAATTACCTATTAGTTCAAGCCCTGCAAGAGCTGGAGCTGTTTCCAAGGAGAGCCCCACAAGTGCTTCCGTGGAAAGTGGAGAAGAGGGATCAGAAGTGAAGACCCGGATCCTGCTGCAAGGACAGTAAGTGTGAATGTGATGTGTTCCTTATCGGCCCCATCCCAATCCTGAATGAGTGATAGCCTTTTCCCTGTTTGTCTTTTATGTTTTATAGACATTTGATGCCATGGACAATGACATGGTAGAAACTTTCGGTTGTACATAGTTGAGCACCCGGTATGCTCCCAATTGGTTTTAAGACCAAATTGCACTTTGAGATGGTGCATAGAACTTTGACCTGAACTGCAGAGTGCCTGTTTGGAACGTTTTTGCACTTTTTGGAACTTTTGCACTTTTTGAAAGATTTTTATACGTTTTGCTAGAAAGTACAGTTCTTTTTGAGACTTTTATACTTTTATGCTGAAAAGTAACGTTTTAGTGAATAATGTGAATATTTAAATGTGAAGTTTTTTCACTTAACCTGGTAGACCGTGTCCAGAAGGGTGGAGGAACTGCATTAACCCCATGCACATTAAGTTAGGGAAAGCAAGTGCCTGGGGGTGGCGTAGCGAATCCAGGAATCCTAAGCAGAAACACCTGTGGACTCATGTAAATAGTTAATGTAACGTTAAAAGAACCCGTGCCTCCTTAAATGGATGAAAAGTGCTGATTAATGTCATATGGTTTACATAATAAAAAATGCCTTTTCAGGGGGATCCATGCCGAATGGCGTGGGGACACGCCGATTTAACTCCAGGGGAATGTGGCGCCCCTGCGACCAGGGTGGCCACATAGGGAACTGCAGCCAGGCAGGAAAGATAGACGGTTTGTACAACAAACACCCTCATGGAAACACACACACCACTAGAGGAGGCACCCAACCCGGAGCCCTGGACTCTAGGTGGGCAAGGGGTGGTGGGTTTAGAGGAAAGTGGGTGGGAAGCATGAAGATCAGGTGACAAATAGCACAAATAGAGGAAAAGAGGAGGAAGGAGTTAGTAGGCCAGAGTGAGCCGAGCAGCAAAAACAACAGAAAGACAGAGACACGTCCCGGTGGGATTGGGCTTCCTGGAGATGCAGAATCCACAGAGTCATAGAAACCATGGAGAGAAAGCTCGTCCATAGCCAGCATCCCAGGGGAGTGTGAGGAAAGAGACCGGACCGGTATCACCGGGTCCAAGGAACACGGCAGCACCGACCAACTACTGGCGGAGTAGTTTTCCCTAGTTTGGACTGGAATTACACGGGTTAGATGGAGTCTGGTAACGCCTTGCAAGATAGGGTTACTGCAGACTAGGCACATACCAGAGTTTCGGCTCTGAGGGGAACTGAGATTCCATACCGGCTTCCCAGAAACCGACGGGGAGCTTGAACTCCAGGTTGGAGTTCCCAACACAAGGGTTGGAAGCACAGCAGCAACCACAAGGACTCACAAGGGTCCGAGCTGCCGCTATACCACCTGGAGAAAGACCAAGAGAGAGAACAGCCTGAAAGGACACTTAGAAAGAGTGAGGGGTCTCAGAGTGACAGTCTGGCTGTAGAGGGTTCAGTGTTACCGGAGTTAACTGACTGTGAACTGTGTTAAGAACTGTACTGAGAACTGCTGTAAACTGTTTTGAAGAGCTGACAAGTAAACCTGGTGAACCCTGCCTGAGTGTCCGTGTCTGATTCCAGGTATAAAGAACTGTTTATCATACCTTTTATCCTGCCAGGAGCAGCCCGACCCGCTGCGGGTTCATCCATCTGGCTGCATCCCATCCATCCCTCCATCCTCCTGGCAGAGCAGCGCTGCAGCAGTGGTCCCATTATTGACCACAACCCGTGTGTGGCGTCACGTCAAATTTTATCCATTGTAAATACCCCTTTACTTGTGAGAACCCAGGACATGGTCCGGACCAGGACCTCCGTGACATCCCCAGCAGTACCCCGATCCCAGTGGGGATATGCAATGCAGTGTGTGCTCACCTCCTTCCCCTTTGACCCCACTGTCAGTGGAGTATCCTCCTCTCTCCTGCAGCCGTCCGCTCTGTGCAGGGCTGCAGATCTCCTTCACAGAGCAAGACGCAGAGCGAGCAGCTGTGGGTAATCCTGCAAAATGTTGATAGGGTGTAATTTACAAGCTATCAACATTTTGCAGCCTATATACACATATAAATTCTGGAAAAAGCCTGGACAACCCCTTTTAGGAACATGGGCTGAATAACAAGAGTGTAATGATTTACCTCTGTTTATAAACAATAAATGAAATAATTTTGCTTATCTGCTTCTAATAAGAATATATGCTGCAATAAAACCTATCACAACATGTATTCGCAGTAGCGGGTAGTTAACATACCGTACTTTATTCTGCTCAATATTAAGATATACATATTAAAATAATAATAATAATAATAATAATAATAATAAAGAGTAAACATTTTATTTTTATTTCATAACTCAATAGTACACGTGAAAATAAGCAACATTGTAATATATGATCAGAGAAATCTGCTTCTTTCTTGTACAGGATGTTTAATTCATATTTAAAATTCTCAAGTCACTGGTAAAATCTGTATTCAGTGCAGATAGATTGTTACGTTACTAAGGTAGAAAATGGCAGTTACTACTGATGAGATCATAAGAAGATGGGAGAGGGAGGAGCTCTGTCTCTAGCTCCTCCCTCTGCATTTAGCTCCTCCCTCTGCATATAGCTCCTCCCTCTGTCTCTAGCCTCTATCTCTCTCCTAGCTCCTCCCTTTGCATATAGATCCTCTCTCTGTCTCTAGCCTCTCCCTCTCTCCTAGCTCCTCCCTCTTCCTCTACCTCGTCCATTTTTCCCCTAGCTCCTCCCTCTGTCTCTAGCTCCTCCCTCTCCTCAGCTTCTCCCTTTGTCTCTAGCTCCTCCCTCTTCCCCTGGCTCCTCCTTTTGTATCTAGCTCCTTCCTCCCCTTTCTATATAGAAACTCACCAGAAGCAGCTGCCTTCTGCCAATCTCAAGAATGTAACAATATGTTTTAATACAGATATTATCATTTTACCCATGAATTGAGAGTTTTGAAAACTAATTAGAAGTCCTTTAGACAAAAGAAGCAGATTTGTCTGATCATATATTTTGCAACATTGCTTATTTTCATTTGTACTATTAATCTATAAAATAAAAGTTAAAACAGTGATTACTTTTTGAGCAACTCAGTTCTCAACCACTTCCATGATAGCTGTACCATTATTCCAGATCACCCTTTGTATCATGAGCGGTGACCTTTATTTGCTGAAAACAGCAGTGAATGTTCTCCTACAAAAGTAATTTTCAAGACAAAATAAATTACCCTTTCTTTTAGAAACAAAATAAATCACGTGTTGTTTAAGTTGTAGCCTGCTGTGAAAAAAATACAGTTATATGAAATATGCTTTTAAATAATATCTTACTTCTTAAAGCGGCTGTCCAGTCCTTTTATGTTGATGGTCTATTCGTAGGATAGATCATCAATACCAGATTAGTGTGCCTGTGGCAGCCAGACTGACATTTGCATGGCACAACTCCATCATCAGTATAATGGTCATGGTCAGGTACTGCACATTCGCCGCCTATTGGTAAGTGGTGGCAGCATTGAGTGTTTTGGGTATGTGGACGGGTTAGGGGTACATTCTGAGTGAGGGGCAATTATGAGACTGAGCTGTAAAGTGACACGGACCCCTTATAGTCAGGGGAGGCTGAGTGAGAGCCTAACCATGTGTAAAAATTGAGATTCTTTTATCCTATAGCAAGGCTCAAAGAGTCGATATTGACTTGCTACTTCCAATATGTTACACTAGAATTGAAGCCCTCTTCCTTTCTGAAGAGACAATTTGCATATTTGATTTACCAGAGGAGCATTGCAAGGTGTTCAATTCACTTTATACTGGCATGCCAGACCTAGCATATCACTCTTCACAAGGAGAAACCTAAAGGCCCCGTCTAACGCTTCAATGGTCGAACAATGCGATCAACGATTCGACTTGACCTAGATCACTTGAACGACGTTCAATGATCACTAGTGAAATGTCACACGTATAGATATAGTTAACGACGCAGCAACGATTCTGTGATTAGCAATCGATACTTGCGGTCGTTAGCTCGCCTACGTCCTTCACTTCTCAATAGGCGAGGTCGTTAACGACATTGTTAAGAAGGTGTTACATACACCCATGCTGCAGGTTGAACAAACGCTCATCGTTTGGTTTAAGGTCCGGTTCACAAACCTCCCATCAACGATCTGCCCAATTATTGTTGATCGGATGTACATGTCACACTGAACGACGTCGTTACGACATCGTTAGAACAACTGAAATCCTGTGACGTTTCAACGATATCGTTAACGATATCGTAGTGTGGGACGGAGCCTTTAGTCCTCATTCACACGTTAGTATTTTTCATCAGTATTTGTATGCTAAAGATAGGCATGGAACTTCTATAAATCTATACAGGGGCGGACCGTCACCCCCGGGGGCCCTGGTGCAGGAGAGGACCGGGGGGGCGGGGCTACTGGTCATCAGCGCGGCCCGTGGGGGGGGAGGGGTGCCGCTGGCTGTCGGCACGGCCCGGAATGCTGCTGGGAGCCGCGCCGGATGTATGCTAGGGGCCGGAGGAGCAGAGGAGAGGAGGGGCGGGATCAGGCAAGGGAAGCAGGAAGCTCTCTGCTTCCCTTGCCTGACCCTCCTCTCCTCTGGCGGCGGCTAGCGGGGGTCGGCTGGGGGCCCCCCTCCAGGCTTGAAGGGGCCCCCAGCCGGTCGGGGCCCTGGTGCAGCTGCACCAGCTGCACCAGTGTAGTTCCGCCCCTGAATCTATATATAAATCTATAATCTATAATAGAAAGATTGACACCTGCTCTGTGTTTTGGAGTCATTCCTGGTTTTGTCATAGAAATACAGATGAAACACTGATGCAAAAATACTTACGTATGAATAAGGTCTTAGGCTGGTTTCACATCAGCGTTTTTTGAATTCATCAGAGATCCAGTTTGTAAGCAAAACTTATAATAGTATGCAATAGCATCTAGTTGCATATGCTTGCTTCCGGTTTCTGCCAGATCCAGTCAAATGCTTTTTTTTAACAAGCCAAAAAAATTGCAAATTGTAACTTTTTTGGATTTATTAAAAACCGTATATGACCAGATCTGGTATGATCCGGAATCAATTATAATGGAAGTCAATGGGCGCCGGATCTGGTTTTACCAGATCCTGCGGATCCAGTAAAACCATATCCAGTATACCTACTGAGCATGTGGATCTCACTAGACGGTAGTTAGATAGAGCTCATCAGACTCCCTGCTGTACCGATGCTTGCTTCCAGGGCTGTTCATTAAGCTTCATGAATGTTCACTGCACCTAACTGCAATGGCCAATCACAGATGCTCACTCTCAGTGACAACGTCTGTGATTGGCTATTGCACTCAGACTGCGCCCCTAAAATCTGTGTATGGCAACCAACCTGCCATCATATGTGTGTAAAATAAATAAATAATGGAAAAAAAATTGTGTAGGCGTCCCCATATCTTTCATTCTCAGCACATATAAACTAGCCAACTACAGACTGCAGCCCCCAGCTGCCTATTTTTAACTTGGCAATCAAAAATACAGGGGAGCTCATTATTTTTTTTAAATTATTTAAATAAATAATTAAAAGAAAAAATGCTTGGGCTTCACCCTATTTTTGATTACCAGCCAGGGTAAAACTAATCAGATGGGGGCTGGTATTATAAGCATGGTGACGTCAATAGTTATTGAACCCCCATGCTACAGAATATCAGACTACTGCTGATCCAGAAATTGGCTCATTTGTTAGAATAGCCAATTCCTGGCACTTTACATGGTTCTTCATGATTCCCTGGCAGGGGCGTAACTACAACAGGTGCAGGGGTTGCGATCGCACCTGAGCCCCGGAGTCTAGGGGGCCCCAAAAGTCCCTTTGGCCTATAGAAAAAGACTATTGCTTTTAAAGATTTGCAATAGTTGGGGGCCCCGTTGGAGCTTTCACATCAGGGCCCATGAGCTTCAAGTTACGCCACTGTTCCCTGGGGGAGTGGTAACAGGGTGATAGAAGGGATTAATGACAGCTGAGTATTGACATCATGTCATTAAACCCAATTGGTAATTGTTTAGATGTCTATGATACCCGCTCATTACCAATACAGTAAGGAAATAGTTAAAAATCACACACAAAAAATCCTTTATTAGAAATAAAACTCACGCAACCCTCATTTTCCCATTTATTAACTCCAAACGTACTATCCGATGATAATCCACAACAATGTCCTTCGTAGCATCTCAGCTATGCTGCATCAGAGGTCTTAGTGAAAAAAAAAGCATCCTATCAGTGCGACTTCTGTCACAGAAGTGCTCTGAGAGCTGCAGTTGATCTCTGGGTACACACCAAAAGTTTCGACCATGCCAGTGGTGCAGTGAGTTAAGTCACCTAAGGATATAACTGAGTTTTACCATGGTAACTCAGCTGTGTCACCATGTGACCTCACTTACGGCACCACTGACATGACTGAAGCTCTCGGTGTGTGGCCAGAGGTTGGCTACAGCTCTCTATTAGTAAGTCTTTACATTGTGAGAGGGAACCAGTTTACCCTGACAAGGATATGCAAACTACTTACAGATGAAAGAAACCAGGATCCCAGTAAAGTAAAGCAACAGTGCTAACCATTGAGCTACTGTGCTGCCCAGTTTTTCTTTTGTTGTTCCACTCCTGATTATGGTTTACAATTGTTGATACTACTCACAACTACAGCTGTAAATTAGTGACAAAAAACTGTTGTGTGAATAGGGCAGAAAGCAGAGTACATATATATGCACATAAAAAATATATGCATTTAATAGACATAAAATATGACAGTCCACTTCAAAAGTTATTTGTTCAATAGTCTCAATATTTAACACAAATCATTTTCTAATTTCAGCTCTACATGGAGTACAACGCCATCTGTAAATGCCGGCCATATAACTTTCAGCCATGAGTTTTATCAATTATTGCAACAAGATAACAAAAAAGCCAGGTTTCTTGTCATATTTCTCCAAGACACTGTAAGTAACTTCAATAAAGAAACAGTCACTGTGAAAGTAGTTCTGCCCTCCATTTGTGATGTTGATGTAAAGCCCTAGTAATGGGGGGCTTTCCATTTACTGCTATCCACCCAAACGCAGCATTCACAGCTGATAGAATGACCACAGACACCAGTCTCGGGAATAACAGCTGCTTTACTTCAGCAGCACAGAGAGATATAACATGTAGCAATTTTTTACAGCTCACGTGAGTGATCCATTGTAGATACAGTACAGGTTAAAATCTGACATGAAATTGAAGTTCTGGAGCTTTAAGAACCCATGTTATGTAAGTGTGGCACTAGAATATAGTTTTAAGAAAGTTCAGAGTCTTTTGGTGGTATATAATCATAAGAGGAGATGTATAGCAAGAGTATTTACAGACCTGGTATCCTATATCCATTTCATAGCTTGTCACGGTCTGTGCAGAAAATACACTTGAAGCAATTAGTGAACAAATGCGGTGAGGTGGGCGACCCTCGAATTCCTCAACATGGGGGGCAATAGGTTCTTCTGTACACATTTAGAACGACCTAATGCTGGAGAAGCATGGGTTAATCTGGACAGCAAGGACCCAGGATTAAGAAGGGTTGAAAGTCTTTAGCCATCTTGGCTGGAGAAGTCAGAGGAATATCATAGGCATTAGGCCTGGCTGAAAATCTTGATAGGAAGAAAAGGATGAACATGGAGCCTGGAGGAGGTGAAGAGACCCCTCACATGAGGTCTGCTCTGGGTCACATCTTTTACCAGACTATTTTAGTGACTTTCCAGATCTCTGTCTTGTCTAGACAGAGACTGGAGGTAGCTCCTCCTATTGATCCTGGTGATAGGGTCACTGGCCAATAGAATCGATGCTCAATTCTGTGTCAGATTTTATATTGTGAGATTATTATAAATCATGCATTTCACCAGCAAATGGTGCTGCACACAACAAATGAAAAGTAATTTAATAGAGCCACTGAAACACATACCTGAAGAATATATGAGATTAGAGAGTTTTAGATTCATTTAAACCCATATAACAGTAGAATGATAACTAAGGAGTGAGCTAGAGGGTAGTGATGGGCGAATCCTAAATTACTCGGAATCGCTTGACTCTAGCGAGTCCGAGCACAGGACTCGCTACTCGTTGCGAGTCTAGCGAGTCCAATGTTAATGAATGGGGAAGCGAGTAATAGCGAGTAGTGTGAGATTTACAAATCGCAGATGTGTCTCGGAAGCTTCAGCCTGAAGCAATCCTAGTTTTGCCATTTATTTGCATTGGACTCGTTTACTTTGCAAGTAATCGCTGGGAAACTCGCACAGATAAGAGTCCTGTCTGCTCTGTGTGCTGGCTGCCGCAGCTCCAGGGTCCTAGAGCCCGCCTTCTGCCTGATGTAGCAGAGCTGAGATTGTTCTCAGTCTGCTCATTCCCTGTGCATAGACATCTATATCTATGCACAGGGATGAGCAGAGAGGACATCACGTTTTGGACTGCGTCGGACGGAAGAGGATTTTTTTAATCAAAGATGGAGTCCCTAATGGCTTTTTTTTTTATTTCTAATAAAAAATTTTCTCTGTGTTGTGTTTTTTTTAAAACAATTTGATAGAAATTCATGGCGATCATGTCTAATATTGGCGTGACCGCCATAAATTTCGGGCTTAGGGCCAGCTGATAATACAAAGCTGGCCCTAACCTCTTTATTACCCAGCGTGCTACCGCCACCAGGGCTGCTGGAAGAGCGGGGTTCAGCGCCAGAGGATGGCGCTTCAATGAACGCGCCATCTTCTGGGGTGGCTGCGGGCTGCAATTTGCAGCGGGGGGTGCCCAGAAAGCTTGGGCATCCCTGCGCTGCGGATTCCAGCCCCCAGCTGCTTAGCTGTACCTGGCTAGACATAGAAATTGCGCGGAGCCCCACGCATTTTTTTTAAATTATTTCATGAAATTCTGAGAGTCTGACTCTGACTCTGAGACTCTGACTCTGAGACTCTGACTCTGGCTCTGAGGGTGAGACTCTGACTCTGAGACTCTGACTCTGAGACTCTGAGACTCTGACTCTGAGACTCTGAGACTCTGACTCTGAGACTCTGACTCTGAGACTCTGACTCTGACTCTGAGACTCTGACTCTGACTCTGAGACTCTGACTCTGACTCTGAGACTCTGACTCTGAGACTCTGACTCTGAGACTCTGACTCTGACTCTGAGACTCTGACTCTGAGACTCTGACTCTGACTCTGAGACTCTGACTCTGAGACTCTGACTCTGAGACTCTGACTCTGAGACTCTGAGACTCTGACTCTGACTCTGAGACTCTGACTCTGAGACTCTGACTCTGAGACTCTGACTCTGACTCTGAGACTCTGACTCTGAGACTCTGACTCTGAGACTCTGAGTCTGACTCTGAGACTCTGACTCTGACTCTGACTCTGAGACTCTGACTCTGAGACTCTGAGACTCTGACTCTGAGACTCTGACTCTGAGACTCTGACTCTGAGACTCTGACTCTGAGACTCAGACTCTGACTCTGAGACTCTGACTCTGAGACTCTGACTCTGAGACTCTGACTCTGAAATTCATGAAATAATAAAAAAAAATGCGTGGGGCTCCACGCAATTTCTATGTCTAGCCAGGTACAGCTAAGCAGCTGGGGGCTGGAATCCGCAGCGCAGGGATGCCCAAGCTTTCTGGGCACCCCCCGCTGCAAATTGCAGCCCGCAGCCGCCCCAGAAGATGGCGCGTTCATTGAAGCGCCATCCTCTGGCGCTGAACCCCGCTCTTCCAGTGGCCCTGGTGGCGGTGGCACGCTGGGTAATAAAGGGGTTAATACCAGCTTTGTTATACAAGCTGGTATTAAGCCCGAGATTCTTAATGTCAGGCCACGTTTGACCCAGCCACTAAGAATCTCCAATAAAGGGTTAAAAAAAACACAACACAGAGAAAAAATTTTATTTGAAATAGAAAAAAAAGCCATTAGGGACTCCATCTTTAATTAAAAAAATCCTCTTCCGTCCGACGTAGTCCAAAACGCGATGTCCTCTCTGCTACATCCCCTGTGCATAGATATAGATGTCTATGCACAGGGAATGAGCAGACTGAGAACAATCTCAGCTCTGCTACATCATCTCTGTGAGCAGGTGGGCTCTAGGACCCTGGAGCTGCACAGAGAAGACAGCTGGACTCGGCTCGCAATGTAACAGCAGTTACTTTACGAGTTTTCCTGCTATCACTGGCACAGTAGCCAAGTCTAATGCAAACAATGGCAATCCTAGTTTTGTCAGCGTTTGCCATTGATTTGCATTGGACTCGTAAACGCTGGGAAACTCGCAGAGTACCGAGTCCTGCGAGTCCCTTACTACTCGCCGAGTAACAAGTCCTAGCGAGTAGATTCGCCCATCCCTACTAGAGGGTACAGAAGCAATTGAAGAAAAAGAACATAGCAGCAGGGATGATCACTATAATCAATCTTTATTTATATAAAAAACTCAATAGAAAAACACAAAACACCACTGACCACCTCTTAAATTTAAAAACAATTAAAACCAAAAAAGGTGTTACAAAGCTGGTGTACAAAAGATATGTACAGGTACAGAGGGTACAGAAGCCACTCACGGTCCAGGGTTACTTAAAGGGACATACATAATCTGGACCGGGTTACTACATTGGTACTTTGTGGAAGGATTCGTCAACTCTTGCAGTGTAAATAATAGAAAACCATGTGACTCAGCAAATTGATGTAATGAGAATACATTATTAGATCTTATATGGGAAAGAAAGATATTACGAGTCTGATATTACATAATCTGAAAGCCATATGAGATCTAACATTAAAAGTGTTTCCAGTATTATTGTGGTTTAAAGTACAACATACCGGAGATTGGAGGTTGTGTTTCCACCCTGGCAGTGACAATAGCAGCGGTTCCTGGAAGTATGGACTCACCAATAACAGTTGGTGTATCACGTGGATGGAGCATTTAGTCCCACTCCCAGAAATGAGACCAGACGGCGGCAGAGCTCAAGCATGGCACAGTCATGATACTTAGATCAGGCTTGGATGTATTACACTCCCCTAGACCTTTGGTTAGGTTGTGCAGAAATCTGCACACCCTATATTAGTAGACCCGTCACTACAGGCTCCCTTATGTTTTTCTACTATTATCTCATAACAATGAAGGGTAGTTTTGTGTGTTTTTCTCCTGGGTTGACCCACCTGTGGAATTTTATTAGTAACAATAAAAGTTATATTTTAATAGAATTCCTCTAGCTGACCATATGTTTTCCAGGATTAACATACATTTCTGGTGTAACGGTAGATATGACTGCAGATTGCTGAATCCTCACAGTGCGCAATGTGCTCTCTACCAGGATTCCCTTGTATTTCCAGCTCAAGCAGGTAGGCACATGATCACAAGCATGTCATTTGCATACTAATGGTCATGTAGCACCTTGGTTCTCATCAGCTTTACTCAATAGAACATTGAAAGAAGAAGGAAAAATTGCTAGTCAGCAGTTGATTGCAAACATGCAAATTACGAACTTGCTGTCAAATGGCCACCTGCTCAATTTGGAATAAGAGGGTAATGCAGATCGTGCGCAACATTCAGGATGTGCTCACATACTATAGAGTGACTGCAGAAATATATGTTGAGTCACAAAAAACTCTTTAATAACCAGTTTAAAAAAAACTAAGCAAAAAACATTTCAGCCTATTCAGGCCTTTACAATATCATATCTGGGAATGAGGACAAATTGTATGGCAATGGCCCGTGTATAGATGAAGGGAATATTTCATGCATAGACAGGTTTACCATCAATCACAGCATGAACCACACCACAATGGGTGCAGCTGTGCTGGGGGAGAAAATGGCTAGAAGGTTGGAGGAGTGTTTAAACTAGGGATTGGGGGGGAGGGTATTCATTGTATAGGAGGGGAAGATAGTGTAAACAGTAACCTGGGCACAAGTAATAAAATTGGGGGTGGCATGGGGGGTGGGGTTAGAACAGACAATCTAGTAGGAAGGAAGAGAGGTAAAGAGAGATGCATAAAGTGCATGTTCACTAATGCCAGAAGCCTCACCAACAAAATGGAGGAATTAGAATTGATTTTGTTGGAAAATAATTATGACATGGTGGGGATTTCGGAGACTTGGCTGGACGAGAGCCATGACTGGGCTGTTAATTTACAGGGCTATTGTCTGTTCAGAAATGACCGTACAAATAGGCGAGGAGGAGGTGTATGTTTATACGTAAAATCATCCTTAAAACCCATCCTGCGTGATAATATAGGTGAATCTAATGGAAATGTAGAGTCCCTGTGGGTGGAGATAAGGGGAGGGGGAAAAATAATAAATTACTGATAGGGGTTTGTTATAAGTCTCCAACAATAATGGAAGTGGAGGAGAATATCCTCATAAAGCAAATAGATGAAGCAGCGACTCAGGGAGAAGTCATTATTATGGGGGACTTCAACTACCCTGAAATACATTGGGGATCAGAAACCTGCAGTTCCAGCAAAGGTAATAAGTTTTTGAAAACTATGAGAGACAATTACCTTTCACAACTGGTTCAGGACCCAACAAGAAGGGGGGCACTGCTGGACCTAATATTAACCAACAGGCCAGACCGCATATCAAATATACGGGTTGGAGGTCACTTGGGTAATAGTGATCATAACTTAATAAGCTTTCAAGTATCCTTTACTAAGACGTGTAGTAGAGGGGCCACAAGGACACTAAACTTCAGGAAGGCAAATTTCCAACGATTGAGAGATGATCTTAGTGCAATAAACTGGGACGATGTCCTGAGACATAAAAGTACACAACACAAATGGGAGATGTTTATTAGCATCCTGAATAGGACCTGTGCACAATATATACCCTATGGGAATAAGCATGCTAGAAATAGGAGGAAACCACTATGGCTAAATAAAGCGGTAAGAAGTGCAATATGTGACAGAAAGAAAGCATTTAGGGAATTAAAGCAAGTAGGTAGTGATGAAGCATTAAATAAATACAGAAAATTAAATAACATTTGTAAAAAGCAAATCAAGGCAGCAAAGATTGAGACAGAGAGACTCATTGCCAGAGAAAGTAAAAAGAATCCCAAAATATTTTTTAACTACATAAATAGTAAGAAACTAAAAAATGATGGTGTTGGCCCCTTTAAAAATAGTCTGGGTGAAATGGTGGATGAGGATGAGGAAAAAGCCAATATGCTAAATGACTTTTTTTCAACAGTATTTGCACAAGAAAATCCCATGACAGACAATATGATCAGTGATAACAAAAAGTCTCAATTAAATGTCACCTGCTTAACCCAAGAGGAAGTACGGCATCGTCTAAAAATCACTAAAATTGACAAATCACCGGGCCCGGATGGGATACACCCCAGAGTGCTGCAGGAATTAAGTACTGTCATAGATAGACCATTTTTTTAATATTTAAAGATTCCATAAAAACAGGGTCTGTACCACAGGACTGGCGTATAGCAAATGTGGTGCCAATATTCAAAAAGGGGACAAAAACTGAACTTGGAAATTATAGGCCAGTAAGCTTAACCTCTACTGTGGGTAAAATCCTAGAGGGTTTTCTAAGAGATGCTATACTGGAGTATCTGAACAAAAATAACCTCATGACCCATTATCAACATGGTTTTACGAGGGACCGTTCCTGTCAAACTAATCTAATAAGCTTCTATGAAGAAGTAAGTTCTGGACTGGACCAAGGAAATGCAGTGGATGTGGTGTATATGGACTTTTCAAAAGCTTTTGATACGGTGCCACACAAAAGGTTGATACATAAAATGAGGGCAATGGGGATAGGGGAAAATATGTGTAAGTGGGTTAAGAACTGGCTTAGTGATAGGAAACAAAGGGTGGTTATTAATGGAACACACTCAGAATGGGTCACAGTTAACAGTGGGGTACCACAGGGGTCAGTGTTGGGCCCGCTTCTATTTAATATATTTATTAATGACCTTGTAGGGGACATACAGAGTAAAATCTCAATATTTGCAGATGACACTAAACTCTGCAGGGTAATCAATACAGAGGAGGACAATTTTATATTACAGGAGGATTTATGTAAACTAGAAGCTTGGGCTACTAAATGGCAAATGCGCTTTAATGGGGATAAATGTAAAGTCATGCACTTGGGCAGAGGAAACAAAAGGTATAATTATGTGCTTAATTGTAAAACACTGGGCAAAACTGTCACTGAAAAAGACCTGGGTGTATGGGTAGATGACAAACTCACATTTAGTGGCCAGTGTCAGGCAGCTGCTGCAAAGGCAGATAAAATAATGGGATGCATTAAAAGAGGCATAGATGCTCATGAGGAGAACATAATTTTACCTCTATACAAGTCACTAGTGCGACCACACTTAGAATACTGTGTACAATTCTGGTCTCCAGTGTATAAGAAAGACATACAGTTAGAGCCAGAAATATTTGGACAGTGACACAAGTTTTGTTATTTTAGCTGTTTACAAAAACATGTTCAGAAATACAATTATATATATAATATGGGCTGAAAGTGCACACTCCCAGCTGCAATATGAGAGTTTCCACATCCAAATCGGAGAGGAATCATAGCTCTGTAATGCATAGCCTCCTCTTTTTCAAGGGACCAAAAGTAATTGGACAATGGACTCTAAGGGCTGCAATTAACTCTGAAGGCGTCTCCCTCGTTAACCTGTAATCAATGAAGTAGTTAAAAGGTCAGGGGTGGATTCCAGGTGTGTGGTTTTGCATTTGGAAGCTGTTGCTGTGACCAGACAACATGCGGTCAAAGGAACTCTCAATTGAGGTGAAGCAGAACATCCTGAGGCTGAAAAAAAAGAAAAATCCATCAGAGAGATAGCAGACATGCTTGGAGTAGCAAAATCAACAGTTGGGTACATTCTGAGAATAAAGGAATTGACTGGTGAGCTTGGGAACTCTAAAAGGCCTGGGCGTCCACGGATGACAACAGTGGTGGATGATCGCCGCATACTTTATTTGGTGAAGAAGAACCCATTCACAACATCAACTGAAGTCCAGAACACTCTCAGTGAAGTAGGTGTATCTGTCTCTAAGTCAACAGTAAAGAGAAGACTCCATGACAGTAAATACAAAGGGTTCACATCTAGATGCAAACCATTCATCAATTCCAAAAATAGACAGGCCAGAGTTAAATTTGCTGAAAAACACCTCAAGAAGCCAGCTCAGTTCTGGAAAAGTATTCTATGGACAGATGAGACAAAGATCAACCTGGACCAGAATGATGGGAAGAAAAAAGTTTGGAGAAGAAAGGGAACGGCACATGATCCAAGGCACACCACATCCTCTGTAAAACATGGTGGAGGCAACGTGATGGCATGGGCATGCATGGCTTTCAATGGCACTGGGTCACTTGTGTTTATTGATGACATAACAGCAGACAAGAGTAGCCGGATGAATTCTGAAGTGTAACGGGATATACTTTCAGCCCAGATTCAGCCAAATGCTGCAAAGTTGATTGGACGGCGCTTCATAGTACAGATGGACAATGACCCCAAGCATACAGCCAAAGCTACCCAGGAGTTCATGAGTGCAAAAAAGTGGAACATTCTGCAATGGCCAAGTCAATCACCAGATCTTAACCCAATTGAGCATGCATTTCACTTGCTCAAATCCAGACTTAAGACGGAAAGACCCATAAACAAGCAAGACCTGAAGGCTGCGGCTGTAAAGGCCTGGCAAAGCATTAAGAAGGAGGAAACCCAGCGTTTGGTGATGTCCATGGGTTCCAGACTTAAGGCAGTGATTGCCTCCAAAGGATTCGCAACAAAATATTGAAAATAAAAATATTTTGTTTGGGTTATGTTTATTTGTCCAATTACTTTTGACCTCCTAAAATGTGAGTGTTTGTAAAGAAATGTGTACAATTCCTACATTTTCTATCAGATATTTTTGTTCAACCCTTCAAATTAAACGTTACAATTTGCACTTGAATTCTGTTGTAGAGGTTTCATTTCAAATCCAATGTGGTGGCATGCAGAGCCCAACTCGCGAAAATTGTGTCACTGTCCAAATATTTCTGGCCCTAACTGTAGCTGAACTAGAGCGGGTCCAGAGAAGAGCGACAAAAGTCATTAGAGGACTAAGGGGTCTGCAATACCAAGACAGATTATTAAACTTGGGTTATTTAGCTTGGAAAAACGAAGGCTGAGGGGTGATCTTATAATAATGTATAAATATATGAGGGGACAGTACAGAGACCTTTCTAATGATCTCTTTACTCTTAGGCCTGAGACGGGGACAAGGGGGCATCGTCTACGTCTGGGGGAAAGAAGGTTAATCATAATCACAGACGTGGACTCTTTACTGTAAGAGCAGTGAGACTATGGAACTCTCTACCACATGCTGTAGTAATGAGTGAGTCACTACTAACATTTAAGAAGGGCCTGGATGCCTTTCTTGAAAACTATAATATTACCAGTTATATATACTAGATTCTTTGATAGGGCGTTGATCCAGGGAATTAGTCTGATTGCCATATCTGGAGTCAGGAAGGAATTTTTTCCCCCAATGTGGAGTTAAGTGTTGCCACATGGGTTTTTTTTGCCTTCCTCTGGATCAACATGTTAGGCTAAGGGTTGAACTAGATGGACTTAAAGTCTTCCTTCAACCTTAAAAACTATGTTACTATGTTAAAACTATGTTACTATGTTACTATGTTACAATGAAGGTTCCTTAAATATCTGCATGATATTATTTGATCTGGGCATTGGGTAAAATACAATATTATTCTCACCCATGTGATGTGTAATAAATTACCCTCATTGCATCAATTTGCTTAGTGCCACAATTTTCGTACATTTATATAATAAAGTAACAGTTTAGGCAAAACATTTGCATTTAGTTATACCTGGTGCAGGTCTGAGGGGCCAGTGAACTGCCTCATTAGGTCTTGTAGAACATCATGTTGCTTGGAGTTTTCTTTTAACCATGCGGATGATGTGTTTATTTGCTTTGTATGCATTTGTTTGCTGTTTTCTGGGTTTCAACATTTTCTTCAATTTTCAGCTGAGCATTGAGGATTTCACATATTATAGCACAATGTATGGAAATGAAAATCCAATGAATAATATAAAGGTGAGTGTGTAAGTGTCCAAGTGTTGCTTTGAGTATTCATCTGGATCAGTTTGCTTTGTTATGGTGTTTTCACACCTGCATTTTTTTGTCCATCGTCCTAGTCCGGCAAAAACCTTATGCTACCTGATCAGGCTTGTCTCCATAGACTTCGAATGAGGACGCAGGCTCGTGCAGTGGCAAAAGGTTTCCGCCGGATCCTAACATAAGCGTACATTTGACCTCCTCCCTGGATGCACAAAGTTGCGACTGTGCAACCCGTTAAAAAGCCTGATGTCACCGGATGCTGCACACTGTGGCCACAAATACAATGGGCTTCAATGGGACCTGAACCGGCCAGGGATGGATCCATCTAGGCTGGATCTGACTTTCACATTGAGCATGCCCAGAGCGCCTCCCAACACCCTCCCATTAAGCATATTCTATGTAACATTTCAATTTTCTGACGGATTAAGCAAAAATACAGATGCTGTCACAGCAGTTTTTTGCCTGATCCAACACTCAGATCAGACATAGTACCGCTGTAGTTGCATACAGGTGCACAAACAAACCTGGATGCGGTCAGACATGATTTTGGCATGATCACACCTTAATTCAGGTGTGAAACTAACCTTAAGGTACCGTCACACACCACCATATCATCGGCGAGAACGCTGGCAATTCCCGAATTTGGCGTAGTGGCATGTGACTGGGCAATTCTACGGCGAGAAATCGCTGGTGGAGCGTTGCCTGATTGCCCTGCACTGCAGTGAAATCAGGCGATATCCACCAGACGATTTCAGCGCATCATGGCGTGTGACAGGGCAATAGCAATGTAGAAAGCGAGCTCAGACATTCTGGAATCAATCCCGTAGGCGTGCCTGAGCGTGCTGTTTTCCGCGCCCTGTCTGCAGTGATTGGTGGCTTGGTGGTAACGCAGTTGTGTAGGCCAATCGGAGTGGTAGGGGCGTGGTGTAACACACTCTGGCATGCCTGTCTCCTCAGCGTGCTCAAACTTTATGCCCACATCGCTGATGTGGTTGTGGCATGTGATGTGGCGATGTGTGAAGGGAAGATCACTTCCGGTCTTCCGCAGGTGATCTCCAGAATTCAGGATCGCCAGAGATCGCACGTAAGATCGCTACGTGTGACAGCTCCACAGCGGTCACAAAAAAGTGCCCAAAACGTGCGCGCTCACATCAAATCGCCAGCGATATAGAATCTATATGGCAGCGTGTGATGGTACCTTTAGTCTTGATTGTGGAAAGAATGGCCAAATGATTTTCAGTCACCCACTTGCATTATCCTATAATAATTATTGTGTGTAATATTGGAAGCAAAAACATATGTTGTCATGTATGCAAATAAAACCAATATCTTTTATATGATTAATATTTATTTATAAAGCACCATCAATTCCATGGTGCTATACATGAGAAGAGGGTTACATTACACACACACACATTTATATATATATCCATATGTATATCCATATACAAGATATATATATATGTATATAATCAAAAAAAGTCCTGTTCACTGGGCACTGCTAAGTTAGGAGAAGTGCTTATTTTTTCATATGGGTATATGCGAGGTGGGGCATTGCTGGCCGCCTCTGGGTGCCCGCTATATATCACATCAATAATAGCATAAAAAGAAAAAAGATAGCGGCACTCACCGGGCGTGTTTCAAAGGTGCTTTATTTGGGTACCCTCATTCCAGGGTCCCACTCAGGAGGGAGGGGGTGCAGAGACAGCAGAGATGACGGATCTCCGTTTCGGGGCTCCTACCCCTTCCACGGACCTCAATGTCTGGCATATGACGTCACTTCCGCCCTTATATAAGGGCCGGTCAAACGACATCATCGCCGCACCGTGTAATACAAAGTGCTTAATAAGTGACACATGATAAAAACAGGTATTAATTTACAACAATGACAATGTGTGCGCTAGATCATTATAAAACTATATACATTGAGCATAAATGTGTTTCATTTCAGTTAGCATATATTATGTGCAGGTCAGTGCACTACCTTACTTGGTTTCCTCATGCTATCCATGCAGTTACCGTATTACTTCTAAATAATGCTCCTATACCAACATGTCTATAGTAAAAAGTCCTCTTTCACTTGTCTGGGAAAACTGCTTGAATAGCAATTGCTAATCCCGCAGTTTATCCCTGGACCTGAATGGAATTCAGTCCACTGGAATCACTATATTGTTCTCATGCATCACCAGTGTATGCCGGGTATGATTCCCAATCACTATATTTTAAATATTTTTTTACCCTTTACGTGCTTTCATCCACCGGCTCAGTCAAGGTTTCCATATTTATATATATCTCAGATTATTGACTGGAAAATGTCAAGAATCCGTATTGAATTCCTGCTTAGGCACCAAAATACAAGGATCAACAGGGATCGGTACCCTAATAGGGATTATACATTATATTATTTAATTTTTTATTATTTTATTTTATATTTTTTTAAAGGAAAGGAAATAAATCATTTCGTTCATTTAATCCCATTGGTCCACAAGCTTTTGTATTATTGATCCATGTGCTTTCGCGCTGCAGGAGTTGTTTATGGGTGTCACCGCCCTGGCGTGATGGAGTCACCCGTTCTAAGCCTGTGAATGTCAGCACATCAGCGTTTCCGTTGTGGTATTCCCGTACATGTTGAATGAGTCTTGTGCAGCCCACTCCTGACTCTACAGATTTGTAGTGCTCTCTGAATCTCACGTACAGTTCCCTCACAGTTTTTCCGATATAATACCGCATGCAAGTGCAGAAAACCGCATATACCACCCACTTCGATTTACAGCTTATGTATGAGTGTACATTACATTCAATTCCACCTATTATTACTGGGTTTTCCGTTCTATGTGCTGAACAGAATTTGCAGTTTCTGCACCGGATGTTGCCAACAGGTCTATGGCTATCCAGCCATGTTTTTTGTTTTTTGGGTTCAATTCTGTTCCTGATGACCAAATCCCCCAAGTTATGGCATCTTCTATATGCGAACAGAGGGGGGCCTATATGTTTTGCTCCCAAGTCTCTGTCTTTTTCTAGGATATGCCAATGTTTTCTCACTGCATTCGTTATTTTTTTATACATTGGTCCATATTTAAAAGAAAAAATGAATCTCTTGCCAGCTGTTTCGTTTTTTCGGGAATCTATCTTCTTTGTCCTATCAGACTGCGTTTCATTTAGTCTGTCACCAGCTTCTTTTAACACATTTTCAGGGTAACCTCTTGCCCGCAAATGGTTTTCTAATTGTTGATATTGTCTGTCAAAATTTTCTTTTTTGTTGTTCATTCGTTTAATTCTTAACATTTGACTATACGGGAGTGCGTTCCTTGTGTGTATGGGGTGCGCACTGTTAAAGTGCAGCAATGAATTAGAGCTGGTTGGTTTCCGATACAGGGATCTTACAATGTTATTATTTTCAATCTGGATTTTCATATCCAAAAACTCAAGGGATTGGTCACCAAAGACAGAAGTGAATACCATATTGTGTTGGTTGGCACTATTCAGAAAATCAACAAAAGATCCGAAATTTTTTTCATCACTTTCCCATATTATGAACACATCATCCACAAAACGGGCATATAATTTAATGAATTTCAGATATGGATTGCTAGAGCTGTATACTAATTTATCTTCCAAATGTGCTAGGAATAAGCCAGCCAGGGTACAAGAAACGGGTGTACCCATTGCCGTACCTTCTGACTGCCTATACCAGGTATCACCAAATTCAAATGCATTATGGGACAGGATAAACCATAGGGCCTCTGAGACTAAATCAATCATTTCTGGGTCCTGTCCATCTACTGCTAGAATTTCCCGAATGACAGACACTGCTAGTTGTTGGGGTATCCTAGTGAATAAACTTTCAACATCTATGGAGGCCAGTTTATAACTTGACCTCCATTCAAACTGATCCAACACCATAGCAAACTGGTTGGAGTCTTTGATGTAAGATGGTACTTTTTTGAGAAGTGGCCTCAGTAGCCAATCTACATACTGAGACAGTGGTTCGGTTAGTGAACCCACCCCTGAGACAATAGGTCGTCCGGGGGGGTCCACTAACCGTTTGTGCATCTTAGGGAGATGATACCAGAAAGGTTTGCGTGGGTACTCAAGGAACAGCCTTTCTGCCAATTTCTCATTCGGGAAATTCTAGCAGTAGATGGACAGGACCCAGAAATGATTGATTTAGTCTCAGAGGCCCTATGGTTTATCCTGTCCCATAATGCATTTGAATTTGGTGATACCTGGTATAGGCAGTCAGAAGGTACGGCAATGGGTACACCCGTTTCTTGTACCCTGGCTGGCTTATTCCTAGCACATTTGGAAGATAAATTAGTATACAGCTCTAGCAATCCATATCTGAAATTCATTAAATTATATGCCCGTTTTGTGGATGATGTGTTCATAATATGGGAAAGTGATGAAAAAAATTTCGGATCTTTTGTTGATTTTCTGAATAGTGCCAACCAACACAATATGGTATTCACTTCTGTCTTTGGTGACCAATCCCTTGAGTTTTTGGATATGAAAATCCAGATTGAAAATAATAACATTGTAAGATCCCTGTATCGGAAACCAACCAGCTCTAATTCATTGCTGCACTTTAACAGTGCGCACCCCATACACACAAGGAACGCACTCCCGTATAGTCAAATGTTAAGAATTAAACGAATGAACAACAAAAAAGAAAATTTTGACAGACAATATCAACAATTAGAAAACCATTTGCGGGCAAGAGGTTACCCTGAAAATGTGTTAAAAGAAGCTGGTGACAGACTAAATGAAACGCAGTCTGATAGGACAAAGAAGATAGATTCCCGAAAAAACGAAACAGCTGGCAAGAGATTCATTTTTTCTTTTAAATATGGACCAATGTATAAAAAAATAACGAATGCAGTGAGAAAACATTGGCATATCCTAGAAAAAGACAGAGACTTGGGAGCAAAACATATAGGCCCCCCTCTGTTCGCATATAGAAGATGCCATAACTTGGGGGATTTGGTCATCAGGAACAGAATTGAACCCAAAAAACAAAAAACATGGCTGGATAGCCATAGACCTGTTGGCAACATCCGGTGCAGAAACTGCAAATTCTGTTCAGCACATAGAACGGAAAACCCAGTAATAATAGGTGGAATTGAATGTAATGTACACTCATACATAAGCTGTAAATCGAAGTGGGTGGTATATGCGGTTTTCTGCACTTGCATGCGGTATTATATCGGAAAAACTGTGAGGGAACTGTACGTGAGATTCAGAGAGCACTACAAATCTGTAGAGTCAGGAGTGGGCTGCACAAGACTCATTCAACATGTACGGGAATACCACAACGGAAACGCTGATGTGCTGACATTCACAGGCTTAGAACGGGTGACTCCATCACGCCAGGGCGGTGACACCCATAAACAACTCCTGCAGCGCGAAAGCACATGGATCAATAATACAAAAGCTTGTGGACCAATGGGATTAAATGAACGAAATGATTTATTTCCTTTCCTTTAAAAAAATATAAAATAAAATAATAAAAAATTAAATAATATAATGTATAATCCCTATTAGGGTACCGATCCCTGTTGATCCTTGTATTTTGGTGCCTAAGCAGGAATTCAATACGGATTCTTGACATTTTCCAGTCAATAATCTGAGATATATATAAATATGGAAACCTTGACTGAGCCGGTGGATGAAAGCACGTAAAGGGTAAAAAAATATTTAAAATATAGTGATTGGGAATCATACCCGGCATACACTGGTGATGCATGAGAACAATATAGTGATTCCAGTGGACTGAATTCCATTCAGGTCCAGGGATAAACTGCGGGATTAGCAATTGCTATTCAAGCAGTTTTCCCAGACAAGTGAAAGAGGACTTTTTACTATAGACATGTTGGTATAGGAGCATTATTTAGAAGTAATACGGTAACTGCATGGATAGCATGAGGAAACCAAGTAAGGTAGTGCACTGACCTGCACATAATATATGCTAACTGAAATGAAACACATTTATGCTCAATGTATATAGTTTTATAATGATCTAGCGCACACATTGTCATTGTTGTAAATTAATACCTGTTTTTATCATGTGTCACTTATTAAGCACTTTGTATTACACGGTGCGGCGATGATGTCGTTTGACCGGCCCTTATATAAGGGCGGAAGTGACGTCATATGCCAGACATTGAGGTCCGTGGAAGGGGTAGGAGCCCCGAAACGGAGATCCGTCATCTCTGCTGTCTCTGCACCCCCTCCCTCCTGAGTGGGACCCTGGAATGAGGGTACCCAAATAAAGCACCTTTGAAACACGCCCGGTGAGTGCCGCTATCTTTTTTCTTTTTATGATATATATGTATATGGAAAGCTAAATAAAAGGATCCACTGCACAAAACGGCGAGTGCCGCTGTGCTTTTTTCTAATGGTATATATATACATATCTAATATATAATCAGCCTAACTCACTTCCGTCATATTCGGCACTGTTTCCGTCGTCGTGTCCGTGGCTGCCTCACAAAGCCTCACTCGCAATGCCTTTGCGAGTCCGTGCAGAAGCAGAATACGCTCAAGTAACTCGCAAAGCCTCACTCACAATGGCTTTGCGAGTCTTCACTGAATAGGCTCCACTGTGAGTCAAAGCTTCACTTGCAATGGCCAGGACTCCTGACTCGCAAACAATCTCTCTCTCTCTCCCTTATCCCGCGCACAGTCTGCACCCTCTCCTCACCTCCTGGACTCCACGTACTCATTTATGGCCCCCGTAGCCCCCTGGAAGTGCAGCCTCTCCATGCCTCCTTCAGGTGGCTGCTCAGTGAGAAGGAGGAGGAGGAGGCAGCTCCACGAAGAAGCCGACACAGAAGGGAACACACACAGAGGGAGGAACGGAGGGAGAAGGGAAAGCAAGCAGGCTCCTGGGGACAACCTCTCCTTACTGAGGTGAACGAACGAGCTGCAGCCAGGTCAAACAGCAGTGTGTGGCACAACAACTCCCAGCATGCCACGCCTATCTCTGTGATTAGAGCTGTGACTCTGCCCTCCAGCCTCCCCTGTCCTCTGCCCTCCAGCCTCCCCTGTCCTCTGCCCTCCAGCCTCCACTGTCCTCTGCCCTCCAGCCTCCCCTGCCCTCTGCCCTCCAGCCTCCCCTGTCCTCTGCCCTCCAGTCTCCCCTGTCCTCTGCCCTCCAGCCTCCGCTCTCCTCTGCCCTCCAGCCTCCGCTCTCCTCTGCCCTCCATTCTCCGCTCACCTCTTCCTGTCCTCTGCCCTCCAGCCTCCCCTCTCCTCTCCCTGTCCTCTGCCCTCCAGCCTCCCCTGTCCTCTGCCCTCCAGCCTCCCCTGTCCTCTGCCCTCCAGCCTCCGCTCTCCTCTGCCCTCCAGCCTCCGCTCTCCTCTGCCCTATCCTCTGCCCTCCAGCCTCCGCTCTCCTCTCCCTGTCCTCTGCCCTCCAGCCTCCCCTGTCCTCTGCCCTCCAGCCTCCCCTGTCCTCTGCCCTCCAGCCTCCCCTCTCCTTTGCCCTCCAGCCTCCCCTCTCCTGTCCCTGTCCTCTGCCCTCCAGCCTCCGCTCCCCTTTCCCTGTCCTCTGCCCTCCAGCCTCCGCTCTCCTCTCCCTGTCCTCTGCCCTCCAGCCTCTGCCCTCCACTCTCCTCTGCCCTCCAGCCTCCGCTCTCCTCTCCCTGTCCTCTGCCCTCCAGCCTCCGCTCTCCTCTCCCTGTCCTCTGCCCCCGCCTCCGCTCTCCTCTCCCTGTCCTCCGCCCTCCAGCCTCCACTCTCCTCTCTCTGTTCTCTGCCCTCCAGCCTCCGCTCTCCTCTCCCTGTCCTCTGCCCTCCAGCCTCCGCTTTCCTCTCCCTGTCCTCTGCCTTCAGCCTCCGCCCTCCGCCTCTCCTCTGCCCTCCAGCCTCCGCTCTCCTCTACCCTCCAGCCTCCCCTGTCCTTTGCCCTCCAGCCTCCACTCTCCTCTGCCCTCCAGCCTCCACTCTCCTCTGCCCTCCAGCCTCCGCTCTCCTCTGCCCTCCAGCCTCCACTCTCCTCTGACCCTCCAGCCTCCGCTCTCCTCTGCCCTCCAGCTTCCGCTCTCCTCTACCCTCTAGCCTCCGCTCTCCTCTGCCCTCCAGCCTCCGCTCTCCTCTGCCCTCCTGCCTCCGCTCTCCTCTGCCCTCCAGCCTCCGCTCTCCTCTCCCTGTCCTCTGCCCTCCAGCCTCCACTCTCCTCTCCCTGTCCTCTGCCCTCCAGCCTCCGCTCTCCTCTCCCTGTCCTCTGCCCTCCAGCCTCCGCTCTCCTCTCCCTGTCCTCTGCCCTACAGCCTCCGTCTCCCTCTCCCTGTCCTCTGCCCTCCAGCCTCCCCGTTCCTCTGCCCTCCAGCCTCCGCTCTCCTCCCTGTCCTCTGCCTCCAGCCTCCGTCTCTCCTCTCCCTGTCCTCTGCCCTCCAGGCCTCTCCCTGTCCTCTGCCCTCCAGCCTCGCTCTCCTTCCTGTCCTCTGCCCTCCAGCCTCCGCTCTCCTCTCCCTGTCCTCTGCCTCCACCTCCGCTCTCCTCTCCCTGTCCTCTGCCCTCCAGCCTCCGCTCTCCTCTCCTGTCCTCTGCCCTCAGCCTCCGCTCTCCTCTCCCTGTCCTCTGCCCTCCAGCCTCCGCTCTCCTCTCCTGTCCTCTGCCCTCCAGCCTCCCTCTCCTCCCCTGTCCTCTGCCTCCAGCCTCCCTCTCCTCTCCCTGTCCTCTGCCTCCAGCTCTCCCTCTCCTCTCCCTCGTCCTCTGCCTCTCAGCCTCCGCTCTTCCTCTCCCGTCCTCTGCCTCCAGCCTCCACTCTCCTCTCCTGTCCTCTGCCCTCCAGCCTCTCCCTCTCCTCTCCCTGTCCTCTGCCCTCCAGCCTCCTCTGTCCTCTGCCCTCCAGCCTCCAGCTCTCCTCTCCTGTCCTCTGCCCTCCAGCCTCCGCTCTCCTCTCCTGTCCTCTGCCCTCCAGCCTCGCTCTCCTTCCCTGTCCTCTGCCCTCCAGCCTCCCTGTCTCTGCCCTCCAGCCTCGCTCCTCTCCCTGTCCTCTGCCCTCCAGCCTCCGCTCTCCTCTCCTGTCCTCTGCCCTCCAGCCTCCGCTCTCCTCTCCTGTCCTCTGCCCTCCAGCCTCCGCTCTCCTCTCCCTGTCCATATGCCTACAGCTCGTCTCCTCTGTCTTGTCCTCTGCCTCAGCCTCCGCATCTCCTCTCCCTTCTCAGCCCTCCAGCCTCACTCCTCTCTCCCTGTCCTCTGCCTCCAGCCTCCGCTTCCTCTCCTAGTCCTCTGCCCTCCAGCCTACTTCTCTTCAGCGTCCATGCTCGCCAACTACCCGCTTTCCTCTCCCGGTCCTCTGTCCTCCAGCTCCGACATCCTGTCCTGTCTCTGCCTTTCAGTCTGCTTCATCTCTTGTCTGACCTCGCCTCTGCCTCCTCTTCGTCTTGCCCTCTGCCTCCGCTGCTCTCTACCTGTACTCTGCCCTCCAGCCTCTGCCACTCTCCTCCCTGCCCCTGCCCCGCCTCGCTCCGCTCCTCTGCCTCCAGCGCTGCGCTACCTCTCCTGTCTTGCCCTCCAGCCTGCGCTGCCCTCTCCCTCCAGCCTCACATGTCTCACCTTCCTCTGCCCTCCAGCCTCCGCTACTCGCTACCCTGCCCCTCTGCTCCTCCAGCCTCCACTCTCTCTCCCTGTCCTCTGCCCTCCAGCCTCCTCTGTCCTCTGCCCTCCAGCCTCCGCTCTCCCCTCCACTGTTCTCTGCCCTCCAGCCTCGCTCTCTCCTCTCCCTGTCCTCTGCCCTCCAGCCTCCGCCTGTCTCTCTGCCCTCCACATCCAGCCTCTCGCTCCCTCCCTCTCCCTGTCCTCTGCCCTCCAGCCTCCGCTCTCCTCTCCCTGTCCTCTGCTCCTCCAGCCTCCGCTTCTCCTTCCTGTCCTCTGCCCTCCAGCCTCCGCTTCATCTCCCTGTCCTCAGCTCTCCATCCTCACCCTCCATCTCCTCTCCCTGTCCTCTGCCTCCAGCCTTCCGTCCCTCTCCTGTCCTCTGCCCCCAGCTCCCTATCCTTGCCCTCCAGCCTCCCTGCTTCTCTGCCCACCAGCTCCCTCTGTCCTTTGCCCTCCAGCCTCGCTCCCCTACTCCCTGTCCTCTGGCCTCCAGCCTTCCGCTCCCCTTCCCTGTCCTCTGCCTCCAGCCTCTGCCTCCATCTCCTGTTGCCTCCAGCTCGTTTCTCTCCCTGTCCTCTGCCCTCCTAGCCTCCGATCTCCTCTCCCTGTCCTCTGCCCTCCAGCCTCCGCTCTCCTCTCCCTGTCCTCTGCCCTCCAGCCACCACTCTCCTCTCCCTGTCCTCTGCCCTCCAGCCTCCGCTCTCCTCACCCCTCCATATGCAATGTACAGTATGTGTATATATCTGTGTATGTAGGCACTTCCGTCACTTTGTCCGCACTTCCCTCAACTTTCTACACACACATACACACACACAAACACACTTCGCTATACTTACCACCGGGCCTGCGTCCGCTGCCTGGATCCTCAGTCAACATGTCGCCGCCCCCAAACTACTAGATCCAATATAGCGTCCAAGATGTCTCGCCAAACTACCCGGACGACATATTGAATCCAGTCGTCCGAAGGGCGGCGACATGTCAACTCAGGATCCAGGCGGCGGGGAAGAAGCAGGGTCGGTGGTAAGTATAGCGCAGTGTGTGTATGTGTGTGTGTGTGTGTGTGTATGTTTGTGCTGACCACTCTGCCCACGGTGCTGCGCTGACCACTCTGCCCACGCTGCTGCGCTAACCACTCTGCCCACGGCGCTGCGCTGACCACTCTGCCCACGGCGCTGCGCTGACCACTCTGCCCACGGCGCTGCGCTGACCACTCTGCCCACGGCGCTGCGCTGACCACTCTGCCCACGGCGCTGCGCTGACCAACCTCACCGCACTCACTGCTAACAACTGAGCCACCGCACTCACTGCTAACCACTGAGCCACCGCACTCACTGCTAACCACTGAGCCACCACACTCACTGGTAACCACTGAGCCACCGCATTCACTGCTAACCACTGAGCCACCGCACTCACTGCTAACCACTGAGCCACCGCACTCACTGCTAACCACTGAGCCACCGCACTCACTGCTAACCACTGAGCCACCGCACTCACTGCTAACCACTGAGCCACCGTATACTGTGCTACCCACAGAGCCGCCTGTATACACACAATTCATTTCACCGCACTCCCGTAACTATTAGTAAATAAACTATATATGGATTCTAGACTACCCGATTCTTTAGAATCGGGCCGCCATCTAGTATATATATATAACATATACATATAAAACCTATATAAAATACACTAAACAAACAGTGACAGACTGGTACAGAACAAAAACACAAGGAGAAAGTAGAAGAGCAAAAATTTAAAATTGCCTGGTCTTGAAGGGGGTTAATTTCCAGTTCACTTCTTTATGCTTTACTTGATTATCTAGAACATGAGATTATGAAATGAATTCCAATCTGTTTATAATTATATAGTGAGTCCTTTTCTGTCACATGTATGTTTATACGCCATGCATAATTTATGCCACTTGCACTTTGCTGCTTCTTGGCCTGACAGCTGACCTTTATATAAAATTAGTTGCAAGGCACACCATGGAATGATACTTTGCTGTTTATCATGTGCTACATAAATCTTTCCCTGCTGATACATGAAGTTTCAATAGGGTAATCATATATTTACTGACGCTGTAAAACATCCTTTGCATCTTTTGCAGGACATTTTGGATTCATCGCCATCCTCCTTAATTCTGCCCTCTGTGGAGAAGAAGGCATTAAATGACCTGCCAAGTTACCTAAAACAGCACGACGACTGGAACATAGACATGGTGCACAATTTAAATGTATCCTCCTTGGAATTAGATTACAATAAATCAAACCTGATTATAATAACACTACAATCTATACCTAGGTACAGTAAATATTACAATTACGGTACATTTTTTGTTTAAAGGGAACCTGACGGCTGTTTTATGTTGCCCGATCCATGTGCAGCATATATCAGACTCTGGCTGCATGATTTCAGCCATATATATTTAACTCTAAAATGCTGCGGCATTTCAGGCAAATAACATGCTCTATAAGCCGCTGGGGACCAAGTCATAGAAAGTCTAGTAGAAAAGAAGGGGACCTGTTGGCTTCTTTCTGCTCGCTGCCAATGACTAACAGGTGTGTCCTATACATGCATACAGGGGATGCATGCACCATGGCTTAAGATGAGCAAACAGGTAGAAACCGCTGAGGACTTGACTTTCTGATTAGTTACCCAAATGACTTTTGGGCGGCTTTTATAGTATGGTTTTCTCTGAAATGTCACAGTATTTCAGAGTCAAACATACTTGGGTTAAATCATACAGCCAGTGAATGATACATGCTGTTGTGGCAGCATGTATCCACTCTCAGGCTCCCTTTCATTTTTGTTGGGGTTTGGATAATATATAGCTAAAAAATAACATGATGATCTAGGTGTGGATTACAAATATTGACAACTTTCAATAAGTGGGAGAGTGTGGAGTAAATTAGGGAAAAGATACAAAATATAGTACAAACATGATGCGCTCCATGCTGTAAAGGGTTTATGCTCACTTTCTGGTGTATAGCTATTAACAAATTTCCAAAAAGTCTTGGTGAATAGCTCATAAACATGTATGTACAGCAATGGAGTGCATTACCACACTTGAAGTTTTGTTTCTACACATGTAACTGACACGGTGTGGATGCACCAAAAAGACTCTTTCGGTATATTCAATGTAAATGTCCATTATCAGATTAAAATGAGAATATGTTGTTTAAGGGGTTTCCAGCTTTATAAAGTGTGTATGATTGTAAGAATGCAATGAAACTATATATTTTTTTCACTCTGTAGGTCTAATAAAAATTCTGCTGCTCTGGTCTTTGCCGAAAATGGTAAGAAAAATCCAATATGAAATTAATATATGCAGAATATGTATAAAAAAATGATCCTCTTGAGTGATGAGTACCCCAGTATTCCAGCTTCTTCCAACATTTTGAATTGGCTCCATAGTAATTTCTTCAAACATAAGGCACAGTTATTGGTGTTAAAGGGATGATCCAATAAAAAGCATTTGTACGCTATCCACAGGATAATGTGTGTGTGATCGCTTGGAGTCATGCCACCTGAACCGAGTCACTAGGAAGGTCTTCGTTCACCTATCTAGATGTGGTGCTCAGAAAGATTAGCCCATGTATGTTATAGATAGCTGGCACACACTGAAGCACAAAATGAAATGTGGATCAAGCAAAAATATTTCTTTTTCTTTTTGCTGAAGAAATTATAACAAAACGCCCAATGTTTCGACTATTTACACTTGAGTCTTCATCAAGGGATTCGTTTTTCTGAGCATAAACAAAAACAACATGGGAACATAAATTGCATGTAGTGTACAACATAAGTAATAAATAAACATCGAAAAATGAAATAGTCATTTAACATGTTAAGGCGACATACAGGGGCGGGCTGGTGCACCTTGACCCAGGAGGCAGTGACATTTTGGCAGCCCTGAGGAGCGGGGGGGGCAAAGTGGGGGGTGCTAGCGGAGTTTCAGAGGCGAGGAGTGTGGGGGGGGGGCTGGTGGAGTTTTAGGGGTGAGGCCGGGGGTGGTGGTGCTGGCGGACTTGGAGAGCGGGGGTGGTGTTGGAGAGATGATGAGCAGCCCACTTACCATGCTGCCCGGCACGTCGGCTGGTCTGCTGATCGGCTGCTGTGAACCTAGCGGCTGCGGCCGCAAAGCAGAGCTGGACCGGCCCATGTCAGTATGGGGGTGGCCCTAGATGAGGCCAATATCACCAGCCTGGGGGGCACTTGACCCCCTACCACCTTGGCCAGTCCGCCCTAGGCGACATACCATATAGAGGTGAACACTGCTGTGTACGGTCACATGTCATATAACAACGAAAGTTGTGTTAGTTCCGTGCGTTGTGCGGGAGGTGAAGGGTGCTCCATAGGGCTTTAGGCAACCTATTAGAATATTCTGCATAGTTTAATGAATACATTATGGAAAAAGGTGACAAAGAGAGATACAGTGTATTTAAATGACTTTGATCACTTGAACAATCATGACCGCGAGAATACTGGGCTCCAATTAATCTATTGGTGACTACTGCCTCATTCTCTTCTAGAGATCTCATAGAGTTAGAGCAAAGTGCTGGGCTTGCACACTACCATCTTATTCACATAAGAAACTCAAAGTTCATCGTTCTCCTAAGTGGTCTAATTCCGGTAGCTGGACCCCCATTGTTTGCTAAAATAGGAGATGGATTTAAGCAAAATGGTTTCTTCATTTGCGAGTTCTACATATTATCTGGATACATAAAACAATACATTTTCTTATTTTGTCAATCTTTAGATTGTAAATGAGAAATAATATATTTATGGAGGTGAAACAATTGGCTACTTTTCACCAACAAAACAATATTTTCAATGATACTTATAATTTCCTCTTTGAAAAAAACCCTCCTATTACAGTGTGTATGCCATAGCTATGGCTACAGATTGCACAGGAAATTTATATGCCAAATCACATATGTTCATTCATTTGTTTATTTACACCTACCTTCTGTACAGGAAAAATGTTACTCTGTTTAACAAACTAAAGTGGAATGAGCTATCGGTCTTAGCTCCGTACAAATGATGACATGATAGCCTCGATTTTAATAAAAGTGAGGTTTTATTAAAGGTCGGTGACATTCTCGGTAGCTATAGCTACACTTGTTGCCTTTTTCTAAAGAATGCTAAATAATGTATCATTGTCTCTTAGGGCATCAGAACGCTGTAATGAGAAGGGCACATGTGTTTGGAGCATGCTTCAGAGTATTTTTACCCAAGAGAGCAGTCATAGAACTGATATGCCATAAATGAGACTAGTAGCAAATTGTGACATTCACTAGCCAAAGTTCAACCACCAGTATTATCCACTTGTGCATTCAACACGTAGCTGTGACATCAATAAAAACACATTCCAACTAGAATTGCCAGAAGTCCTTTCCTGTAATAATGATGGCGTTTGCAGTATTTCAAAAGACTTTATTGTGAATTTAACTCCAGGATATGTTTGATTGAAATGTTCTTTTATCTCCTTCCTCTCATTTAGTGCTTGAGTCAGTAACACGATTACATCTAAGAGGAGGCTCAGGGTTGGAGCCCTTTTAAATGGTATCTTTTAAGGAAGCCATCATTTCAGATTTTTTTTCATGGATTGATAGCACTAGTTAGGATACATCAGATAAATCAGTTTCTTATCCCCTCCCTCCTCCTCTGCAGACTGAACATTTAACTCTTTATCAGTGAAAAGAGGTTTTCACATTACTGAGATAGGAGATGACAGTTTCTGATCATAAAATTCTATGTAGAGGAGGGGGAAGGAGAAGGAGTAAGTAAGAGTTACAGACAAACAGACATTCTCAGGCAAGCTTTCCTGAAGGAACACTGTAAATGATAATATCAAGGGGTTGTGTCACAAATTAAAAAAGACGTTCATCTCTGGAGTGTCTTGCTTCTTTACTTAAGCCATACCAATACAAAAAACATCACTGCCCATTGAAAATATCACAATTTTTTGCATTTTTAGTCAATTTTCTGAATTTTTTGGATTTTTATCTTCTTGTGGGCAGGCGCAGTTTGTCCTATGTGACATGGTGGACTTTCCAATCTGCTAACATCTCTGTTCCTGTCTTACTGGCCAGAGCCTCAACGATCCAAAGAATTGTCTGTCTGTCTGTCTGTCTATCTATCTATCTATCTATCTATCTATCTATCTATCTATCTATCTATCTATCCATCTATCTATCCATCTCTATCATCTTTCTACAGGGTGGGCCATTTACATGGATGCACCTAAATAAAATGGGAATGATTGGTGATATCAACTTCCTGTTTGTGGCACATTAGTATATGAGAGGGGGTAAAATTTTCCAGATGGGTGGCGACCATGGCGCCATTTTGAAGTCAGCAATTTTGGATCCAACTTTATTTTTTTCAATGGGAAGAGGGTCATGTGACATCAAACATATTGAGAATTTCATAAGAAAAACAATTTTGTGCTTGGTTTTAACATAACTTTATTCTTTCATGAGTTATTTACAAGTTTATGAAGACTTATAAAATGTGTTCAAAGTGCTGCCCATTGTGTTGGATTGTCAATGCTACCCTCTTCTCCAACTCTTGATGCACTGATAGCAACACCACAGAAGAAATGCTAGCACAGGCTTCCAGTATCCATTGCTTCAGATGCTGCACATCTCATATCTTCACAGCATAGACAATTGCCTTCAGATGAGGGATGAGGCAAATTGTTTTTTTAATAGTAAAGATAACAAACAAAACCACCGCTATTGGTCTGACACTAACCCACAGTAGATACAGTCATATGAAAAAGTTTGGGCACCCCTCTTAATCTTACTCATTTTTATTTGTTTACAATTGGGTTTTTGCAACAGCTATTTCAGTGTGATATATGTAATAACTGATGGACACAGTAATATTTCAGGATTGAAATGAGGTTTATTGCACTTACCAAAAATGTGAAATATGCATTATTTCAAAAATTGACAGGTGCAAAAGTATGGGCACCTCAACAGAAAAGTGACATTAATATTTAGTAGATCCACCTTTTGCAAAAATAACAGCCTCTAGTCGCTTCCTGTAGCTGTTAATGAGTTCCTGGATCCTGGATGAAGGTATTTTTGACCATTCCTCTTTACAAAACAATTCCAGTTCAGTTAAGTTTGATGGTCGCCGAGCATGGACAGCCCGCTTCAAAACATCTCACAGATGTTCAATGATATTCAGGTCTGGGGACTGGGATGGCCATTCCAGAACATTGTAATTGTTCCTCTGCATGAGTGTCTGAGTAGATTTGGAGCAGTGTTTTGGATCATTGTCTTGCTGAAGGATCCATCCCCAGCGTAACTTCAACTTTGACACTGATTCTTGAACATTATTCTCAAGAATCTGCTGATACTGAGTGGAATCCATGCGACCCTCAACTTTAAGAAGATTCTCGGTGCCGTCATTGGCCACACAGCCCCAAAGCATGATGGACCCTCCCCCAAATTTGACACTGGGTAGCAAGTGTTTTTCTTGGAATGTTGTGTTTTTGTGGTGCCATGCATAACGCCTTGTTGAAAGACCAAACAACTCAATCTTTGCTTCATCAGTCCACAGGACCTTCTTCCAAAATGAAACTGGCTTGTCCAAATGTGCTTTTGCATACCTCAGGCGACTCTGTGGCGTGCATGCAGAAACTGCTTCTTTCGCATCACTCTCCCATACAGCTTCTCCTTGTGCAGTGTGCACTGTATTGTTGACCGATGCACAGTGACACCATCTGCAGCAAGATGATGCTGCAGGTCTTTGGAGGTGGTCTGTCAATTGTTCTTGACTGTTCTCACCATTCTTCATCTCTGCATTTCTGATATTTTTGTTGGCCTGCCACTTCTGGCCTTTACAAGAACTGTCCCTGTGGTCTTCCATTTCCTTACTATGTTCCTCACAGTAGAAGCTGACAGGTTGAATCTCTGAGACAATTTTTTGTATCCTTTCCCTGAACAACTATGTTGAACAATCTATTTTTAAGATCATTTGAGAGTTGTTTTGAGGAGCCCATGATGCCACTCCTCAGAGAAGATGCAAATAGGAGAACAACTTACAAGTGGACGCTTGAAATAGCTTTTCTCATGATTGGATACACCGGGCTATGAAGTACAAAGCTCAATGAGGTTACCAAACCAATTTAGTGCTTCAGTAAGTCAGTAAAAAGTAGTTAGGAGTATTCAAATCATGAAAATCTGAAGAGTGCCCATACTTTTGCACCTGTCAAATTTTGAAATAATGCATATTTCACATTTTTGGTTAGTGCAATAAACCTCATTTCAATCCTGAAATATTACTGTGTCCATCAGTTATTACATATATCACACTGAAATAGCTGTTGCAAAAACCCAATTTTAAACAAAATAAAAATGAGTAAGATTAAGAGGGGTGCCAAACTTTTTCATATGACTGTAGATCCCTCCAAGACTGTTGGAACACAAAAATTGATGATATGGTGTGGTATATGGGGTACAAAGGTAGTGGGGCCATTCTTCATCAATGGAAACCTCAATGCCACTGGATATCTGAAATAGCTACAAGATTCAGTTGCTTGAAACTGAAACGTTGCCATCTCGTCCTGAAGGCCAAATAAAGGCATTATAAACCTCAAGGAAGGAATGCTGCAGTTTTGTTTTTGGTCTATCTATCTATCTATCTATCTATCTATCTATCTATCTATCTATCTATCTATCCATCTATCCATCTATCTATCTTATTTTGTCTAGTCCATATTTTTACAATTTTTTTCTGGTTTCTGAATGTGGATCTACAGCCCAGTCACATGAAAAACACTGTTGAGCTCTAAGGGTGCGTGCACACGGTCCGGAGGAGCTGCGTGTTGGACGCAGCTCCTCATAACCTGAGGGAAGCCGTGGGTGGCCGCAGGGAGACCGCAGCCGTCCTGTACTCACCATGTGCGGTGGGTACGGGGCGGCTTCTCCCTCCGTGCACCCGATGGCAGCCGCTTCCGACTCCGCAGCATGAAATAAACATGCTGTGGAGGAGCAGATTCCCGGCAACCCACACCGCAGCTCCAAAGACGCTGCGGGCGGGTTACGCATAGTGAGGATGGGATTTCTTGAAATTCCATCCACTATGCTAGTAATGTACGACGCACCCTTACACATGTGGAAGTGCAATGTATTTAGAAAACTGCAAACTATTCTATTTTTAATTGATATGCCTGAAAGGAGAGAGTTAACACCGAGCTGCTGTTTCTCGAAAATGAGAAACTTCAGGTAGTAATAATCTTTAAATGATATTTCCTGATGAAAGAGTATAGCTGGGAAAGGCATTGCATAAAACACTGTATTGAATATTACTACCTGAAATGTCTTGTTTTTGAGTAGCAGTACAATGTTATCCCTCTCCTTTCCGGCAATCCTGTATCGCTGGTATTGGGGCTGCAGCAGCTATCTCACAAATGTAAGCGATCTACAGCGGTTGTGTCTGGCACAATCCATCAAGGTGAGAAATTCCTTGGCTATCACAACGCCACTTGCTTTACCAGATAAAACTCTAATGCGCTTTTTTGTCTGTTTTTTACCAACAATTTTGAATTGATACAGTATTGGTCAAAAATTTGGACACACTTATACAGGTAATGGTTTAACTTATTTATAACATAACGTCCATGTTGTAGATTCAGACACAAGGCAGCAAAACAACAAAGGGACAAATGGAAATAAGGAGTGAAAAAGCACATGTAAAACAAACCATTATATGTGTTAAACCATACATTTCTCAAAATATACATTATTTCACAATTTTGCTGCCTTTAAACCCTTCACACCCAGTCTATTTTCACCATCTTGACAAGGCCAATTTTTTACATTTTGACCAATCATCCCTTTATGAAGTCATAACTCTGGAAAGCTTCAATATATTCTAGGGATTCTGAGATTGAACAGGGTTTAAAGTCAATCAGCAATTTCACATATTGCAAAAAAATTTACAAAACCTATTTTTTTTATTTAGGGACCACATCACATTTAAAGTGACTTTGAGGGGCCTATATGTCAGAAAATACCCAAATGTGACAACATTCTATAGACAATAACCTATATGGGGCAGACAAAGGCGCAAATAGGGTGTTATCTGAGGATAGATAGGTACAATGACAGTAATAATTGTTACAGCTCACCTTGTTAGGTTGTGTAACTCACAACCAGTATAAGTGCCTACGTAGCTGATGCTGGATCCACACTTCCACGTGTATAATGGTGGAGGTACAACAATCAAGTAGGACGGTGTGCTGTGATCTGCTGCCACATCAAATGTAGACCAAGGAATAATAAAAGCGGTGTTTATTTCATACTCTACGCGTTTTGGAGCAGTCCCTTCTCCTTCCTCAGGAATATACGCCAATATTTACCATTCTAAAGACTTCATCCATCAAAGGAATCAAAACCAGAATTAAGAAGTTTATAAATTCTTTAGGTTTCTTCAAAGGAATCATAGCAATGTGGATGGAAAAAAATGAAAATTTTACTTTTTCTCACCAAAAAAGTTCTTTTAGGCTGCTTTCACATCAGCGTTTTACGCTGATCGCTGCAGTTGCGGTGAAAAAACCGCAACTGCCGCGATTACCGCATAACGACCACACTTGCGGTTCACTTGCGGCAAGCCCCATACAATGTCTATGGCGCTTGCAGCACTTGCCGCTCCTGCCCCACACTTACCGCAAGCCCCATAGGCATTGTATGGGGCTTGCTGCAAGTGAACCGCAAGTGCGGCCGTTATGCGGTAATCGCGGCAGTTGCGTTTTTTTTCACCGTAACTGCCGCGATCAGCGTAAAACGCTGATGTGAAAGAACCCTTAGTCTAATTTTTTAATTTTCACAAAGATAACAGGAGAAAATGCACTATACAGGTTGTGAATTCATTTCTCCAGAGTACCCTAATACCCTATAAGTGGTGAAAAACTACTGCTTTGCTGCATGGCAGGGCTTGGAAGGGAAGCAGCACCATTCAACTCTTGAAGTACAAAATTGTCTGAAATAGATAGTTGACGCCATGTTCTGTTTGTAGAGACCCTGATGTGCCTAAACAGTTGAATCTCCCCCACAAGTAATGATAATAATTTAATTTCTATAGTGCCAACATATTCTGCAGCACTTCACAAGTGACTCCATTTTGGAAGCTACACCCCTCTTAAAATTTATCTAGAGGTGTGGGGAGCAACTTTAACCCTCAGGTGCTTCACAGAATTTTATAATCGTGAGCAGTGCTTACATAGCATCATTATATTCTGCAACAATTTACAGATGTTATCATCCCTGTCCCATTAGGGCTCACAATCTAAATTCTCTACCAGTATGGCTTTGGAGTGTGGAAAGAAACCAGAGTACTTGGAGGAAACTCACACAAACATGGGGAGAACATACAAACTCCTTTCACATTTTGTACTTGGAGGGATTTGAAACCAGGATCAAAGTATTGCAAAGCAACAGTGCAAACAGCTGAGCCTCCATGGCACACACTAGGTCATCAAGTTTACAGTTGTGCCGTACTCCTTCCATTTTTTGATGATGGATTGAACAGTGCACTGTGAGATATTCAGAGCTTGGGCCATTCCTTTACTTTTCTTCATAGTTTTATCCCTGACCTCTCTGGTGTGTTTCTTGGTTTTCTTGATGCTTTTTGATTCCCAGTGTTCTCAAATAAACCTCTTATGCATTCACAGAACAGCTGTAGTTATACTGAGAGAATACATTACACACCAGTGGACTTAATTTACTAATTAGAAGGCAATTGGTTACTTAGGATTTTTTAGGGGCATTGGAAGACATTACATGACATATCATATACAGATTTATCAATACACCAACACCATCCTGTATCCTTTCAGCAAAGCCCCAGAAGAGGTTTGGACAGCAGAGACATAACTCTAGTGCTGTAGGAGTAACATATTTACTACCTGACGCCCAAGTCCCCCTCTATCACATAGAAAGGCACAATTATTATAAATGATCAATGGTTACAGATTTCAAGTTACATCTATGAGTTCTGATAATGATGATGATGATAATGATTATTATAATTATAATTATTTTTATTTTTTTAGACAATTTACATAAATATTTTCTTCAATACTAAAACTACACACAAACACTAATATCTATTTTTATTTTCAGCCAAACACATTGGGAGAATCACACAGGAACTGAGAAACAGAGGATTCCACTTTACTGCAATGTACACAGGAATGAAGCCATCCAAAGTAAATAAAAAATTATAAGCTTTAAAAGCCTTTGAAGATGAGATCATGGCGCCTAATACCCTATAGACAGCGCATATAAAATCAAACTAGATACATCATTATTATAGAAGGTTTTGTTCACTTTTGTAAATATTTTTTATATATTGCAGATTCTACTTTTATTCAATGGCTTACCAGTTATCCACTTTGAATAAGCTATAACAATATTGCAGATATTGTATTCAATATTTTTATTTCAGAACATAATACAGATCAACTTTGTCACATTTTCCAAGATGGCATTAACTTGTCATCTCTGAAATGTCCAGAGCAGGTAATGAGAATATGATGAATACCACTGGTTGGCTGCATATTAGAATATCTTCCTTGCCAATATATTCTGCTAATAAATTGATGGTTTGGGATTTGTGAGAGGATAGGTTGATATATTACATCTGATCCAAATTACATTGGGACGTGTGACAGCTCAGTACAAATTATACTATAACAATTTGAGAGTTGTGCACCTCTGATTTACAATAGCATCTTAAATGAGTTTTTGTACAGTGATTCTCATTGTGCCGTACAACATGAAAATAGCTAAGTTATTCACAGTTTGGATGCCATCCTCCTTCTAGTAAAGTCTGCAGTATATGTTCCTACTTTTCTTTCCTTGCCCATGTAGGCTGCAAAATGCATATATCTTGTTTTTATGAGCCTTCCTTTCCAGTGATTTGCACATACTCAGCTTCTCATAGACTTCTATTGGTCAAGTATATGCAGCAGAAAGCAGCTTCTACATATGTTCAATAATGTTCATAGACTTCTATGGACTCTTTTGACTTCAGTGGACCCTTTAAAGTGTATGCTGTCTTTGGCATGTAGTGTAGCATTAGTGGCATCCATAGGCTGGAACACTTATAAGATTAGAAGCCAAACGTGCAAATTGAGGCTCGGTGCTGGTCAGAAAGTATATCAGGAGCACGTACTGTACAGAACCAACCAAAACCTGAGAAACCACCTGAATTTTTACAAACTACACAACATTTTGTCATGCACAGACAAGGGGATGACCGGAACATGGTGCAGTACAGAGGTTACAATGGGAAATGTAAACGGAAAGGAAGGCCCTAATGGTAGGGAGAGAGGAGATGGGTCGCTATATGTTAACCATAGAGCAGGGCGGGTATAAACGGTGATGTCGCTTCAGGGGGAGGGGCTAAGCGGCCATTACTAAAATAAGCTCTGTGTAATGCTGCAGATGAGGGAGACAATGATTGGCATCAGGGAGGCGGCGGAGGGCAGATTAAACATGCAGGGGGTGCGAATCTGCCCTTTGGCTCCAGCCACAAGCCACCTCCTATTTGGCTCCACAATGTAAGTTTTCTAAGTGTATTATCTCGGGGTACAGGGGGGCTCAAGGGCTGGGGGACCCCTTGCCTGGATGCAGCAGACATGTTGCATCCAGTGTTGTAATTAGATCACCATGCCTGGTTTGGTTACAGGTCCTCTTTAACTCAGCAAGTTCATTTGATTGTCTTCTGCTTTGACCCTTAGGGGATTTACCAAGTATAGGTTTTGCTAGTTTGTTTGATTATGATGGTATTCTTCAACAGCTTTCTGTTTTCTTTGCCTTGTAACTGTGTATCTAACCATAGGTTTAGTTTTTGGAGAATATTAACCTCTTTGGTGCAAATGGACATAATGGCAGATCTGTGTAGGGGCCTGAAAGTGTGGAGACAGGCTCACAAGCTGAGCCCGCTTCACATGAAGTAGATGACATCTGCCTGTAACAGCAGTGACAGCAGGTAGTTTGTACTTCTGCTATTCTGATGTGACCACAGGGACCCAGTGGCTTTTCATGACAGCCAGGGTCCTGCTGAAAGACAAGATCTTTACAATTTTGGTACTCCTTTGAAGATCAGCAACATGCTCCATAGAAGAATATAATTTACACTATATACTGTAGTACCAAAAGTGATCAAAGTTTCAAATTTCTGTCCTCCAAAGTAACTAAAAATTTATTTGATGAAAAAACAAAACATATAAACATTTTAATCCCTTCCTTTTTTCCCCAAGTTAAAGTCAACATTTGGGTATCACCACATTCTTAAAAACAATGATCTATAAAAATTTAAATGTAATTAATCTGTATGGTAAATGTCATAAGGAAAAGAAAAACAGCAGACATGCTGTTTTTTAGTTGGTAGACCTCTGTTAATGCATTGAATGGCAATGAAAAAGTGTTCTTCAAAACCGCATTAGTAAAATTGCCATAGCTCTACACTAAAAATAAGCTCCTGCACAGCTTTAATAAAAAGAGAAAAGTCTTAGAATTTGGCAATAAAATCATTTTCTTTTCTTTTTTTTTTTTTTTTTTTTTTTTTACAAAGTTTTTAATGTTTTAACACCTAAAATAAAAAAAAATACGTATTTCATTTCACCATATTCATACTAACTTGAAGTGTGATGTTGCCAAGTCATTTTTACAGAGCAATAAACCCAAAAAATAATGACGGAAGTGCATTTTTTTCCCATATCATCCTATCTAAATATTTTTTTTCTATTTTTTTAGTACATTGTATGGTGATGTGAATATTGCAATTCAAAATGGCATCTCATCCCACAAAAAACAAGTTGTGAAAAAACAACTTCCCACTATAGAACACAAAAAACAAGCCCCCATTCAACTATGTTGATGGAAATGTAAAAAGAAAAGTTAACGATCTTGTAAGGGAGTTAAAAACAAAACTGTAAAAATGAAAAATTGCCTGTTCTGGATGATGAGTGATGAGCAAATATTAAGATATTTGGGTTTGGATTATTCATTCTGAATACTTTGAAATATTCCAGTATTTGGAATCATCATGAATACTGATGAGTGAGCGTAATCATTACAATCGCTATTCACACGAATAGTACGGTATTCGAGATACTTGTTACTTGGCGAGTATCGCTGGTGCTTGTGAATGATTTGTCAAGCATTATTGATCTGACACAAATTGCCAGCTCCCTTCAAAGTGAGCTGGAACCTCAGTTAGAGCAGATTGGATTTTAGGATCTCTCTGGGGGGACACAGGAAGGTGTTTTAGGCATTAAAATAGTAAAAAAGACCACCCTCCTACCCTGTCCCGGAAAGACTTGTTTTATCTCCGAAAGTGTGTGGGCGGAGTCTATCACTAATTGACTAACATTAGACTTGCTATTCGCACAAATAGTACGGTATTTGCGATTCTTGTTATTCGGTGAGTATCGCTGATGCTCATGAGTGATATGTCGATCGTTATCGATCTAACACAAATTGACAGCTCCCTTCAGTACACAAACTGAGCTGGCACCTCAGGGACAGCAGATTGAATGGTAGGCTCAGTCTGGGGGGCACAGCAAGGTGTTGGATGCAATGTAAACTCAAAAAAGCCCGGCCTCCCACCCTGTTCCGGAAATGCTTGTTTTATGGCCGGATGCTTGTGGGCAGAGCCAATCAGTGATTGACTAACATTGGAATCGCTATTAGGACGAATACATGAGTATTAGAAAGTAGTTGTAATGGGTATAGTGATTACGAATATTTCGCTACTCGCTCATCCCTAGTCACAAATAATGAACCTAATGCAAGTCAGTTGAGAACTGAAATATTTTTTAGAGACATTTTCCAGAAAAATGCTCAGGTTTCCCATTGACTTGCATTAGGTTCGTTATTAGTGACAATTCCGAATACTGGAATAGTTCAATGTATTAAGAACAAATAATTCAAGCCAGAATATCTTACTATTCTCCCATAAGTATTAGTAAGGCATCAAAAACAAAACATAACTTCACAATTCTTTTGCTTACCATGTAGAAAACTATGAAAAACTTTCTACTAAGTGTAAGAAATGGCAGTCTGTACAGGATTTAGCTGCATTAGTCTGGTTCTAACCAGTCATGTAGTAGCTACTGTATGATGAAGATTGCTAGCGTTACACTATGCCAGTATACTATAGGTAAATAACTGAAGTGGAACACGGTGACAACTTTTCACAACCATTTGTATAATTATTAAACATGTTTACGGTTAATGGAGATATATTAGCACTGCAGTTCATATAAAAGAGCCTACAGCTCATACTTGTAAAGAATAGTAGTGTTCTGAAAGCTGGCTTTGTAGAATATCTCCAAATTCTTTTCACCCCTTTAAGTCATCTACTGGTTGGTTTGTAATTCATTGGGGAATAGGTTTTCTGTTTAAATTTGTTGCTAGTCTAAGTGGGTGTATGCTTGGGGTACAAAAATGTTAAAATGAACACCAAACCTGCACCGTAAGGTGTACATTTATTTCTAATTGTGGGAAGACCATGAATGAGGTGGGGTGTCAGGTAGAGCTAATGAGGTTGCAGTATATGTTTTCCCTTATTATTTCACGTATCTCAATAGACCCATGAAGTAGAACATTCATAGTGTTACATAAACAGCGAGGCAATGATAAAACTTTTAACTGTTTGGCTTTGCACATAACCTGATTGTGCATTTTGCTTTGGAAATGATTGCCCAGACATAGTTAAGCATTTCTCTGTAAAATGTTAGCAAAGTTTTGCAGTGTCAAAGTTCAACCTCCAAAAAAGCATACAAACGTCTGGAACGACATGTACTTTTACAAATTGTTTCTATGTTAATAGCAAACAATTGTATATTATGACTGACACCCATATGGTACAAATCCTAAATCACCAAGGGTCATCATGATCATTAGGATGGGCGGTTCATGAACTGGAGTTTGGATCACTTTGACACTGTAGTTATTCTGTTGCTCATTCATAGAAGTTTAAGAATCCTTATATACAAGTGCATCTCAATAATTTAGAATATCATCAAAAAGTTAATTTATTTCAGTAATATAATATATAAAGTGAACGCATATATTATATAGAGTCATTACTAATAAAGTGATCTTTCTCAACTGTTTATTATTGTTATTGTTGATGATTATGGCTTACAGCCAATGAAAACACAAAATTCATTATCTCAGAATATTAGATTATTGTATAAGACCAACTGAAACAATGATTTTTAAATCATAAATGTTGGCCTACTGAAAAGTATGTACAGTAAATGCACTCAATATTTGGTCGGGGATCCTTTTACTTGAATTACTGCACCAATGTGGTGTGGCATGAAGGCGATCAGCCTGTGGTAATACTGAGGTGTTATGGAAGCCCAGGTTGCTTTGACAGCAGCCTTCAGCTTGTCTGCATTGTTGGGTCTGGTGTCTCTCATCTTCCTCTTGACAATACCCCATAAATTCTATATGGGGCTTAGGTCAGGCGAGTTTGCTGGCCAATCAAGCACAGTGATAAAGTGGTTATTAAACCAGGTATTGGTACTTTTGGCAATGTGGACAGGTGCCAAGTTCTTCTGGAAAATGAAATCTCCATCTCCAAAAAGCTTTTGGCAGAGGGAAGCCCAAAGTGCTCTAAAATTTCCTGTTAGACAGCAATGCTGATTTTGCTCTTGATAAAACACAGTGGACCTACACCAGCAGATGACATGGCTCCCCAAACCATCACTGATTGAGGAAACATCACACTAGACCTCAAGCAACTTGGATTGTGATCCTTTCCACTCTTCCTCCAGACTCCGGGACCTTGATTTCCAAATGAAATGATACATTTACTTTCATCTGAAAACAACACCTTGGACCACTGAGCAATAGTCCAATTGTTTTTTCTCCTATGCCCAGATAAGAGGCATCTTGAATTGTCATTGGTAATAAGTGGCTTGACACAAGGAATGTGACAGTTGTAGCACATATCCTGAATACGTCGTGGGTGGTAGATCTTGAAGCACTGACTCCAGCAGCAGTCCACTCCTTGTGAATCTCCACCAAATGTTTGAATGGCTTTTTCTTAACAAACCTTGTAAGACTGCGGCTATTATGGGCTGATTGTGCACCTTTTTCTACCACACATTTCCATTCAACTTTCCATTATTATGCTAGGATACAGAAGTCTGTGAACAGCCAGCTTCTTTAGCAATGACCTTTTGTGGCTTACCCTACTTGTGGAGAGTGTCAATGACTACATTCTGGACATTCTTCACCATGATTGTGTAGACTACTGAACCAGACTAAGGGCCCATTTAAAATGGTTAGTAAACCTTTGCAGCTGTCTAGTGTTGATTATTCTAATTTTCTGAGATAATGAATTTTGTGTTTTCATTGGCTGTAAGCATAATAATCAAGATAAACAATTGTTTGCAATGACTGTATATAATATTTCACTTTGATAAGGTAAAAAATGTCTGTACCGTGTTAGCCAGTAGATAGAAAATATTAGAATCGGAGAGTTCTCAGTGGTTGATACCTTTTAATAGCTAACTGAAAAGATGGTAAACATAGCAAGCTTTCGGGACACTGTGGCCCCTTCGTCAGGCAGATAATGACACAGATTCTGAAGACACATACATATATACATAAGCAAATGAAACAAAAAAAACAAAAAACAAAAAAAAAAAAACAACAGTTTAGGATGTTATAATAAATGTGACAAGTGATGTAAAACAGAGTCAGGCTAGGGAGGAAGAGAGGGGCTGGGGAATTGAAACTAAAAGTCTAAGGTAAGCGGAACAAATTGTATAATGGTCATATGGTAGTGGTCTGTGGTGAACTGAAAATACTTAAATGAGTTGAGGAAAGCAATAAAAGGAAGCGAGGGTGTTCGTGTCAAAAGTTCATTGTCCTAAAAATGGAGTCTGTTGGAGATGTGATATCCCCAAATGTCTTTTCAATTTATATAAAAATGCTTGAATCTGTGATGTCCCCAAATGTCCATTCATGTTATTTAAAAAGCCATGAATCCATGTGATACATTTAATCCTGTTTTGAATGTGTCAATGGCTGTTATCAATTTGTATTCCCAAATTCTTCTCTCTCTCTGAGATTTGAAGTTGCTTTGTAACGTGAGCAATTGATAACGCGCGCCATTGAATAGCGCAAGCTATGTTGTCCGCGTGTATTAAGTTGCGCTGTGTGGAGTATAGTGTCACACATGAAAGCGCAGATGTTGGGCTACACATCGTAGATGCGTGCCATGGGCCAGTGTGTGTGTGTTGCAGGAGCCACAATTGACGACACGAGCGTGTATTTGTGACAAGCTCCGATAGACAATTGAGTCACATATTAGCCAGCCTTCCAGAGCAGGCTGACCAATCGTAATGCAGTTGTGTTGTCCAATGAGCGTGTATGGGGCGCGGTGTAAACCACTGTGGCACTCTTATCTCCTCGCCGCGCTGAACATATACGTCCACATTGCTTTTGCAATTGCGGCGTGTGATGCGGCGATGGTATGAGGCAAGATTGGTTCCGCTGTAGGTGAGGCGATTTCCGGAGAGACACATCGCCTTAGCTTCAGGGCGATATTGCGGCGTGTGACGCCGCCATCGGCGATCTGAGGCGGGCATGAAAAACCTTGATCGCGCACGTCATATCGCCACAATCGTCGTGCAAGATTGCGGCGTGTGACGGTACCTTAAGGATTTTCATGTTTGGAAGCACAAAATATCGGATAGCTTTGAATGGGTCCTGGAATTCCATAAATTTTACCCTGCAGACAAAATGGTACATAAAAAAATAATAGGATAAAACTACTCAGTACCTCCCTAGATAAATAAATTACAGGGTAAAATGCATAAAAAATTCATTTATGTGGGTTTTCAGTTGCTCTTGTTCCACTTAAGATCTAAAAATATGAGAATCTTTTGCAAATACAGCCATATTTGCTTTCCAAAATTCAAATATTACTGTCTGTTCTGAGTCCTGCCATTTGTCTAAACAGAATTTTTTGACTACATGTGTGGTATTGCCGCGCTCATAGGAAAGTGTAGGGTCCACTTTCGGGTGTTACCTCTTGTAAAAGTGAAAAATTTGGTGCTAAAGCAACAACTTTGTGAAAAAAAAGAAAATTTTCAATATGATGACCTATTATTATCAAGTTCTATGAAGTACCTGAGGGTTCAAAATGCTCACTATACCCCTAGATATAAGCCTTGAGGGATCTAGTTTCCAAAATAGGATCACATGTGGGAGATTTCTGCTGTTTAAGTACCTTAGGGGTATGTGAAATGCAATATGGTGCCTGCCATCTATTTCAGTCCAATTTGCTTTCCAAACTTCAAATAATGCTCTTTGCATTCTGAGCCCTCTTGTTTGTTCAAACAGAGGTTTCTGATCACATGTGGAGTATTGACACGCTCATAAAAAACTGGGTAATAAATTTTGGCATCCAGTTTATCATGCTGTCCATTGTAAAAGTGAATACCGTATATACTCGTGTATAAGCCGACCCGTGTATAAGCCGACCCCCCTACTTTTGCCCACAAAACCTGGGAAAACCTATTGACTCGTGTATAAGCCGAGGGTGGACCCCAGCACAGGTATACAGCCCCCAGCATTGTGGTATACAGGCCCCCTCAGTGGTATACAGCAGCCTCCCCAGTGGTAGTATACAGCAGCCTCCCCAGTGGTAGTATACAGCAGCCTCCCCAGTGGTATATACAGCAGCCCCAGAGCGGTATACAGCAGCCCCAGAGCTGTATACAGCAGCCCCAGAGCTGTATACAGCAACCCCAGAGCTGTATACAGCAGCCCCAGAGCTGTATACAGCAGCCCCAGAGGGGTATACAGCAGCCCCAGAGGGGTATACAGCAGCCCCAGAGGGGTATACAGCAGCCCCAGAGGTATACAGCAGCCCCAGAGGGGTATACAGCAGCCCCAGAGGGGTATACAGCAGCCCCAGAGGTATACAGCAGCCCCAGAGGGGTATACAGCAGCCCCAGCTGTATACAGCAGTACTTAGTGGTATACAGCCCCCCCCCGTGGTATACAGGGCCCGCCCCTTGCTTGTGGCAACCTGTAAAAGAAGATATTATTATACTTATCGTGCCGCCGCCGCTCTGTCACCGTCACCGCACTATTCCGGGTCTTCAAGCTTCCTTCTCCGGCGCACAGACAATGACGTCATTTCCTGTGCGACGGTGAAGGAAGCATGAAGACCCGGAATAGCGCGGTGACGGTGACAGAGCGGCGGCACGATAAGTATAATGATATCTTCTTTTACAGGTTTCCACAAGCAAGGGGGGGCCCTGTACACCACGGGGGGTGAGGGGCTGTATACGACTAAGTACCGTATATGACCCGTGTATAAGCCGAGGGGGGACTTTTCAGCACATTTTTTGTGCTGAAAAACTCGGCTTATACACGAGTATATACGGTAATTTGAGGCTAAAGGAACATTTTTAGGCACAATATCAATGTATTTCTTTTTCATTTCACATTTATTCCTGTGAAGCAGCTGAGAGACAAATACACTTCTTGAATGTGGTTTTCAGTAGTTTGAGGGGTGCAATTTTTAGAATGGTGTCACTTTTGGATGTTTTCTGTCACACAGGCCCCTAAAACCGACTTCAAATGTGATGTGGTCCTTGAAAAATGGTTTTGTACATTTAGATTTTGATTTTGAGAAATTGCTGATAAGTTGCTGATAAATTCTTCTAATTTCCTAACAAGAAAAAAATTTGGTTCCAATATTGTGCTGATGTATCGTAGACATGTGGAAAATAACTGATTTAACGGAATAAAAATTCAATGTTGAAAATTGCAAATGTTTCAAAATTTGGGTTAAAATTCAATTTTTTTCACATATAAAAACAAAAATTATCATTCTAACTTTACATTAACATCAAGTCTAGTATGTCACAAAAAGCAATCTCGGGATCACTGGGATCCGTTGAAGTGTTCCAGAGTTATAACCTAATAAATTGACACTATTCAGAATTGTAAAATTTGGTCTGGTCATTAAGGTAAAAATTAGCTAAGTCACTAAGAGGTTAATGAGCTTGGTTAGGTCTACATTCACAGTATGGATTATAAAGTGTAAGCAAAGTAAAGTACTCCACTGTGAGGAGAAGATATCTCATTGTGATTGGCAAGTGCCAAACAGGATTATGAGCAAGAGAATAGATTAGTACAATATCATACCATAGGTTAAGGGTTAGGCTAGCTTCAGATTAGCGTTTTTTTCGGTCCAGCAGTGATCCGTCAGAAAGCACATCTAACTGTATCCGTTTTTTCTTTTTTTTTTGTGAAACTGGATGCAACCGGATGATACCACACTGGCATTATGCTGGATCCGACACTTGGATATGATAACGTATGTTTGCCATGTGGATTCCTCCATCTGGGCTGGCTTCCTTAGTCCACCTCTGCTGATAAAGCTTTACATAAAATGCCCATAATCTATTTATTATTTATTATTATTATTTATTTATTATTATTATTTATTGGCCTTCAGCTCGATCTCGAGCCATGGCAACTTGATGGATTAATGCTCTGTAAGAAGATTGATCTTACGCGAGACTAGATAGGTCCACCAGGGTGTTCTCCGACATTATCTTGACAGTATCAAGCCATTGAGTTGCTTGTATTTCTCTTCACCTTGTACCTTCTATTCTTCCTACCATAATGTCCTTCTCTAGTGATTTTTCTCTTCGAGTGATGTGCCCAAAGTAGGTAAGTCATAGCTTGGTGATCCTTGCTTCAAGTGACATGTCTATCTTAATTTGTTCCAAAATGGATTTGTTTATTGTTTTTGGTATTGATAACATTGTTCTCCAGCACCACATTTGAATGATGTAGATTCTTTTTCTGTCTTGTTTCTATATTGTCCATGTTTCACTTTCGCATGTTACTACAGAAAAGACCAAACTATATAAGAGCCGTGTCTTCGTTGCAAGTGAAATATTCCTTGATTTGAAGACCTTGTCCAATGACTTCATTGTTGATATTCCCATACCTATTCTAATAATGATTTCTGGTGTCGTTGCTGCAAGTAACATCTTGTTTTGGCGTCTTGTTGATTTCCTCTTGATCTTGATCATAGAATAGTTTGATGTCCTCCTTCTCTGCATCTGTTGTTTATAAGTGGACTTCTATAATTGTGACATGGATGGGCGCTCTTTGTTGAATTTGAAATTGGTGAACATGTTGAGGAAAGTTCACTCATCTCTACTCCTGATCAAGGAAAGACGCAAAAGAGTGTAAATACATTACAGCATGGGATAATGGATGATTCTTTTTGTGAGGTAAAACCTCTCTCATCATTTTAATCCCATGCTGTAATGTCTGTATACTCTATTTCTTCATGCTCAGCCCAGGAGATGTAGTATGATCAGTTCGTGTCCCTGCTCAATCAGACACATAATTTACACAGTACATAGAGGGGACACACAGGAACATTTTTTTTATACACATCAATTGTGGAACTTATTAGGAACTTATTATTATTCCAAGATCTATTGATTAAATGAACTATCAAATTAACTTTTTTTTTTTTTTTATAGGAAAACCACTTTAATTATTGCTCCTTGCTTATCTTTACCAGGTTTAACATTTAGAGTAGGCAGCACCGTAGTTTTTTTTAACTCACTATAGCAAGACATTTATATTAAGTGTTAATTTCACATGTGTTCTCAGATATAGTTGTGATTCCATGATCACATTTACTGTGTGATGGATGCCCTTTACATTCTCCTCATCCCACTCATCTAGGTAAAAAATTCAAAAGCAAATATTTCCCCTTGACCTTACAACCTCCTGATACATTTTTTAGGGGAATAGGAAAGCTACTACCTTCATTTCACTGCACATCATTTCAATTCACATTTATCTAGTCATTTCAATGTTCTACAACCTAAGTTCTTTTACTTTACTCAGGTCACACTTGTCATCGGAATATAATATCGTTGTCAATAAAATTTCTTTTGCATATATCAAATTCAAAGATAATTCCTTTAGCAGTAGCATCTTTTCAAATGCAATATTTATTCAAAGAATTTCTAATAATTTTATTGAAGGTCAAAATACACTGTGTGCAGAATTATTTGGCAAGTTGTATTTTAGAGGATTATTTTTATTATTGATCAACAACTATATTCTCAATCAACTCAAAAGACTCAAATATCAAAGCTTAATATTTTTGGAAGTTGAAGTGGTTTTTTTTATATATTTGGCTGTCTTAGGAGGATATCTGTTTGTGCAGGTAACTATTACTGTGTAGAATTATTAGGCAACTTAATAAAAACCTAATATATTCCCATCTAACTTGTATATTTTCACCAGGTAAACCAATATAACTGCACAAAATTTAGAAATAAACATTTCTGACATGCAGAAACAAAACAGAAAAAAAATTAGTGACCAATATAGCCACCTTTCTTTATGATGACACTCAACAGCCTTCCATCCATAGATTCTGTCAGTTGCTTGATCTGTTTACGATCAACATTGCGTGCAGCAGCCACCACAGCCTCCCAGACACTGTTCCGAGAGGTGTACTGTTTTCCCTCCCTGTAGATCTCATATTTCATGAGGGACCACAGGTTCTCTATGGGGTTCAGATCAGGTGAACAAGGGGGCCATGTCATTATGTTTTCTTCTTTTAGACCTTTACTGGCCAGCCACGCTGTGGAGTAGTTGGATGCATGTGATGGAGCATTGTCCTGCATGAAAATCATGTTTTTACCGACTTCTTCCTTTACCACTGCTTGAAGAAGTTGTCTTCCAGAAACTGGCAGTAGGTCTGGGAGTTGAGCTTCACTCCATCCTCAACTCGAAAAGGTCCCACAAGTTTGATGATACCAGCCCATACCAGTACCCCACCTCCATCTTGCTGGTGTCTGAGTCGGAGTGGAGCTCTCTGCCCTTTACTGATCCAGCCTCTGGCCCATCCATCTGCCCCATCAAGAGTCACTCTCATTTCATCAGTACATAAAACCTTTGAGAAAACAGTCTTAAGATATTTCTTTGCCCAGTCTTGACATTTTATCTTATGTTTCTTGTTCAAAGGTGGTTGTTTTTAAGCTTTTCTTACCTTGGCCATGTCCCTGAATATGGCACACCTTGTGCTTTTTGATACTCCAGTAATGTTGCAGCTCTGAAACATTGCAAAACTGGTGGCAAATGGCATCTTGGCAGCTTCACGCTTGATTTTGCTCAATTCATGGGCAGTTATTTTGCGCCTGTTTTGCCCAACACACTTCTTTCGACCCTGTTGGCTATTTGCCATGAAACGCTTGATTGTTTGGTGATCACACTTCAAAAGTTTGGCAATTTCAAGACTGCTGCATCCCTCTGCAAGACACCTCACAATTTGACTTTTCAGAGCCTGTCAAATCTCTCTTCAGACCCATTTTGCCTAAGGAAAGGAAGTTTCCTAATAATTAAGCACATCTTATATAGGGTGTTGATGTCAATAGACCACACCCCTGCTCATTGCAGAGATACACATCACCTGATTTACTTAATTGGTAGTTGGCTCTCAAGCCTATACAGCTTGGAGTAGGACAACATGTATAAAAAGTATCATGTGATCAAAATACTCATTTGCCTAATAAGTCTGCACACAGTGTAGAATGATAGGGTTTTATTAATTAAAATTATGATTTTAAGTAGCTACTGATTTGTAAATGTTATCTTTATGCTCCATAATAGTCAAAAAATAATGATTCTAAATGATAAACTATATATATTAATATACATATATTTATTGTAAGGTGGCGATTGGATGCATAGTTGATTGGAGGTAAGTATCGCAGAGGTTGGTTATCGTCTGTGATGTAAGCCCAGGGGCAGCTCTAGTGCACTTATAATGTGAGTTATACACTTAAAGTGAGTTATTAGGGCACATCAGGGCCATGTTTATGAACAGACGTAGTGATTGATGAGTCTGGCTGTTCACATAACCCCACCCATCGGAGTGTTATAGGCACTTTTAAAATGGAGTATGTTTGACATGTGCTCTGTATGTGGAGGTTGTTACACCTCCTGGGGGACCTCTGTGTGAAATAAACCTGTCCTATCCTGAGCAGGTGATCCTGCAGATAAATAAACTGCTATTAACTTTTGCTGTGCCTTTATGCCAGGGAAAGGGCAGCTTCGTTTCCCTTTGGAGCCATCTATGAAAACACAATTAAAAACTGCTCCTCCTGCTCCTCCTTACATAAAGGAGGAGGTAGCGGTCCTGCTGCTGGGTTGCTGTTGTCCTTCGGACCCCTCCACATCTCTTGATGTACTGACCCGTTCCTGGTACCTGCTCCATGCTCTGAACACTGTGGGGAGAGACACAGCTACCCTTCTTGCCACAGCTCAAATTGATGCAACATCCCGGATGAGCTGCACTACATGAGTAACTTCTGTGGGTTGTAGACACTGCCTCATGCTACCTCTAGGGTGAGAGCAGGAACAAAATGCAAAAGTGACCAAAACAACAGCCAAAAAGATGGGAACAGAGAAATGGTCTGTGGTATATAAATGTATATATATATATATATACACAATGTATCAGTCTATTCCGTTTTTGAACAGCACAGACTAGGAATGCAGCCCGTTGCTGTTATCAAGAGTAAATCTTCTGAAAATAATACACAGAAACAGATGCTAAGTCAAAATATTTTTATTACCAAATTCTTGACAGATGAAAACCCACCTCTCACATTTGTACAGCATAGGTCATTACGAGGAAATACTTTGAACTCTTATGATTTCTCTCTGCTAACTTCTTAAAGTTTTTCTTATAAACATCTTTTCTATCATGAATTTTGTATTTCCTTCACCCATTTCTCTTTGATATGTTTTAACCTTTGTGTGAATATGTGGAATGTGTAGAATTAGGTTGTTTCATTAATCAGATTATAAAATAGTTTTCCTGCTCTTGTGTCAGGCCACAGTGTACGGATGCCTAGCTTGCAGTGCACCACAGGGGAGATAACAGGGATGAAATAGAAGGAAGGCCCTGGCAATAGGGAGTGGGAAGAAGGTACATCTCCTGGCATTCACCTGAGTCTGTGTCCTGCACTCCCTAACGTCTCTATATGGGTACTTCCCATCCCATCATCATCACGTGCCTAAGTCCTCACTTTAGGGGAGCAGCAGAAAAAAAATAATAGTTAAAACACAACAGATCCTGTTGTACAAGTGTTTGGAAAGTGGAAGAGAAAAATAGCAGGCTCTGACTCCCAATGCTTACAACAATACAATAACCAATACAAATAGGGTAGCCATCAAAGTAGCGCCTATTGTACTGTTTGTTCAGTGGTTGTATTTAACCCCTTAAGGACACTTGCAGTCACTTTGCAGCTTAATGACCAGACCATTTTTTGTAATTCTGACCACTCTCCCTTTATGAGGTAATATCTCTGGAACGCTTCATTGGATCCTAGCGATTCTGAGATTGTTTTTTCATGACATATTGGGCTTCATGTTAGTATTAAATTTAGGTCGATAATTTTTGCGTTTATTTGTGAAAAAATAAAAAATTTGGCAAAAATTTTGAAAATTTAGCAATTTTCAAATTTTTAATTTTTATTCTGCTAAACCAGAGAGTTATGTGCCACAAAATAGTTAATAAATAGCATTTCCCACATGTCTAATTTACATCAGCACAATTTTGGAAGAAAAAAAAAAATTTGGTAGGACGTTATAAGGGTTCAAAGTTTATCAGCAATTATTCATTTTTCCAGCAAAATTTACAAAACCAATTTTTTAGTGACCACATCACATTTGAAGTCCCTTTGAGGGGTGTACATGACAGAAAACACCCAAAAGTGACACCATTCCAAAAACTGCACCCCTCAAGCTACTCAAAACTATATTCAAGAAGATTATTAACCCTTCAGGTGCTTCACAGGAACTAAAATAAAGTTGAAGGAAAAAATGGACATTTTAATTTTTGTAACAAAAATGTTATTTTAGCCTCAATTTTTTCATTTTCACATGGGCAACAGGATAAAATGCATCCTAAAATTTGTTGGGCAATTTCTCCTGAGTACACCGATACCTCATATGTGGTCATAAACCACTGTTTGGGCGTACGGCAGGGCTCAGAAGGGAGGGAGCGCAATTTGAATTTTAGAGCCAATTTTCCATTCAAAAAGTGAAATGGCGCTCCTTCACTTCTGAGCCCTGCCGTGCGCCCAAACAGTGGTTTATGACCACATATAAGGTATCGGTGTACTCAGGAGAAATTGCCCAACAAATTTTGGGATGTATTTGATCCCTTTGCCCATGTGAAACTGAAAAAATGTAGGCAAAAAGAATTTTTTTGTGAAAAAAAAGTGTTTTTTTTTTATTTTTATGGATTAATTTGTGAAGCATCTGGGGGTTCAAAGTGCTCACTATGCATCTAGATACCTTCCTTAGGGGGTCTAGTTTCCAAAATGGGGTCATTTGTGGGGGAGCTCCAATGTGGAGACACACGGGGACCCTTCATACGCGACATGGTGTCCGCTAACAATTTGAATGGAAAATGAGCTCAAATTGTTAGCGGACACCATGTCGCGTTTGGAGGGTCCCTGTGTATCTCCACATTGGAGCTCCCCCACAAGTGACCCCATTTTGGAAACTAGACCCCCGAAGGAACGTATCTAGATGCATAGTGAGCACTTTGAATCCCCATATGCTTCAGAAATTCATCCGTAAAAATGAAAAAGCACTTTTTTTCCACTAAAAAATTATTTTTTCATTATTACAGATCAATTTGTGAAGCATCTGGGGGTTCAAAGTGCTCACTATGTACCTAGATATGTTCCTTTGGGGGTCTAGTTTCCAAAATGGGGTCACTTGTGGGGGAGCTCCAATGTGGAGACACACAGGGACCGTCCAAACGCGACATGGTGTCCGCTAACAATTTGAGCTCATTTTCCATTCAAATTGTTAGCGGACACCATGTCGCGTTTGGAGGGTCCCCGTGTGTCTCCACATTGGAGCTCCCCCACAAGTGACCCCATTTTGGAAACTACACCCCAAAGGAACATATCTAGATGCATAGTGAGCACTTTCTACCCCCAGGTGCTTTACAAATTGATCTGTAAAGATGAAAAAAGAAAATTTGTGTGGAAAAAAAAAGTGCTTTTTCATTTTTATTGATGAATTTGTGAAGCATCTGGGGGTTCAAAGTGCTCACTATGCATCTAGATATGTTCCTTAGGGGGTCTAGTTTCTGAAATGGGGTCACTTGTGGGGGAGCTCCAATGTGGAGACACACCGGGACCCTCCAAACGCGACATGGTGTCCGCTAACAATTTGAATGGAAAATGAGCTCAAATTGTTAGCGGACACCATGTCGCGTTTGGAGGGTCCCTGTGGGTCTCCACATTGGAGCTCCCCCACATGTGACCCCATTTTGGAAACTAGACCCCCAAAGGAACATATCTAGATGCATAGTGAGCACTTTGAACCCCCAGATGCTTCACAAATTGATCTGTAATAATGAAAAAATAATTTTTTAGTGGAAAAAAAGTGCTTTTTCATTTTTACGGATGAATTTCTGAAGCATATGGGGGTTCAAAGTGCTCACTATGCATCTAGATATGTTGCTTCGGGGGTCTAGTTTCCACAATGGGGTCACCAGCACAAGGGCAACTGGTAGAGTTGGGGTACAGCACCAGAAAATGCCGCCTCTAATGAATGCGCTATTTTCTTGGGTGGCTGTGGGTTGAAATTTGCAGCGTGGGGGACCCACAACATTTGAGTCTCTCCATGCTGAGGATTCCAGTCAGCCAGCTACCAAGTTGTACCTGGCTGGCTACAAATACAGCGAAGGCTTTTTTTTACTTCTAGAACTAATTCTAGAAAAAAAAAATGACGTAGGGTTCCGCCATATTTTTGGTCCAGCCAGGTACAACTTGGCAGCTACAGACTGCTAGCAACCCCCAGCTGCCTCGTTGTACCTGGCTGCAACCAAAAATACAGCGAAGCCCATTTTTTTTTAATTTCTAGAACTAATTCTAGAAAAAAAAAATGACGTAGGGCTCTGCCATATTTTTGGTCCAGCCAGGTACAACTTGGCAGCTACAGACTGCCAGCAACCCCCAGCTGCCTCGTTGTACCTGGCTGCAACCAAAAATACAGCGAAGCCCATTTTTTTTTATTTCTAGAACTAATTCTAGAAAAAAAAATGACGTAGGGCTCCACCATATTTTTGGCCCAGCCAGGTACAACTAGGCAACTGGGGGCTGGAATCCTCAGCATGGAAAGGCCCAATCGTTCTGGGCCCCCCATGCTGCGAATTGCAGCCCGCAGCCGCCCCAGAAAATGGCGCATTCATTGAAGCGCCATTTTCTGGCGCTGTACCCATGCTCTTCCAGTTGCCCTGGTGCCGGTGGCAAACTGGGTAATAAAGGGGTTAATGCCAGCTTTTTATTGGCAGCTGGCACTAAGCCCTAGATTCATAATATAGGGCCAATGTTAGACCCGCCATTAGGAATCTCTGGTAAATAGTCAGAAAATACACACATAGAAAAATCTTTTTATTTGAAAAAAAAACACAAACAAAATTCGGACTCCATCTTTATTATAAAGATCCGATGTAGTCCACAACGAAGGTCCCACGACGCTCGATCGCCTCCGACGTAGTCCACAACGAAGGTCCCACGACGTTTGATCGCCTCCGACGTAGTCCACAACGAAGGTCCCACGACGCTCGATTGCCTCTGCTCAATCCAGAGACTGCAGCAAGGGATCAAGTGTCCTCTTCCTACAGTCTCAGGGGTCAGAGTTATGGTGCACTGTATGACAATGATCAGTTATACAGTGCACCATGACTATGATCCCAGAGACTATACAAGAGGACACTTGATCCCTTGTTGCACCCATCCATCCACCTATGCACCCATCATCCACGTACGCACATCCACGTACGCACATCCACGTGCTGACATCCACGCATGCACACAACCATGCACGCACATCCACGCATGCACACATCCACGCACACATGCTAACATCCACGCACATCCACACACACATCCACATCCACGCACATCCACGTACGCACACATCCACGCACGCACATCCACGTACGCACATCCACGTATGCACATCCACGTACGCACATCCACGTGCTGACATCCACGCACGCACATCCACGCATGCACACATCCACGCACGCATGCTGACATCCACGCACATCCACACAGACATCCACGTGCATCCACATCCACGCACATCCACGTACGCACACATCCACGTACGCACACATCCACGCATGCACACATCCACGCACATCCACGTACGCACATCCACGCACGCACATCCACGTATGCACATCCACGTACGCACATCCACGTACGCACATCCACGTACGCACATCCACGTGCTGACATCCACGCACGCACATCCACGCATGCACACATCCACGCACGCATGCTGACATCCACGTGCATCCACATCCACGCACATCCACGTACGCACACATCCACGTACGCACACATCCACGCATGCACACATCCACGCACATCCACGTACGCACATTCACGCACGCACATCCACGTACGCACATCCACGTACGCACATCCACGTATGCACATCCACGTACGCACATCCACGTACGCATATCCAAGCACGCACATCCACGCATGCACACATCCATCCATTCACCCATCCATCCACCCATCCATCTATTCATTCATTCATTCATTCATTCATACTTACCCACCGATGAGAAGGAGGAGCCACACCGGAGACTGCAGAGGACTCGGAGGCCGACGGTGCAGGCGCGTGCAGCCCGGAATAGGTGAGTAGGAGCAGGGGGGTGAGCAGGAGCAGGGGGGTGGGCAGAAGCAGGGGGGTGGGTAGGAGCAGCGGGGTGGGTAGGAGCAGGGGGGAGGGAGCCCTGCAACTTGACCGGCGGGCACATGAGCCCGCGGCCCGCCGGTAGAAACACCAGGAGGGCGGGCGGGATGGCGGGGAGCGGTATGGGGGGGTGCCAGCCGGACACAGGGGGGAATGGCACAGGGGGGGCTGGACAGCACACAGGGGGGCTAGACAGGACACAGAGAGGGGCTGCATGGAGCGGGGACAGGACACAGGGGGCCCGGAGAATTAGATAATGGCCGCATAATGGTGCAGTGCAGCCCGCCAGCATATAAGTATGTTTGGGGGGAGGAAGGGGGGGTTAGGAGTTAACAGGGATGCCCACACCTCTGCCCCTGACCCTCAGCTGTCACTGACAGCTTTTAGATTTGAGCTGTCACTGTTCGTTTAGAAGCAGTGACAGTTCAAAGCCATGACGAGTATACTCGTCATGATGCGGGAACTGACAGCTTTTCATGACGAGTATACTCGTCATTAGTCGTAAAGGGGTTAACTTCATGCTGTCCTTATTTTTCGTGCTTTCTCGGGCTTATCTTCTATAGTGTTTTCTTTTGTGATTTTTCATTTGACTATCTGCTTCTAAGGCTATTTGTACATTATTTGTGGATATTTCCTTCCTTCACACTGAAGATAAAACCAATACCATATCTATCTGTAAGCAAAAGTATTGCTATTAACCCCTTTACCACCCAGCCTGTTTTGCCCCTAATGACCTGGCCATTTTTTCCAATTCTGACCAGTGTCACTTTGTGAGGTTATAACTCTGGAACGCTTCAATAAATCCCAGTGATGCTGAGTACGTTTTTTCATCTTTAATACATAAATCTATTGATTATCACATGTACTGCCGATCAATAGTCACAGTCAGGATCTTTCCATGAAGGTTTATTTGCCTACGCGTTTTGTAGCTCTCTCACTACTTCTTCAGGGCACACATTATTACATTGTCACAATGAAACTCCCATATATAAAATAGATACAAAGGTGTGAAAAATCAATGTTTTTTCATTGCTTATCGGCCTTCATGATAGTAGTAAATTTAGAATGATAACTTTTGCTTTTATCGTGAAAAAAAATAGAAATTTGGCAAAATTTTCACAACTTTCAAACTTTGAATTTTTGTACTGTTAAACCAGAGAATTACAGTATGTCACACAAAATAATTAAGAAATAAGATTTGCCACATGTCTACTTTACATCCATCAACACAATTTTGGAAATATTTTTTTTTGTTAGGAAGTTAGAAGACTTGAAGGTTTATCAGCAATCTAATTTTTCCAACAAAGCCACTTTTTTTAGAGGTCACATCACATTTGAAGTGACTTTGAGGGGCCTATATGACATAAAACACCCAAAAGCGGCACCATTCCAAAAACTGCACCCCTCAAGCTACTCAAAACCATCTTCATGAAGATTATTAACCCTTCAGGTGCTTCACAGGAACTAAAGCAACGTGGAAGGAAAAAATAAAAATGTTACTTTTTAAAAAAAAAAAATACATGTAACTTTAGCCTCAAATATTAGACTTTCACAAGAGTAACAGGAGAAAATGGACCCTAAAATGTGTTGAGCAATTTCTTCTGAGTACGAGGATGCCCCATATGTGTCGAAAAAACACTGTTTGGGCACATGACAGGCCTCGGAGGGAAAGAGCGACATTTGATTTTTTGGACACATTTTCCTATTATAGACTCCATTTGCAGAGATATATCTGACTGCAATCTTTGGGAAGCATAATAAACTATTCATCAGCAATTGAAAAATTTACTTTATTAAAGAGGACCTGTCACCGCCCTGGTGCATGGCAAACTAAATGCAGCACTGAATGCAGCATGTCTGCAGCATTCAGGGAAGGGGTCCCCCATGTCTCTAGCCCCTCTGTAAGCTTTAAAAAAAACTTTAGAAACCTTACAGTTAAGAGGTCCCCTGGGTGGGATCTTATTAAGAGGTCCTGGCTGCTGGCACAGTCCTCCTGCCTTCTCCTTGTGTGTTCCTACCCTTCTATGTGTCTGCCGCCGCCTCCTCTTCTTCTGGGTCTGCCCTCCTCTTATGCTTCTGACATCACAAGGAGCAGGAGCAAAAGAGGAGGGCAGACCCAGAAGAAGAGGAGGCGGCACAGAGACATAGAGTGGGAGGAACACACAAGGAGAAGGCTGGAGGAGTGTGCCAGCAGCAAGGACCTCTTAATAAGATCCCACCCAGGCGACCTCTTAACTGTAAGGTTTCTAAAGTCTTTTTTAAAGCTTACACGGGGGCTAGAAACATGTGGGACCCCTTCCCTGAATGCAACAGACATGCTGCATTCACTGCTGCATTTAGTTTGTCAAGCACCAGGGGGGTGACAGGTCCTCTTTAAGTCCTTATTGCTAAAGTTATGTTTTTATTGATACAATTTTAGGCCGCATGATATTTTTTAATTATTTACTATTCTGCTTTTTGTTCAGCAGAATCAAAAAGAAACAGCAATTCAGGAATTGTTTTCTATAGTTTTTTTGAACGCCATTCACTCTGCCATGTGATAACACAACTTTATTCTCTGGTCAGTACGATTACAGCAGCTCTACATTTATATAGTTTTTTTTATGTTTTTCCACATTTGCACCATACCGTATATACTCGTGTATAAGCCGAGTTTTTCAGCCCAAAATTTGGGCTGAAAAGTCTCCCCTCGGCTTATACACGAGTCAATACGGGGGGGGCTGTGTCCGGGGCTGTGGAGGCTGCAGGAGGTGGGAGGGGGGCTGCTGTATGAGCGGCCCCGTCACGTGGGGCCGCTCATTAAATATGCACTGCTTCCCCCTGTCAATCAGCGGCAGGGGGAAGCAGTGCATATAGCCCCCAAATGCTGGCACTCGCCCCCCTTGTAAGGCCCCCCCCCCGATGGTTATATTACCATTCCGGACTTCTGATCCGCGCCGCTCCTCGGTGCTTCATCCTCGCTGCTCCGTCCGTCTTCTACATCCGGATCTCCGGCCGTCGCAGGCATATGACGTCATCGCGCGGCCGGGGATCCCGGATGTAGAAGACGGACGGACGGAGCAGCGAGGAGCGCCGAGGAGCGGCGCGGATCAGAAGTCCAGAATGGTAAGAGAAGCGGGAGGGGGGCCCTTGCAAGGGGGGGCGAGTGCCAGCATTTGGGGTCTGCTGGGGACCCCCAGGGGGCTGCTGGGGACCCCCTGGGGGCCGCTGTGTACTCCCAGGGGGCCGCTGGGGACCCCCAGGGGGCCGCTGGGGACCCCCTGGGGGCTGCTGTGTACCCCCTGGGGGCTGCTGGGGACCCCCAGGGGGCTGCTGTGTACCCCCTGGCGGCTGCTGTGTACCCCCTGGGGGCTGCTGGGTACCCCCAGGGGGCTGCTGGGTACCTCCTGGGGGCTGCTATATGTACCCCTGGGGGCCTGCTGTATACCACTGGGGCTGCTGTATACTACCACTGGGGCTGCTGTATACTACCACTGGGGCTGCTGTATACTACCACTGGGGCTGCTGTATACTACCACTGGGGCTGCTGTTTACTACCACTGGGGCTGCTGTATACTACCACTGGGGCTGCTGTATACTACCACTGGGGCTGCTGTATACTACCACTGGGGCTGCTGTATACTACCACTGGGCCTGCTGTATACCACTGGGGCTGCTGTATACTACCACTGGGGCTGCTGTATACTACCACTGGGGCTGCTGTATACTACCACTGGGGCTGCTGTATACTACCACTGGGGCTGCTGTTTACTACCACTGGGGCTGCTGTATACTACCACTGGGGCTGCTGTATACTACCACTGGGGCTGCTGTATACTACCACTGGGGCTGCTGTATACTACCACTGGGGCTGCTGTATACTACCACTGGGGCTGCTGTATACTACCACTGGGGCTGCTATATACTACCACTGGGGAGGCCTGTATACCACTGGGGGGGCCTGTATACCACACTGCTGGGGGCTGTGTACCTGTGCTGGGGTCCACCCTCGGCTTATACACGAGTCAATAGGTTTTTCCAGATTTTTGGGGCAAAAGTAGGGGGGTCGGCTTATACACGGGTCGGCTTATACACGAGTATATACGGTAAATACTATTTTATAGAAAAAAAATAAGTTTTTGCATTGCTGTATTCTGAGAGCATAGTTTTTTTTATTTGTCTGATGGAGCTGTATGATGGCTTGTTTTTTGCAGGACAAGATGATGTTTTCAGAGGTACTATTTTTATTCATATATGACTTTTTGCGTTTTGTTTCACTTTTTTGTTAGCTGTATGATAAAAATACATTGTTTATGCTTTGTTTTTTATTTTTATGGAGTTCACAGAAAGGTTTACCTAGTGTGACAGTTTTATAGATTGGGTTGTTATGGATGCAGAGATACCAAATATAAGTAGTTTTGTGTTTGTTTGTTTAAATAAACGTAACTATTTATTGGATTTTTTTTATTTTTTGTTTATTTTTTGCTTTTTTTTAAACATGTTTTTAATTATTTTTTTTACTTTTATACTTAGTCCCTTAGTGGGACATCATTTTCTGCGGTACTGATGGCAACGATTTGACTGCTGTACAGTACATCTGTCAGTGCTGCAGACACAAATCCCAGAGATCACATGATTTCTGAGGCTTGGGTCAGGTGACTGGATATTGCCATGGCAACGTTGTGTGGCCTGGACGCCTTGTTTGGTCACCTGGGGAGTATGCGCAATCCTTCTTCCAGTACCCAAACTGCTGTGATCTATACCAATTGCAGCAGTTTGGGGTGATGCAGCCAGGGAAACACAGCAATTGTCCTTGGATATGGGACACTGCGCCTCCCCAGCCTCCAATCCCTCCATGCACTGGATGAAACTGAGGAGAAGCGATTGCATGTGGATCACTCCGTCACTCTCCTGCATGCTGATGGGATTGATAATCACAGGACGCCATCCCTCCAGATCTCCAGCCTATGGTAGAGGCTGTTGCAGCTTCTACCTACCATAGCTGGAATGTAATGATTTGGGCAGTTTCATTGCCTGAATAATTACAATCACTGTGATTAGCTGTTGGCTGAACAGCCAATCAAAGCGATCGTAGCTTTGGAGGAACAATTCTCCCCCCAGGTCAAGTGTCGGTGTCCTGCTTAAAGAATAAGCAGGGACCAGAGCAGTTACCGGGGCTACTGTGCCACGATTCTGCCATACCGAACCGGTACATCACAGGTCAGTAAGTAACACCAACTTATGACAAACCAGTACGTCAAAGGTCGTGAATGCAATAACATTTTATTTTCTGGTATATACCATGTATATCACAGGAACAACTATAATTTGGGCAAGGATTGCAGTCTCAACCAGTCCCCGTAGCCTAGTAGGGCTCAAAATATTTCCTTTACCTACAATGGAAGATCAATACAATTCAAGACTAGAGATGAGCAAAAGTTTGGGTTCTGCGGGTTCAGCCAGACATTAGATAAAATTCTGACTTGGACTTGACCCGAACCTAATTGGAAGTCACTGATTGGGAAATTCAACACGCCAACAACATACTGCCAGCCATAAACAAAGCCATTCTGGGGGAGGGTTTTATATATTTTTTTGGTACACATTACATCCGAAAACGCTAATGTTACCCCCAGTACAAATGACTAGGAGTGGGCCGAGCACCAAGTGTACCAGAGCATAGTGGTGTTTGTTCCAGTGATTTGTGTGTGTGATGAATCTGAGCTCCAAACTCAAACAATGATTTTCTTGTAAAGTCTGGGTTTGGAGCAAACACCAAGCTTTAAACTTTGGGTCTGCTCCTCCCTACTCCAGACCAGTGACACTAACGGCCCTATTGGACATTTTGTACTGCAGCCCACAAAGTTCCAGTTAAACTACTGGTATATAGTGAAAGTTTATATAAATGAATGTGTGTTGAAAATACCATATGCTGTATGTATAGGATACAAGTTAGTGTCTGATATGGCTGAAGTGGCATGTAGACTCCACTAATAAAAATTGTGGCACATCCAAATAGCTTTGTAAAAAGTTCTAGAGAATTGCTTTATTATGCCACCGTATACATGTTGTGCAAGGACTGCATTTAGTAAATGTGTTCAAAGCATATTGCCAGAGTGTTCTGCATCTGCTTAAGAACAGTATGATCTATCTATTTATCTATCTATCTATCTATCTATCTATCTATCTATCTATCTATCTATCTATCTACCTACCTACAGGATGGGCCATTTATATGGATGCACCTAAATAAAATGGGAATGGTTGGTGATATCAAATTCCTGTTTGTGGCACATTAGAATATGGGAGGGGGAAAACTTTTCCAGATAGGTGGTGGCCATGGTGGCCATTTTGAAGTTGGCCATTTTGGATAAAACTTTATTTTTTTCAATGGGAAGACGGTCATGTGACACATCAAACTTATTGAGAATTTCATAAGAAAAACAATGGTGTGCTTGAATTTAATGTAACTTTGTGGTTTCATGAGTTATTTACAAGTTTATGACCACTTATAAAATGTGTTCAAAGTGCTGCCCATTGTGTTGGATTGTCAATGCAATCCTCTTCTCCCACTCTTGACACACTGATAGCAACACCACAGAAGAAATACTAGCACAGGATTCCAGTATCCGTTGTTTCAGATGCAGCACATCTCGTATCTTCATAGCATAGACAATTGCCTTCAGATGAGTGATGAGGCAAACTTTTTTGTGAATGGTGAAGTTAACAAACAAAACCACCGCTATTGGTGTGAAACTAACCCACAGTGGATAGATCCCTCCAAGACTGTTGGAACACAAAAATTGATGGTATGGTGTGGTATATGGGGTACAAAGATAGTGGGACCATTCTTCATCAATGGAAACCTCAATGCCACTGGATATCTGAAATTGCTACATGATTCAGATATCCAGTGGCATTGAGGATTCCATTGTTGAAGAAAAACCCCACTATCTTTGCACCCCATATATCACACCATGCATTCAAGAGTGGGAGAAGAGGGTTGCATTCACAATTCAACACAATAGGCAGCACTTTGAACACATTTTATAAGTGGTCATCAACTTGTAAATAACTCATGAAAGAATAAAGTTACATTAAAACCAAGCACACCATTGTTTTTCTTATGAAATTCTCAATGGGTTTGATGTGTCACATGACCCTCTTCCCATTGAAAAAAATGTAGTTGTATCTAAAATGGCTGACTTCAAAATGGCCGCCATGGTCACTACCCATCAGGAAAAGTTTTCCCCCTCCCATATACTAATGTGCCACAAACAGGAAGTTGATATCACCAACTATTCCCATTTTATTTAGGTGCATCCATATAAATGGCCAAAGCTGTATATATACAAATATATTTATATTATTGACATGTACATAAATTAATAATATTGTTTTAGAAAAAAAATACTTAAAATAGTGAAATATGTAAAAAAGCTGTTATACAAAACATTTACATCACATTTAGAGTGTACTTCTCTTTGTAATCATTAGAATTATACTTGTGTTGCAAAGATTGTTAAAGTTTTATCCAGATTAGGTTTGTAATTTGTTAACCTTTTTGCTATGTACAGTGCTTTTGAGGAACTTATGTCAGCACAAAGCTATTATTTTAAAATCGCCATGGTACCATAATGGATCTTAGTGTTCAATGTCTGCGACCTCATGTGCCACTAAGATTGTGGCTATTTAGTGACAGATGGACAGTGCAGTCTGGGACAGAAAAAGATGTTTTGTAACTCGCAAAAGAATATTTACAACAATAGAGTTATGACTGAAAGTGATAGCACCATTGAAATTGTTCCAGAAATTAAAGTATTTTTCCCAGAAAATTACATTTTGTTTTACACATGTTTATTTCCTTTGTGTATATTGGAACAACATAACAACATAAAAATTAGAGGAATATAAGGAAAATAGGACATAATTTCAAACAAAACTATAAAAATGGCCCAGCCAAAATTATTAGCACCATCAACTTAACACTTGTTTGCATTCCCTTTGAAATAAAAAACTGTAGTTAATCACTTTCTATAACTCAGCAAGCTTCTTACACCTCTCAAGTAGAATTTTGGACCACTCTTCTTTTCAAACTGCTCCAGGTCTCTCATATTTGAAGGGCGACTTCTCCCAACAACAATTTTAAGATCTCTCCAGACGTGTCCAATGGGATTTAGATCCAGACTCATTGCTGGGCACTTCAGAACTCTCCAATGTTTTGTTTCCTTCCATTTCTGGGTGCTGCTTGAGATTTGTTTGGAGCCATTGTCCTGCTGGAAGACCTATAACCTGGGACGTAAACCCAGCTTTCTGACACTGGGCACTACATTGCAATCCAAAATCATTTGGTAATCTTTACATTTCATAAAGCTTTACAAACAGAAAAGGCACCAAGAGCCAGAAAAAAACCTTCAAGCCTTGAAGCACCACCATATTTGACTGTAGCTACTGTGTTCATTTCTTTGTAGGCCTCATTCCATTTTCAGAAGAATGATGTCTTTTACCAAAAAGCTCTGTCTTGGTCTTATCTGTCCTCAAGATTCTTTTCCAGGAGAATCTTGGCTTACTGATATTTTGGTAGCCTGCTGTGTAGGCTTTTTTATGTCTCTGTGTCATCAGTTGAGTCCTTTTGGGTCTCCTGACATATATTTTCATTTAATTCAAATGGGAACAGGAAGTTTGGGTTGACACTGAAGCACCCTGAGCCTTTAGGACAGCTGGAATTCATTTGGAACTTTATTGGGGCTGCTTATCCACCATCTGGACTATCCTGCTTTGCAACCTTTCATCAATTTTTATCTGCTGTCTTGGCCAGGGAGATTAGCTACAGTGTCAGTGTTGCACACCATGGACAAAGGAACATCACGATCTTTGGAAATGGACTTGTGACCATGAGATTGTTGTTTTCAACAATTTCAGTTCTCAAGTTCTTAGACAGTCCCCTTCTCTTTCTGTGCTCAATGCTTAAAGGGAACCAACCACCCCAAATGACCCCCCCGGACTGTTAATATGTGTCCCTACACCCAGCACACACATTTGGGGCAATCGTTTTTGCTAAAAAAACTGTTTAGTAGAAGCTAAGATATAGCTTTATGAAGTTTAATAACTTCTGACGATTGGGTGTTACCTAGCTTTGTCCACGTGCAGTGTTCGTGCCTGTCAGACTCCTCTTCCCCCTCCCCTCTCACTTTCTAAGAGCCTGGCTGCGTCATGAAAGGGGCGGGGCTAAATCGCGGCATGAAAGGGGGCGGTGCTCGCCGCGATTTAGCCCCGCCCCTTTCATGACGCAGCCAGGCTCTTAGAAAGTGAGAGGGGAGGGGGGAGAGGAGTCTGACAAGCACGAACACTGCACGTGGACAAAGCTAGGTAACACCCAATCGTCAGAAGTTATTAAACTTCATAAAGCTATATCTTAGCTTCTACTAAACAGTTTTTTTAGCAAAAACGATTGCCCCAAATGTGTGTGCTGGGTGTAGGGACACATATTAACAGTCCAGATTGAGTCAACTTCTCCCCTTTTTGTCTGGTTTCAAGTGTGATTTTTATATTGCCCATACCTGTTACTTGCCACGGGTGTTTTTAAATGAGCCACAGATGTTGAAACAAAGTCATTCTCTCACAATTGTTCCAATACACACAAAGAAACTAAACATGTATTGCAAAATACGTGTGATTGCAATTATTTTCTTGGCAAAATACTTAATTTTCTGTTACAATTTCAAGGATGCCAAAACTTTCGGCCACGACTGTATATCTCTCTTCCTCTACTGACATGTTCTCTGGATAAGTTTGATAACCATTATTTCATTTGACATTAGTATTCTATGTTCAATATATTTATGTTTATTATGTATGATCAGCACCCTCCATCGCTTCATTGGGGGAAACAGGTTACTATGGGTGTATGCTTTGCTGTCCACTAGGATGCGACACTATGCTAATTAAAAAAGCTGGCTCCTCCTTAGCAGTATACACCCTTAGGTCTGGAGTGAGAAGTGATCAGTTTAAGCTTAGTTTCAGCAGGTAGGATATGTCTCTCTGATTCCCTTTTTCCTTCAGAGCACACCTGATATCTTTTTATTTTTTCATTAATTTATTTTTTCATTCTTATGTTTAGTTTGATTTTCCACCAGCAGGGCGACGGGATCCTCCTGGGCACCGCTCGCCCTCACACGAAGACAGAGGGGCACTTCAAGTGTCACCTCTTAGTGCCCCCAGCTAGTGTTAGACCTGCTCTGTGCCACCCTTGGGTGCCATCCCCCCTTGGTGCTCAGATGCCCAGTTAACCAGAGGCTCCCATCAGCTGTTTTGTGCCAGACCTCCCCTCACCACCCCGACTGCACAGGGCATGCTGAGAAGGCTATGGAGGTCTATTTGCTCTCCCTCTTTCTTGCCATGGAGCAAGGGGTAATGGGATAATTGAGCTCCCCCTGCAGCATCAGGGATTCCTTCCCCACCGCAGAGAGAGCACACGCCCGATGGATGGGCCTCCCAAGCAACGAGACGCTCTGTGGCGGCCTTGTCATGCCGGGACACACACTGCCGTAATTTGCAACATGAGTCCGCGGTGGTAAACTTACTTTGGGGCCACCAGGATCGCAGTGCTCCCGGCAGGCAGGCCCATAAATTTAGTCCCTGGCTTTTGCAGCCTAGGCCGTTTATAGCTCTGCCCTGCTCCTGCCTCCATCCGGGGCCAGTTCTATGCTTCTCACAGATTGCGAGATTCATTTTGCGCCCTTCTATGCCTGCACCTCCCAGGGTCCCGGGAGACATCTTCAGAGACCTGCCAAATCTGTTAGGAAACACAAAGGTAAAGTAGGTAATTCAAAAGTGTAGTGGGTTAAGCTAGTGCCTATGAACCTGAAGGTTACACTGAGAATGCCAGGTTCAAGACCAGTACTTATTTTCAGGGAAGCATGAAACACCATGGGCCAAACGAACACCATGGGCAAGCACAAGCATAAATTACAACCATCCATGGCAGGAAATGCAGCAAACTTCTTAAAGTGCATTGGCAGCACACATGCTGAGGTTGGATAAGTGCAGCTCACCCTCCAGTTATCATCGGCACTATATGCCCCATACAGGGTAAGCTGATACTCCGGGATGCGGCAGAAATAAATCATACAATCTGCCACTACATCCCACTAGAGGGCAAGAAATTGAACATCCATGCATCCCATATCTGTCTATTAATGCAGGTTACAGAATTTGCACTACTTCCCAGTGCACAGCTCTGCCTGCATGAATAATCATAGGATACACCACCTCAGCAGTGAGCAGGAAATCCAACAGCATGCATCTTATATCTGACAGTTAAAGCAGGTCACAGGATCTCCATCATTACCTAGCACAAATAACTGCCTGCAGGAATAATCATAAGATCTGCCACCTCACCAGTGAGCAGGAAATACAGCAGACATGCAGCCTATGACTGCCGCGGCCCCACCCCCAGTCCTCCCCGCCGCGCAATGGTCAATGAAGACACCTGGGATATCTTTTTCCAAGCTTTATTGAGGGTATAAACGTAACACCACTCATATATTAAAAACAGGGGGTTGGGTTGTTTTGGCCGCAGCTCAACTGTAGGCACAAATCCGCCTTATAACCAGAGGGGTAGATGCCCGATGCCGCGGCCGTCCGTGGCAGGTAGACTCTCACCATTCCCCTCATCCATCAGCTGCGACTTGATAATTCCTAGTAACCAAACATTAGGGAGGGAGGGTGGGCGATGCTCACCCTGTGAGCAGTATGGTAAAGAGAATGTCAGGGGACGAAGCTTATAAGGCCCGGGGGAGAGGCTGCAGACTGATGAAGTGGGGGCAGCACCCATCACCCATTACTCAGCGAGGAGGAGCAGGGGTTGCTTAGTAACCGGGCTCGGCAGTCAGGGGCAGCAGGCTGCAATCGCAGCTGCAGTGCCCGTACAGTCCGTCCGTTAAAGCAGGTTACAATAATTTTACCATTATCAAGTGCACAAATCTGCTTGCATCACAGCTGCCTGCAAGATTAGTTTATAGTAACTGCCACCTCTTCGGATAGCAACAAAATCTAGCTACCATACTGCTTGTTACAGCCTGTTGCAGCAGGCTGCAGAATCAGCACCATTACCCATCGCACATATCAGTCGACAGGAACAATTCTGGAACTTTTCACATCTCAGAGCAGGCTGACATCCCCATCTCAGGATACACTGAGCCTCCCCAGGGGCAGTGGACAACAGCACCTTAGCATCGGCCAGCATGGTCAAGCATCAGTGCGGACAAAATTAACATAGGTTGACATCGTCAAGGATGATTGAAACACGTCATCCACCTTGTCATAAAGTGTGCAGGGATGGCCAGGCCCCAGGTCCTGCAATGGCAGTCTGACAGCCAAAAGTAGCCAAAACTAGGTTGCAGCGGTGTACAGGATCTACCTCGCTGTACAGTGAGCCAAAAGTTATCCATCTTCCTCTTGACATCCCACAGCAGTAACCATGACATGGACACTACTCAGTAGGCCAAGTCCATCAGACATCTGATATTGTACAGCAGTCAGATACTGTATCGAGGACGGAGTCTGTGCTTTTCTGTAAGTCGGATCCTCCATGTCCTGTATTCTTGCCCTTAACGTGGCCTATAACACCTGCCCACTGTCAAGAAAGTGGTCATAATTACCATTTACCGCACTCTCTAGCAACATTGACCATTCTCTGTTTGCTGCTCGGTAAGTCTGAACCGTCAGTTTCCATAAATAATATAAGGGACCGTGACTGGACTCTGACTTCCCAACTTACATAACACCTGACTTCACACAATTGTCAGCAAGAATAATTTACATCAGCCACCTTATTAGGGGGCAAGAAATCTGGATGCCATGCATCCTATACCCATCTGAGGTGGCAGTAGCTGCATGACTACCAGGATGCATAACTGCATGCACTACAGAACTGCGTGGAGGATTAGTTTATGTGATCTGACAATTTACTATTAAGCAAGGGTTCCTGGCTTCCAGGTACCCAATACCCGGATCCCTTAGCAGGTTACAGGATCAGTACCACTATCCAGTACACACATCCATCTGCCGGATAGGTCTATTTGCCTGCAGGATTGGTCCATGGGGACTACCACCTCTTAGGTGAGCAAGAAACCCAGAAATTATGTATCTTGTAGTCATCTACGACAGTAGTCATCTCAGGCCCTGAAGAGAATTGATAATCGCACACACTATATAAATTTTCCATAAAAAAAAAGTGCAATAAAACAGATCAACATGTTGTGTATAGCTAAAATGTATATCAATTAAACCGTCAGCTTGTCAGGAAAAAAAAAAAGCTCTCACCCTGCTGGAGCAATACAAATAAAAGTTGCAGGCATCAGAAAATGATGACACAATCCCCCAAAATCATTTTTTACAAACGTCAGAATTTTTTTCTCCAATTGATTGAAATAAAACTCTATAGCAGTGATGGTGAACATTTCTGAGGCCGAGTGCCCAAACCGCAACCCAAAACGAAATTATTTATGGCGAAGCGCCATTACGATAATATAACCTAAATTACAGCAGTAATAATCATAAGCGCTGCACAGGGGGGAGAGCCAGCAGATGCTAACTCTCTTCCCTGTACAAGGCTTGTAGTCCTGAAACATTGATGATCAATTCAATTATTTTAACAATTAATTGATTTTAAACTTACCTTTGCAGTCTTCTCTTCAGCAGTGGTCAGACAGCTCATGTGTACTGCACATTGAAGCTGAGCCGCTGCCACTGCCCTTTCTAGAAACAGCAGGTGGATTGATCTGTATGGAAAAAATGTAGAATATTAGACAGATAGGAGATAGATTTTATCATGGAATGCAAGCAGATTTCATGCTGAAATTCTGGTCCCTTTCCTTGCAGTAATGTGCTCCATCCTGACCCTCTCCTTGTAGCTATGTGCTCCATCCTGACCCTCTCCTTGTAGCTATGTGCTCCATCCTGACCCTCTCCTTGTAGCTATGTGCTCCATCCTGACCCTCTCCTTGTAGCTATGTGCTCCATCCTGACCCTCTCCTTGCAGTAATGTGCTCCATCCTGACCCTCTCCTTGCAGTAATGTGCTCCATCCTGACCCTCTCCTTGCAGTAATGTGCTCCATCCTGACCCTTTCCTTGCAGTAATGTGCTCCATCCTGACCCTCTCCTTGTAGCTATGTGCTCCATCCTGACCCTCTCCTTGTAGCAATGTGCTCCATCCTGATCTTCTCCTTGTAGCAATGTGCTCCATCCTGATCTTCTCCTTGTAGCAATGTGCTCCATCCTGACCCTCTGTTTCCAGTTAGGTGCTCCATCCTGACCCTTTCCTTGTAGTTATGTGTTCCATCCTGACCCTCTCCTTGTAGTTATGTGCTCCATCCTGACCCTTTCCTTGTAGTTATGTGCTCCATCCTGACACTCTCCTTGTAGTTACGTGCTCTATCCTGACCCTCTCCTTCTAACTATGTTCTCCATCCTAATCCTCTCCTTCTAGCTATGTGCTCCATTCTGATCCTCTCCTTCTAGCTATGTGCTCAATTCTGATCCTCTCCTAGCTATATGATCCATCCTGACCATCTCCATGCATTTATGGCCCCATCTTGACCCTCTCCTTGCAGTTGTGCTCCATCCTGATCCTCTCCTGGCAGTAATGTTCCTATCCTGACCCCCTTCTTGTAGTAATGTCTTTATCCTTATCCCCTTGTAGTATGCCCCATCCTTGTCCCCTTCGGTAATGTCCCATCCTTGTCCCTTGTGGTAATGTCCCCATCCTGCCCCCATCATGTAGTAATGCCCCATCCTGCTGTAATGCCCTATCCTTGTCCCCTTGCAACAATATGCCCCATCCTGCAGTAATATGCCACATTCTTGTCCCCTTGCAGTAATATGCCCCATCCTGCAGTAATGCCCTATCCTTCTCCCCTTGCAGTAATATGCCCCATCCGTGTCCCCTTGAAGTAATATGCCCCATCCTTTTGTAATGTGTTTCATCCTTGTCCACTTGCCATTATTATGCCCCATCCTTATTCCTTTGCAGTAATATGCCCCATCCTGCACTAATGTGCCTCATCCTTGGTCCTATGCAGTAATATGCCCCATCCTGCACCAATATGACCTATTCTTGTCCCGTTGCAGTAATATGCCCCATCCA